>CM053786.1:658664292-659264292 GCA_028749045.1 Cupressus sempervirens
TTGGACTGTTCTGGATCCATTTTTGGGATCAAATTCAAAATCTGACCCACCTAAGAGCCTTAAAAATGTGTTTTAAAATTTTGAGGACCGGCATGATCAAACGCTTGTGCAACCCAAATCTTTCTGATACTTTATGATTCTTGGACTCCTTTCAACTTTACATTCTCCATATTTTCAAAATTCATTTTGAAAATAGTCAACTTAAGTCAACTATGGTTGAATCTAGTCAACTTTTGGTCAAAATTGGTTTTTGTGACTTCGCAATCATTTCAAATCAACCCAATCTTTAGATCATTCTAATCTCTTCTAGATTCTGCTGACATGATATACTGCTTCAAATCATATTTTTGGGGTGTCATCTTTCGATTTCGCTCCCGAGGGTGCAGGATGAATACATCATTAAATACTTACTACTTGGGGCATCTTGTTCCCTTTTATCTAGCATCTTTGCCATCTATTACTCGGTGCATCTAATCACTCGGGGCATCTTGTTCCCTTTTGTCTGGCATCTTTTCCATCTATCACTTGGGGCATCTAATCATTCGAGGCATCTTGTTCCCTTTTATCTAGCATCTTTTCCATCTATCACTTGGGGCATCTTGTTCCTTTCTATTTGGCATCTTTGCTATCTATCCTATCTTTTCATCAATTGATCAACCTTATAACAACTCTTCTCAGAGTTTGATGGACAGGTATTAGGACAGTCTAAACCCTGACTCCTGAGGATCAAGCCTTGTTCTAGGGATGATTCTATGACTCATGATGGGACCTTGGTATCTATTATCAATCTCAGGTATCTAGGTGTTTTATCTAGATCCTTGAAGGTTAAGCTTTGTTCTGGAGATAGTCTTCTAAATACTTTCAATCTCAGGTATCTAGGTGTTCTATCTAGATCCTTGAAGGTTAAGCTCTGTTTTGGAGATAATCTTCTAAATGCTTATCAATCTTAGGTATCTAGTTGTTTTATCTGGATCCTTGAAGATTAAAATTTGTTTTGGAGATAATCTTCTAAATGCTATCAATTTTAGGTATCTAGACGTTCTGTTTGGATCCTTAAAGATTACGCTTCATTCTGGAGGTAGTCTTTTAAATGCTATCACTATTAGGTATCTAAGTGTTCTACTCAGACCCCTTAGGATTAAGCTCTATTCTAGAGATGGTCCTTAAAAAGCTTATCAATTGGTCTCTGTATCATCACCTTCGGAACCAATCTCATCTTTGCATCATGCTTTTTGATTTTCTTTGAATTGAACATGTTGCTCGCACATTGATTCAAAGAGGGGAAAAATGTAATACCCCAAAATTGGCTCATTGCCATTATACCAATTCTGGTCTATTTTTGATAATTTCAAAGTCCTATTCTAATAAGAAATTCTCATTCTGCTATTCGCTACTTGACTTAATTGTCAGATGCAAAAAACCTAAATCTGCATTCATCATGCTTATTATTTAATTCCTATAGTATTTACTCATATTAGTCACATTAAACCTATTGATTAATATTTAATTTAAATATTAAGTATTTATACTTTAATTAAATTAAATTATATCATAATGGATAATGTGCTATGGAATTAAATTTATTTAATTTAATAAATAGACCTATCTTAATTAATTAAATGGGAAAGGTATTTCTAATTAATTAAAAGAAATTATTTAATTAAATGGAGTACTTACTTCTAATTAATTAAACAAAGTTATTTAATTAAATGGGAAGCCATTCCTAATTAATTAAATGAAGTTATTTAATTAAAGAAAAGTGTCTCTAATTAATTAAAGATTATTTAATTAAATAGAAAAAGTAATTATGAGAGCATATCTCATTTTATTAAATTAAATATCTCAACAAAATCTCTCTTCAGTTTAAAAAGGGAAATTTCCAGTTCACTATTGATCAAAAATAAGTTAAATCATTTAACTCCTTTTTCTACTCAAATTAAAACAGTTAACTCCTTATTTTACTCAATTTAAATCTATTAACTCCCTTTAATTTGGGAATCTCCCTTTATGACTGAACCTCATCTTCAATCTCGACCGTTGATCCGAATCGATCTCAACTGTTGATGGATTCTAGGAAAGTCTATTTAAGAGACCCTCATCTCTTCATTTTAGAGGATGAATTTTGGAGAATTTGCATCGAATTGCTTCTGGAATTCATACTCACGTTTGCTTGCATTTCTCGCATACATTCTCATTCTTAGGTTAATCTCATTTTAGTTTAATTATGCATATGCTTAATCTAGTTTGCTTTATTTGTTCTTAGATTACATTGCATCTTTCATTTTAGATTAATCTGCATACTCATTCTTAGTTTAATTTCATTGTCAAATCCTTCGTTCTTAGAGGGTGTGGTTGCCTACACCTTGATTCTGAGGATATTAACAGGAAAAATCCATTTAGATAGAAGGAAACAGGTCGCTTTGCAGGTCAATTTTTGGATGAACAATCCAATGTTCATTCCGAGATGAATCCACATGCAATGACTGTGTTGAAGTGTGTGTGTTAGCATAGGCCACATTTTCACATATATAGTAATCAGGGGCTTCCTTTTTTTTTTTTTTATAGACAGTCAGAGAGTTTGAGTGGAGGAGAGAACAAGTTAAATTTCTATAATTTCATTCATGTATTGAGATTAATGTTTAGTTTTTGTAATAGGTTTGGCTATAGTCTGCAAGAAAATATGATCAAAGTATTATATCTGTGTATTTAAAACAAGGAAAGGTTTTGTTATGAATAAGAGTATTTGGGAAACATGTTTCTGATTACTTTCAATCAGAGTATTGTTATGATCAATTTTGATCATTTTCTTGTATTCTTGGTCAAATGGTGATTGGGAGATAGATCAGAGTATTGTCAATTGATCCTATTGCAAAGGTTTGAATGTTCAATCTTCATTTTTCATCTCATGTCATTACATTTTCATAACAAATAGCATTCTTGCATCATCAAGGTTGGGAAGTCATAGAATGTGTGAGTTCCTGAAATTGGATAAGATTAGAATCTAAATCTGCTTGAGTTAGTTCTGGATAGGATTAGCTTGGTTTTGCCTCTGTCATTCTCTAGTTAAGAACATACCCCATAGTAGGAATTAGAGATAAAACATAATTCATTGAATATTTTTCACATAGGGATCTTTACCTTAATTTAGAGGAAAACTAATTATTCTTAAAAGTAGTTTCCCAACTGTTGTGTAAAGTTGTTCTTTATTACAAATTGGGCAAATTGAAAAGAGAGTCAGAAGAAGAACAATTTGTTTACCGACAAGTCTAAAACCTATATGTTTGGAAAGATATTTGAATTATCTTTCCAACAAATCTGGTTGGAGGTTCTATCTCATCAATATGTGGGAGAAAAGTGAATTTTACTAAGTAGTCATTGGAAGTTTGAGTCCCATTTTTCACATTTTTTTTTCTCTTCCAAGACTTGATATGGATGTATATAGTTTTTTAGAGGTCTAAAACCACCATGGATATTTGGAGGGTTGAGCTAGCTTTCAAATGAATCATGTTTGAAGTCTTGAGATTCTTGTATGTGTGAGAAAAATAAATTGATAGTTTTGGACAAGTTTTGATATAGAAACAAAAAAAAAATTTGATAGAGAGCAAGTTTTTATTTACTATTCACAAGGGAGTTCCTATATTTATCCTTAAATAAGAGTATCCACATTTAAAAATTGTTCCTAATAACAAGGGTCATTTTTGACATAATTTGCATGTAGTAATTGTTGAAGTTGATGAAAGATCAACCCATAGCTCCCAAGAATCACCTGCATGCAAACACCTTTTATGGATAGATAGAAGAAAAAAGGCTATGGAGGCTAATTTTTTTAGATCCATAGATGAGACATTCTTGATGAGAAATAAGAGAAATTATTATTATCAAAAGTGAATGAATGAATTACAAAGAGATCAATCCTTATAAAAGGAGATTAAAACCCTAACAATGTAAAACTTAGGTTGCATGATAATAATTAATAAAAGAATTAATTATTATATGCTTAAAGTCTAACATAAGTAAAATGGAGATAATAAGTGAGTTAATAATTAAATCAAAATTATTTAATTAATAAGACAATATCTTATTATTGTAACACCCCCCCTTAAGATAAACTTAGGGAGTAGCTAAAAACCTAGAAACTACTGTTGAAAGTAAATTGGGTCCCAACAATAAGGCCTAATGAGGTACCCAAGCACAATCAAATATCTGTAAGGAGGAGAAATAGAGAAAACCACATGGGAAAAAACCTACTCCAGAAAGAGATGGAAATAATTTTCTAGAAAGTAGGAACAAAAGATGATCATGAAGAATACCACTAAAGCATGAAGCTGCAAACACTCCCAAACTATTGATTTGAAGATCCTTCACTATATAGAACATGACTAGGTAGAGAAGACTAATTTTTAAGAGCTGATTAATCAAATATGGAAGGTATCTTCATGGCCTCCAAAAATAGGAATTAAAGAATTTCTATATTGTAAATGATCCATCTCACCTAAATGCATAGGTATCTAGCCATTGTAATTACCTAGTACATAGGAGAAAATACTGAATACAAAGCTCACTCCATTGAACCAAGAAAGTAATAGAACCAACATAACCCCCCTATAACAGTAAGAGGTAAGACATGAACACTAAAACTAAATGCAATATCTTCTACAAAAAGATGAACCAAGAACATTGAGAGAGCAAAAGAAGTACAAACACCTATACTTTCATGTGTCATCAACACATCATGAGGCTAATTTCATGGAAGGAACACTCACTTGACAAAGGAAGATGGAGAATATGGCCAACATAGAATCCCCCAAGGCACTTTATAATGTAGTGCAAGTACAAAAAAACAAAAAGATGTCCAAGATCCTAAACTGTAATAGAGTGGCACTTTATCTCAGTGCCTTTGCAAATATACTACAAAAGGATGTCGAAAAAGAACAAAAGAGACATAAGGTTGACATAATAGATAGTATAACCAATGAAAAATTATCTAGAACAACAAAAATCGATCCTCAAACCTAAAACAACCAAGATATCCATCATAATGCAGAAAATAAAAAAACTGAATGGGATGTGGCTGGAGCAAAATCTAGAAAATAGAATGTCTCAAAATATGTCTCTTGGAGTGCAAAAAATAACTTCTAAATTTGACAGCCAAAATAGTCCAACAAACAATATCAAAAATCTAAATAAATTGCACAATGATGACAAGCTTAGAATTAGCTTTCTGGCACTTCTTTTAGATCTAAAAATAGAGTCCAGATGAGCAAGTTATGGCCAAAAAACCACATGTAGAACAAAAAAGTGTTGAAAAAGCCAAAAAGTTTTTTACTGCTATGGGATCAATGCAAAAATGTCTCAAAAAACATGTCAAAGGGTACTAGAAATTACCTCGAGAAGTGTATTAGTTACCATAACTGTCTCAATTTGTGTGCCCCAAAATCTCAATTTTTGTGTAAAAAAATCTTAGATTTTGTTTTAAAAATCACAAAATAGCTGCCTTGAGAAATGTGAAAATATTTTTATTTTCAAAATTTTTTGATTTGTGTGCCCCAAAATCTTGATTTTCACATAAAAAAATATTGATTTTTGTGCAAAAATCACAAAATTGTCACCTTGGAAAACATGCCAAAAATTTTGATGTTTGAATTTTTTTTGATTTATACATAAAATTTAGAAAATCACCACCTCAGGAAATGTGCCGAAAATTAGAAAATCATCACCTTGGGAAACATGTCCAATTTGGGAGCAAAATTTTTAGCCTCAAATTCCAACTGTGTCCAAATTAGACAAATTTTATATGAAAATATGGTTTTTTGGTGTTCTAAGCTCAATGGTGATGTTCATTTGATCTCAAAGTGGCCTTAAAAATGGTGACCTCCCAAATTCAATACAAAAAAAAAATTGTAAAAAATGAAACCCTCTTAACAAAAAGCATAGATCTGAAAGCCAAGACAAACATCTCATAAGCAAAATAGGACATGAAGATCTGGAGCTTTGATCCCATGTTGAAGTTAGTGAATGAATGAATTACAAAGAGATTAATCCTAATAAAAGAAGATCAAAACCCTAACAGGGTATAACCTAGGTTGCATAATAATAATTAATAAAGGAATTAATTATTATGTGTCTAGAAAGTTTAGCTTAAGTAAAATAGAGATAATAAGTGACTTAATAATTAAATCAAAATGATTTAATTAACAAGGAAATATCTTATTACTCTAATAGTAATGCTTTCCATATAGCATCAAACTCAAGTCTTTAAATAATCATTTATTTAGAAAAAAATTAATTAATTTAGCCTTGCTTCTATGTTTGAAGGATCACAAATTTCCTACATTTAAAGATATGTATCTCAATGACACTTACCAAGCCTCTAAAACATGTCATCCCTAGTCTCAGGATTTGTAGCAAATATTGGCTCTAGAATATGGTATCCATTACCAACACCTCCTCCAATTATTTTTTATCGCTTTAGATCCAACACAGACATACAAATAGACAAAGAATACATTGGGGAAGATGTTGATTGTGAATCTTCCAAATAATGGTGAAAATCCCTTCCCACAAAGTTGAACATAAATATAAATATGTCAAAGGGAGTACCAATAAATATAAAAGGCCTATAGGAGTGTTTGATTCTTGAGCCTTCAAGTTGCCACAATGTTGCCAATAATGCACTAGATTCTTGTAAGGGTCTAGATTGGGCTTACATTGACCAGAATTCCAAGAGAATGGGAAATATGAGATAACATTATAAAAGTTTTTTTTAGACCAAATTATACTCATAATATTGAGGTTTTAGTCATGGAACAAGTGGATGCAACATATTGTAAAAGTTTCTTATGAGCAACTTTGCAAAATTGCCATGACAATTTTGACAACTTTGGCAAAATCACTCAAAACCCCTCCAAATTCAGTTTTAGGCCATCCCAACTATCCAAACATGTGGAATGAAGTTATAAAAGTATTTATCAAATTAGTTCCAAGGGTTGGCAAGTAGATTGTATGATTTTCTTGTTTTGGAAATGAATAGCAAATGAAGGAAACCAACCAGAGTTCACATTTTCAGGCCATCATTCACACTTTAATGGATTGTTTTGGTTTTTATTTTTTCATAATTTGGTATTTATTTTAGTCTAGGTTATTATATGGGAAGAAGGAATTTATTTGATTAGTTTTGTTTCTAGTTTGAAATTATTTTGTAAAGTGTCAGGTTGCTGATCTAAACAGGGCAACTAGCAAAGATGTGTCCATAACTTGATTTCCAATGGTTGAATCTTAATGAAATTTTGGAATCAATTAGAGGAAACTATAAAATATTTAATTTTAAAAAAAAAAATTGTGTCATTTGATTTTTTTTTCTATTTTTATTGAGAGGCCCTAGGAAAGTTTTCATACTCAGCTAGGCATTGAAATCAACAAAAGAGTGAAGGAAAAAAGTAGTGAATAGATTGTTGGGTGCAATCCAAAAGAATGGATAGGAGGGGAAATTATTAAAGGTTACTTAATCCCAAGGATAAATTATTTTGAGTTCATTTAATGGGTGAAATATCAAAACCTCTTGACTATTGTTTTGGCATTCTTGAAACCCTAATTAGTAGCCTAAAAACTGTGAAGGTACCATATAGAAGGTTTGGAGATTTAAGATTAGCATAAGTTTTGATAAAATCCAAAAGGGGAATCAGATCATAAGTTATTTTGGGGAACCATTAAGGACCTTGTGAAGTTAAAGCCCAAAAAACTCAATAGGGGCCCTAATTTGGGGCTCTAGGCCTACAAGGCTAACTAAGCAAGATTTGGTGTTCCATGAAGTTGGTTGGTGAGTTGAAGCTTTTGATTGTTAAAAATCTTGGATCCATGATGTTAGTGATCATATGACAGTCCTAGATGTTGCATTGGAGTTTGTGCCCTAATTTTCTAGGTAGGAAGAATTGCCTTTGTAGCAAGTTTAAGAGTGTTAGAAATTGGAATAACTAAATTGGTGTGAATAGATCTTGAGAAGGGGATATTTGAGAAGTTTTCTCTTGGGAATAGGGTAAAAAAGAAACCCTATAGGCTTAGAAGAAGCCATTGACTAGTTTGGACATAGTGGCCTAAACTTGTAGATTTGACCTAATTACATCACTAAGGAAGAGCCAACTTTTGGTATGACATAGAGAAATCCTATTAAACAATCTATTTCACCAATCCTCAATGAATTTGTGATCGATATTATATGGTTATCTCTACAAAGTAGTGATAGAATTAGATACTCCTTTTGTTGTTATAAGTTCTTATGTCTTGATGATGGATCACAAAGTGTGATCCAAAAAGCTAAATAAAAAACTAAACATAATTGAAACCATAAACAATAAAAATAAGTTATAACTCCAATGGGTGGTGGAAAAATGACATTCTTAGTATATTTAACTTTAATTTACCCAAAAAAACCCTACAAATTTGGAAACTTGACATGGATCTACATTAATTACTTTTGCATGCAAAACATAAGATATTTCTCAATGTTCATCAAATAAGTGAGACTTTGTGTAAAACTTGACTAAATTGTTATAAAATGGAAAATAATCTTTACTTAAATATCATAAAAAAGTAGGAAGTAGGAAAAGAGGAAAATTTCAATTATTTCCAAATATTCAATCATTAAAAATGTATGCTAACATATAAATCCTAGATGATGACAATGAGAATGAGCATTCTCATTATAATCATTGAAGTTAAAATTGAGGACTTCATAAAAGAACATAAAGCAAGTGTACACGAAGCATGCAAAACACAAGAGAAAATATAAGAAAAACATGTCGAAGCCTCCTCATACGAAGAAAAAGGCAAATAAGAACGTCTACAAAAATCATGTACATGTAGTAAATCTTATATTTTCTACTTATAAATCTAATGTAAATATTATTAGTGGCATTTTATTTCTACTACTTTCATTGGAGGACAATAAATTTGATTTTCATATGATGAAAATATAAAAGAAAGAATGGTGTATCTCAAGCATAGTTATCTACTATAGAATCACAATAAAACTCTAGAGGAAATAAGTACAAAAATTCAGTCCCAACTAAGTACCTTGAGAGCATATAGCTTTTCATCTTTTGTGTTTCGATGAAGTACCTTATAGCATCCAAAAATTATAAGCATTATCAATATCATACGCTTGCTAAAAAGAAAATAAAAAAAGGCTTATTGCATAAAGAAATAAGTTGCACCAACCACTTTTCCATAGCTTACCATTCCAATCTTGCACTCTTAAACATATTCATTGACCATTTTGTTTTCATTTGAACTCTACACAAAATTAGTGGATCACATGATACTTCAACACAAAGATTTTAGAAAACTATCAGTTTTCCTATCATGCACTAAGAAATGGTAATAATCAACTATACCATAAAGAGGTATTTCATAAGATATATATGACTAAAATTTAGGAAGCATGGTAGAATAAAAAAAAAATACTTTCTAAGAAAATTGGTAAATAAGTGCTGAGAAACTTTGACAAAGCCAAGATGGTGAAATAAATAAAACAATTTGTAATTATTACATCTTATAGTTTTTTACAAGTTGTGGACTCTGGCCCTTAATTAGATATGTTTTCTATGATATTGAGTGAAGAAATCCATGTAATATTCAATAGTAAACATTAATATTCTCATGCAATGGCCATTAAGAGCCACTTTCCAACACAATCTATCTAACCTTCAAGCTTAAATATATACTAGAATTAAGACATCTGCATTTGCAATCTATAACTCTAATTTTAATAGATCTAGTAATTATATAATATTAAATTGTGACATAGTCTACTTTAGGAAGTTCAGTTCAAAACTACAAAGCCTAGCAGCCAAACACTCATTAATGGTAATAATAGAAAAAAAGAAGAAATTGGAAATTGATAACATTTATATTTCCTCTCTATAGCTCATAACAACATGCATTAGAGAAAAAAAAAAGTTCGTTAGTGGCTACAAGGTATGCTTTTTAGCTTGCATCTCTCATTTACAACTTGCTTTTGTATAGACCAATTGTCTTGCCATATTTTTTTGTATATTTTCTCCACTATCCTAGTTACTGCACAATCCCTATTTTCTCTTCTTCTTCTCAATGTTCTATTATTTTTTGAGTATTTTTTGTTGAATATTATTTTCCTCCTATTGAGCTCCAACTCAACTTCCATCATCTCTCTCTCTTTTTCTTTGATGAACTAACTCTTTGTTGAAACCCTTCACCTTCCTACATAAGTTCTATTGACAACTCATCATAAAATCTCCTTATAAAATTTCACCAGTTTTTGGAATTGTTTACATGTGTATGATAAAGTTTATGGTATGTTTATGTGATAAAAAATTCAATGAATTTTTTCCCCCATGCTGCAATATGCAACAAGTTTACAAAATAAATAAAACTAATTTGGTTATAAATCAGAATATATGATCTTCTTTGAATATTATTTCATACTTCAAAAATACATAGAACTGAGTTATTATTGTTGAACTAAGTTATTATTAATAAACTAATTTATAACTTATGATTTCAATGGAATAGTAGAAAATACATCAATAGCACATCCAACTAAATGGGAACTCCATGCATAGGCTTGATAAGTTTTCTTTAGTAATTCTTCAGTTGCTCGCATAAAGTCTCTGCAATAGAATCCTTTAGAGAAAAGCTAGATTAAATTAAAATTTGAATTTGTAGTAAGGGATTTGAAAGGAAATAAAAAATATATAAGAATCTATTGGAGGGGAAAAAAAATGAAGCTAGAACCCAAGCCCAAGCTGCTCTTCTAGCCATCAACATGACTAGGTAGTTCAATGTGAATAAACTCGATTAAGAGGGTGACTCTTTGCTAACATTTAACACAATTACTAAAGTGGAGACACAAATTTGGTATCTCAGCTAGCCAATAAAGATAGTCATATCATTTCTAGGGGCCTTTGAAGGTTTTAGAGTGACCAATGTCAAGAGAGATGGGAATGAGGAGGAGGATGTCAAGTCAAAGTCGATGGTCAAGTTGAAAAAACTAGGGAAAGATGTTACTAGAGACTAATATGGTTGAAATATTACAATATTTTAATAACTTACCTTAACGGTCATCATTCTAACTACCTTGTAGGAGACATAATCTTGGACTCCTTTGGTCATATATGTATAGAACGTTGCCCCCTATACTTTAGAATGTTTTTGTGACATAAGGCTACCACTAAGACCCTCCCTAAAATTTTAGAACTTTTCAATAAGACCAAGATAACCACACTCCTTCCAACCTATTGTTATGAAACAAAACTATCCCTCCTTGTAGCCAAAAATATTTAGGAGAAAACTGTCAAATCCTCCACTATTCAAAAAAATAATTTTTTTAATTTTAAAATATCACTAAATTTTTTATAGATTACCACTAAGACCCAAAACAAACTACAAGAAATCATGATTTTTGTGGAAAAAATAATCGTGTTAATGTGAGTTTGATGACCACTTCAACATGCAAGACTAAACACTTAGTTCAAAACAAGTATCCTTGAAATATTCAAGAACATTTCTTTGGGTGGGTGCTAGTTGTTATGATGTTTTCACACCACCACCCCATTGCAAATGGGGACCACCTTTTTTTCCTTGATTCTTGTAGCATTGGGGGGTAAAGTACAAAATTGTGTCACCTTTTAGGTTGAGTTATCAGAATGAATGAATTTAACTCTCTCTCTCTCTCTCTCTATATATATATATATATATATATATATATATATATATATATATATATATATATATATATATATATATATGTATGTATGTATATATATATATACATATATGTATATATATATATATACATATATGTATATATATATATACATACATATATATATATATATATATGTATGTATGTATATATATGTATATATATATATGTATGTATATATATATATATATATGGTCTTTGTGATATCCCAAACTCTTGTAGGGCTAGCATTGGACATTAAAACAAAAAGGTAGAGTCCAAGCTGAAATGAATATAATATCATGTAGCTTAAATAATAATAAAGAAAAAAAAAACAAAAACAATAGCTGATAAGCATCTCAAGTCCAAAAGATTGTACTTGAAATCTAAGTCTTTAAATAAACTCTAATCTTTTGGTTCATCCAGTAAAAGTTGTATGCTTGACCATTCAAAAATACAAAGGTTCCCATCCTTGAAAATAGATAAGCTATTCGTTAAAAAATAATCATACAAGCTATTTTATTGCAATTGATGATCATATAGCAGTCAATAATAATATCTAACTATGCAAAATAAAAAAGATGTGTTACCTCTCATCGAGCTACCAACTTGCATTCATCAACACTAAATGTGAGGTAGTTCTAAGGCCCTAACCCTAAAAGAGGAGAGAAGCTTATTTGATACCTTCATTTTGGATTTTAGATCATCTAGTTCAAAGTACCTATAGGTATAGTCATAATTTTGTATTTACTCAAACTTTTCTTCCAGGGCTTGACATGCTAAACTAAATGAACAAAATTAATCTTAGTTCTTCCACAAGTATATCAATATCCATAAAGTGATTTTGAATCTAGAATAAAAAAATATATGAAGAAAATGAACCCAAAAAAATATCACTACCGAATTATTTAAAGCAACTATTTTGTCTCTACATTAGAGACTTCAAATGATAAAGGAGAAACAAAGCAACAATATCAAGCAAGATTGCAAGATAGTGTAAGGCTCCATATAGATCCACTGAAAATGAAATCAAATTAGTACTAAATCAAATAATATTATGATTTCTCACCATGGATGATGAAATATCTACTTTCCCATCTATCTTTGGACACTCATATTTTACAAAATTTTGAATATTCCTAGCACTATCCACTTAGGTATCCTTAGCTTGAGACATACTCCTATGGATATTATTATTTTGTCCATTTAACTTGCATGGTGAATGATGTTACCAATGCAATATTCTAGAATCTATCTAGGGAAATAATAATCAGTGGCTAACTTGATGGAAAGTGTGTGGTCTATACATCTGTTCCATAGACTCCTAAATGATTTATTTTAGTGAGTGATAAGATAGAATGGAAACCTGATATAGGTTAAGCTCTCCCTCCTCTATTTGATGAACACATTGACCTAGAAATAAGGATAAGGCCTGTCTTTAGAGAAGATCCTAGAAAACAAGGATAAGGTACTCATAGTCAACCTTCCTTATATTACACTTTACATTATATCTAAAAATTGCTATTACATCTTGATTTACCCCCTCAACCCTACCCAACCAAGGCGCATTTATAATATCATATCTCATTTGCAAAGGCATATACTCTAACAAGTTTTTTTTATCAATATTTATTATGACTTCTTCACTAGGTGGATGGGCTAAAAAAATATATGTGACTATGTATGGGTCTATATGGGATTCAAAAAGTGATAAATTAATAGTGAATTCACAAGGACATAGTTACAAAAGTATGTTAAGAGTCATAGGTCTAGATGAATAGCTAGATGGGATCAAAGAGAATATTGAGAACTTCAGGTGAAATAAGATCAGCATCTTGCTACTGATTAATGATAGGGAAGTATGAGTTGGATTGAGTCCAAAAATAATAGTGACTGGGAAAATAATCCTGGTTTTATTGAGAATATTGGGATTGTATCAGAGGGTACAAGAGGGATGAGTTTATGTTAGTAAGAGTCATGGAGAAGAACCCATGAAGTTGTGATTACAATTAGTTCAGTAGGAGTAAACACCAAATACAGGTTATTGTGCTAAGTTAATGAGGAAAGGGTATTTAATGGTACATGATTCTTTTGGCCTATAAGGTTCTACATCAAATGGTATAACAAAAGGAAGAAAAAATAAGGAGTGAGTTGAAAATGATGTTGAAGGGCCATGAGGAGGCTCCGATAATGGGTTACACTCCAAAATACAAGAAATAATGGATACATATTGAAGAGTGTCTTTGGAAAGCACCTTGGATAAGTTTTTTGAGGTATGTTCTAGCAGAGGTTAAGAGAATGATGCTAGACTCATCGATGAATAACAAGAATCAACAAAGATTTACATTGCCCAAAGAGGGTAAACCCAAAGTGAAGATCAAAGAATCATTGCAAGTTCAATGGAGTAAAATTTAAAGGGAAAGTCATGAAAAGATGACACAACTAGGATATATTCAAACCCAAAGTGGAGATGATTATTTTAATTTTCTAATGCATTTTTGGTGTAGGTACTTTCAAGAGGTCTTAGAAAAGATTCAAAATTAGGGAGTATGGTACAGAAGCACCATGGTCTATAAGGTACACTAGGGTCACTATGAAGATCCTAGAAGTTTGAAGACCAAATACAGATAATTGAAGTAATTTTGTGAAATGTAATAAGACTTAAAAGGTCATTTTATGATGTAGTAGGGGCCATTAAATCAAGTAAGCTAATCTAGGGTTTTGCCTTGATATGTTTAAGTATTGGGTTAAATGAGTCATCTCATAAAGTCCATAAAGGAATAATAAATTTAATGGGATCTATGTGTCAAACACTATGGAATTGTAAATTGGGTAGACTTGACATCTATGTTGTCAAGTTGGCAACATTATACTAAGGAAATCCAAAGATCAATAAGTTGGAAAAATCCTCAACATGGCATGTTTAGTAACTTGTTAGCATGTTAAAAACATAACAATCATTTCTAAAAGGAGTTGGAGTTTGTTAGAAGGTGGTTGGTCATCCTTTTTAGGTATGTAATGCATCAATTTAAAGGGTGATAAGCCCAAGGTATGGGCAATGACCAATGTAAAGGAGTTTTGATGGTAATAAAATTCAGCATTATGTGAAATCTATGCTTTTAAATTGTTGGTAGACTTGGACAATGGATTTTCCATTGGATTTCTTATTTACTCTTAATGATCATCATTGGGAATGGTGAATTTGTGAATGTACATCATATTAGACTTGGTAGGATTAATATTTTGCCTACCTTATATCCAAATAAGTTAATATCAAGATTATATGAACTAAAGGCCCTAATATTTACTCAAATCTATTCCAATGTCTTTTCTTCTAACTTATTTTGTAATAAACTAGTACCAAGATCTATATTTTTATCACAGTTTCTTGTGTGAGAAAATAGTGATAACATATAGGAAGCAAACCACTCCTATAACTATCATGAAGATATTCATGACAATTTCTTTAATAATTTATAGAGAGCATAAATTCTATTTCAATGTGAAAATATAGTGATATATCCATTCAAGGATGTAGTTACAAATGGATTAAATTGGGTTTTTCTATTACAACACCATTTCAATACATGAAAACAAAAAATTTCATCTTAAAGGGGTATGAAACAACCACAATAACATGCAAAATGCATTGCAGGTTCAATTTAAAGGAATATTCTAGATTTAAGAGTACAATCAAAGCCATGATTTAGTGATGTCAGTACTGCATTTGATACCAAATTACTACAACAAGTCTGTTACAATTATGGCATTGCAAGTTGTCAAGCTATCCAAATTTTGATGGTGACAGGTTGCGATGCCATAATTGTGACATACCTGTCATAGTAATTTGGTGTCAAATGTAGTAGTGTGTGATATAAGAGAAAAATATGAATGAATAAAGTATAGAGAGGAACAAAAAAGAGGACATGCATTGAGTTTTTCAATAGATGATGTTTCCATGTCTAGAAAATATGACTATTTCATGTAGTTCTTATTCATGACATTTTTTTGGTCCATTGGAGGTGAATCCACTATTCCAACATATTTTGAGGTATTCTAGAATTTCCTTCAAACTATCTCAAATTGCAACTACTATCATAGAGAGATTAGTCATCATCTTGTAGTTATTAAGACACAAATAGAAGATTGAAAAGGAGGGGGGTGTCTTTAAGTGGATTGAATAAGTAATGGAAAAAATTTTAAAAGAGATGGAGATTAAGATCTCTTTACTAAATATTAAAAAAATCCCCAAAGAACTAAAATGAACATATTTTGAGAGTAGAGAAAGACATTGTGATGAGGGTTACATAGTTCTTCTTTTGGGAAGGAAAAGATAAAATATGTCAAAGAGATCATTACTGATAATAGAGGTTCAAATCACTATCAAGAGACATCTAAGGAAAAAGCATTAATAATGGAGTATACCATATTACAAGGGTAATAACTAAATGATAGTGAAAAATTTAAAGATTCATAAACAATACAATCTCATTCTAGTATATCTATATAGTGCCACTAATATTATTAGTCTATTGAATGAAGATTTCTTTTGAAATATATTTTTATGTCCAATTGAGTCTAGTTGTATGATTAGTAGGAGATATTTTAAAAGGAACTATTTTAAATTTATTAAATTGTAAGTCTAATAAGACTAGCCCTAAGTCAGATGGCTTTTAGTTAGTTTTGGTCTTATGATGACATCACTCCAAGATGGTGCCTAGAGGATTTAGAAAATAGTTTCCTTTATATGGATGAGGTCATTATTTGAATATATCCATCAATTTTGGGAGGGACCGTGGCTAATAAAACTCATGATGCAAAATTGCCACATTTAGCTCCCTATATTCATCACTAGACAATGGATTATGGAGATAAATTGGAACTAAGGAAGAAGTTTTGGTTACCAATGATGATCCCTATACTTGTGGAAATTGATATTCACACCACATAATTACAACCTAGATAAGATTAAAAAATTTGGTGAAAATATCTTTCCTACCTCTCTCCATATCATAGATGAAAGAATCTTTGGGAGTGATTTTCAACTATATATTTTTTTATCCTTTTCTTCTCTATCAGTTCTAAATTATAATTTTTCTGAGTTGGTTTCATCTAAGAAAAATATTTTTTTTGCAAATATAAGGTAGGTTGAGTTATTGAGAGGGGAGGTGTGAATCAAGAACAAATAAAACTTTATCTTACTTCTCCAATTAATCCTTCATATAATATTTTGATCTAATTGCATGCATGAAAGAGTGAAAATCATTAAAATATTCATAACACTTTAACACAAGATATGGTGACCTAGAAACCTTCCAAGTAGAAAGTAAAAGTAGGGTGGGGATAATACCTACAAGATTTAGAACTATAGTGTAAAGTTAACCTATTAAGGCTTACAATTGAACACTTCTGGTGATCTACCCTACTAGGAGGAATAAGGACTGTGAGGTCCACCTTGTTAAAGGATTTACAAACACACAATGAAGTATTCTTTTAGTTAGGATATTCAACAAAAGACTGTTAAGTCCACCCTATTAAAGGATTTGACTGATGCACCTAATAGGATGAATTAGTGACTGATTTATGATCTAAAACTCGGATTTGTTGGTTGAGATTCCTTGTATTACAATGAACACTTGGCTGTGATAGATAAGTCTTTAATGTCCCTTACATTGTTTGTAGCCTTCTTCAATTCACACTCATGTACGTCATAATCTTCTTCAATTGCATGTTTAGATACGATACAATGCATTACATATATACCAATCCAAATAACAACTTACTAGATTCGGCTACAAAAATAATTTCATCATAATTCACAAAGTCAACCCAACTATTGTAACTCTGGTTATGAAGACAAACTCGGTGATGTTTTGATACATGACAAACACTATCAATGCTTGATAATCTTTGGCACTCAGTTGAACTTGAAGCTTAGTCCATACTAATTACTTCCAAGTAGCTTGAACTTAGTCAAAATTGTGTGACTTAGTGAACACTGAGAAACTTGGTAGTTGTTGAATCACTCGGTTGACATTGCATGACTTAGTCAACAATAGATTCACATTGTTAACACTGTCAGCTTGATAGATATAGTAGAACTTGGTTAACTT
Organism: Cupressus sempervirens; assembly: GCA_028749045.1. Taxonomy (NCBI): domain Eukaryota; kingdom Viridiplantae; phylum Streptophyta; class Pinopsida; order Cupressales; family Cupressaceae; genus Cupressus; species Cupressus sempervirens. The sequence goes on from CM053786.1 coordinate 658,682,122, forward strand.
ACTAGAGCTTAGTTAGATTTATGATCTTCTTCACTTCCACTAAATAAATTGGTAGCCTCTACTATGCTTGGTTTGCATTGTACATAGTCTTTGAAGCTTGGTAACCACTATGTAGATTAGCAAACACTATAAACTAGCTCAGGTGTAACTACTTGGCTCAGGAGCAATTGAATCACTTGGTTAACACTTCTAAGTGAATGATAAGATTGGTAGAAACTATAGAGCTCGGTAGCAATATTGTAACCAATTGACTAAGTGTTGAGCTACTGATAGACAAATTGACTTAATGTCAACATAATTCTCTTTTGTTCAAAACTAACTTGCATCATTTTAAGTTTTTTTTTGAAATATATGCCTGAACTTAAATGGTTCAATTTTCTTTATCTATTGAAAATTGACTCTAGGAAGAAAACTATATATATAGACACACACACACACACACACACACACACACACACACACACACACACACACGCACACACACACACACACACACACACACACACAACAAAGCTCTAGCAATATTGTAGTAGATAAATAAAACTAGCTTCTAAACCTTAACAATTAGCAAAAAATACAATGAAGATAGAAAAATTAGTAAACATGTTGGCATGTTCTTTAGTTGCATACTTTTGAAATATTGTTGAATAAGAACTTAGAAACACTAGTACAAAAATAACAATATGTGATTAAAAAAACTACTAAAATTTGTATATATGTGACTAAAATCAGTCATGTGACTAATAGTAGTTAATATTTAGTCATTTATAATGCTACTAAATGATTTTAGTCACTTATTCGATCACTGATTTTGATCATTGATTTATTGACATATTAGGTGGTATATTTAGTAGCATATTTAATCATATATTTAGTCTTATATTTGATAGTTGATTCAGTCACATATTTAGTATATTTAGTCACATATTTGGTAGTTTATTTAGTAGAATATTTAATAATATATTTGGTCACATATTTAGTAGCATATTCAATAGCAGATTTAGTCACATATTTGGCACATATTTGATAGTGTATTTAGTCACATATTTAATAGTATATTTGGTCACATATTTAGTAGCATATTCAATAGCATATTTAGTCACATATTTGGTAGTTTACTTGGTCATAATAGGGCATGATGGAATCAAAACACCATCCTCCTACTTGTAAGTAGGTGTTCTACCATTGAGTTACCACCCTTTAAATAATACATAATAAAATATTATTTGTTTCACTTCATTCTCAATATAGCATCCAAAATGGTTATGGAGCTATATTTCTTGAAATGGGAGCAACAAGGAAACATCCAATCAAACTAATAGTTTAAAGGCTGCTTTTATTTCAAAAAATAATTCTAGTTTGTCAAACTTAAATCAGCTAGAGAAAAAGGGAACTAGGGTAATGAATTTTAAATTTAAAAATGGTGTCCAACTGGTTACTGACAATGTAGAAGTGCATGTAGTGGCTAGAAGATTGCTTGAAGTGTCTCATCCAAAAATAAACACTTTTTACTAGATATAGTGTCATTTCCTTAATGACACTCTACACTAGCCATTGACACAACACTCCACTAATAGATGGAAAGCCACTAGTCATAAATAGACGAGACAAAAAAGGCACACAATGAACTCTTCATAATCCATACCATCCATGTACCTATCAATACAAGAATGTTTGTTTGTGTCTCATTTTTATGGTTAGCCACCTCCAAGAATTTCTACAAACTCAGATGTAACACTAATAATACAGTGATAATATTTACACCATAGTAAATAATGCAATTGAATAATATTCTTAATGCACACAAGTAACAATTTATAAAAACTTAAATGTAATGCTAAAATATAGTAAGACTATTTATAAAAAACTAAATAATGCAAAAAATGATGTTCTCAGTCAATGGCTTCTTCAAAATTAGCTAAGATCATTCACAAAACAAAGTACCATGCTCTATAAATTCTGCAACAAAAAATAGTCTTGAGCTTGACAAGGATAAAAATAGCCTGAAGCTAGACAAGGATAAAACTCTCAAATTATGTCATTTAATCCCCAAAGAAAATTTCTTGTGAAACATTATCCAAAAATTTGAGTTGATAACATCTCCCTATTGCTTGAATCTTGTGGTCTTCAACATCAATGTTTTGACTACTATAATCAATAATCCTCTAGTTTCCTTTTTGCATTAGAACAGTGACTATTTTATGATCTTGCATTTTCAAATAATAATGCTGAACTCTATTCCTTATGGCTCTTTTACCATCAAAAATCTTCTTACATGATTTTAGCATCTCACTTTGTTCTTCTTCATATTGCTCATATATGATAATTGTCTTTTTTAATGTACCCTTTGAATTGATTGTTACAAGACATTTACCTTCATCAATCTCCTCAAATTCCAAGTCCTAAGATGAATGTCTTAATATATAATGCCCAAGCTTAGAGGTTGCACACAAAATCACTATTGTTACTATTTTATACACAACATAATTGCGCTTAAAAATCATACATGATACCATTTTTTACAGTACTTTCCTTTATCATGTTGTCTACAACTACTCAATAACATGATCTCCTTGCCATGAATTTTGATGTAATAATCTTTCTTTGTACTATGATTTTTGTTACAAACTCTTAGTGGGTCTACTCATATATGATCATGCATAAAACACTACTATCTTTTGATCTTAGTGCACTACTCCTTCACAATGAACATTGTTTAATGCTTTGTACATCATCTCTATTATCTTTGTTTGATGTAGCTATTATAACAGCAATAAACTACATTCTCCATTTCATTCATAACTGGTTTAATTAATATCAATGCTCTTTTCACAGCACAATCTCTTTACCTCATTGACTACATCATTATTGACTATCATTTTAATCTCCTAGTTTCCATTCTCTGCACTTATTAGATACCTTTGTTTTACAAGCATATCACTATGCTTCAATGATAATGATTACCTTTGTTGTGTCCTTTATCCGTGTATCCTTTTTGTCCATGTCTTCACAATTTCATTATTGTTTTTATTTCTTTGATCCTCTGTCCATAATGTCAAGTATGTGCTCTCTATTCTTTACATGGACAAGGCTCTTAAATCTGATGCTTTTAGTGGAAAACTACCATTTAAAAATTAGTAGGGAAAAGGTTTCTCCTAATTAGAAGAGTATTCAATGGGTTTGAACAAGAGGCTTAAAGAGGAATAAAATCTACAAAGCTTTGAAACCCTGCCTCCTTTGCATGATTGATATGAGGGCTATTTCTTTGAAATTCTCCCATTAACTTTTGCTTGATTGATGTTATACTTGCTATTTGTTGTTTCTTAGCCCTGCTCTCTTTTTAAAGTTCCAATCACTTAGATCTTCTATTAATGAATGAGATCACTTCCTCCTTGATAGAATGGTTGTCTCTTTTATTGATTTACTTTTCATTGTCACTCTTTTGAATAGTTCTATTGCCTCCTTGAATTAAAACATGGTATTGTAATTGAGAAAATGATTGTTTGTTTTTTGTGAGCTACCACTAGTAGATTTTTGGGAAATAAATGACTGCATGACTAAAACTTTTAGTCATGTGCAAGACTGACATTTTTAGTCACATGACTAATATTAATATAATTCTAGTAACATTTTTCAATTTATTAGAAGAAGTGACTAAATAAATGACTAATATTGTCATTAGATAAAATCACAAGGCTAGAAAAAATAAGTGACTAAATAAATGATCAAATATATGATTAAACAATTGGTCACCCCAAAAATGACTAAATGAATGATCGATGAGTTTTTATCATATGAATTTGCCAACTCATTTTCACATGCCACAACAAATTGTATTCAATAGTTTCCTAAGAGAAATGATGATTAATGAGATCTATTCCATGGTTTCCCATTGATATGGATTTTAGACACTCATTCATAACTTCTCAATGAGATCATCATGAAGAACAAGAGCATTGAATTCACTTAAAAATAATATAGTACTTTAAAGTAATATATTATACTTAAATAATATAAATATATTGTACCTATATACAATATACACATAATATTTCAAGGTATTTCAAATAATAAATTGTTAGATATTTGTTTTAAATTAAAATATATATCAATTTTATGTATATACTGAGGTGTATCTATACATGTGGTCTCCAATATGTTTATATATACTTAATACTCTACATATTATAGGTAAGGTTTATCTCGACACTTTCTAATATTTATATAAGTTGGTATTAGTATACATATGTAAGACTATACTAAATGAAATATTATCAACAAATATATTATTGGTTTTAGTATTAATATTTATTTAGAATATATGAACCCGTTGCGCACTAATTTATATATAAGAATTGATTGAATGATATATAGTAGTACACATATTATTAACTAATATTCATTTAGGTACTATTAAGGTATATATATATGTGTGTGTGTGTGTTATAAATTTAATGTAATTATATTTAACTATGTAATTTTTTAAAAAATTATTTAGAAAAAATATTTTAAGTTTATTTTTAATCTCTATATTATAAATAATTTTATAGTCATTACCTCTTTTCTTATTATTTTATATATATTAATCTATACAATATTATATAAGAAATAAATTTATAAACATATATATATAATATATATATATATATATATATATATATATATATATATATATATATATATATATATATATATATATATATATATATATATATATATATATATATATATATATATATATATATATATATATATATATATGTTGAAGAAGATTTTAACTTAATATTATTTAGGTGCCCACAATATAGCTTAACAACTAAACTAGGTGCTTATTTCCACAATTTGATTAGACATACAAAAATTATGACAATATTTATAAAGTTAGTTTTGAATCAACTTATCTTTAAAAACTTGTTGAGCTTGTTATAACTTTTTTTTTCTAAATTTATTTCATCTATATTTGTGTATTCCAATCATTTATACAATTAATAAATTACATAAGAAATTGGTTATATTTGTTTGGTAGTCGGTGCAATTCATAATTTTATCATCCTCTCATTGTTGGGGTTAAATTTCTAGCATATCAATCTACCTATCCTTGATTTTGATTCCTTGTTTTTGTGACAAATGATTGAATTCTATATGATCTTATTCATCTAATTTTTTCAGATTTATGAACACTTTTGATTTGAAAGATGCCAACTTGAACTAAATATATTTATTTTTTATTACTCTTTATTTTTGAAGTTATCATAATTCCTAAATTCCTAAATTCAACTTTCTAAATATCTTTGGCATACACATTTCACATAAAGGTATGATTACTAGCTTACACTACTGCCTTGTCTCCATAACCAAGACTCCATGGAGATGTTAGAGGGTGTGGCAGTAGATGATTTATGTGCTAACTTTAGAGGTTTTGAATAGGGTATGAGATTCCCTAGAAGTTTAATCCAAATTGGGTTTTTATGTGATGTTTCTTTGAATGCTCTCATAGACATGTCTACAAAATATGTGTGCATAGAAAAGGCATGTGACCTATTTCACAAAATACCTCAAAGAAATGTGCTTTCATGGAATACTATGACCATAGGCTAGATGTAAATTTTCTTAATCTTGGTGAGGCTTTTGAGGTTTTGGAAAGAAATGCCTAGAAGAGATGTGGTGTCATGGAACACAATTATTAAGGGATCCATTCAAAATGGGTTTGTGGACAAGGTGTTGCACACACTTATGAAAATGCAATTTGCTAGTCTAAAGCCAAACTTGAAATCTTTTGCTAGCATCCTTCCAGCTTGTGGTAAAATGAGAACTCTAGAAAAAATTATGGATATTCTTCATACAATAATAGAGAGTGGAGGTTATTTGGATTTTATAGTAGCCAGTGCCTTGGTGGACATGTATGCAAAATGTTGAAGCATATGGAAGACAATGAAAGTGTTCAAAAATTTTCTAGAAGAGATGTGTTCTCCTGGAATGCAATGGTTACATGATATACAAAAAGTGGATCTATTAGAATTTTTTAAGCCTTCTCAATGAAATGTCACATTCATATGTATTTTAATAGATCACCTTAGTTTGTTTTAAGAATTCTATGATTAGTCACACTAAAAATAATGACTAAATAAATATTTATTACTCCTTTATACTTAAATTTCATAATATCATATAGAAGTTGAATTTCACTAGTAATTCTTGTTTGTCGATATCTCTAAATGGTAACTATTCTCATGAAAAGGTATAAAAATTCATCTAAGAATTTTTCAATTATAGGCATCATAGAGGTGCATATTCGACATAGGCACAATTGTCAATGTGAAGTGTATCAAACTCATTAACCAATGTTTCATGAGTAGTGGCTCACATGAACCCATCTCTCATGAGAATGAATGGAACAACACTTAGCATTCATTGGATTTAGGAAATTCTCACAAATCCATGCATATCCTATTGATACAAGATTATTTCATAAAATCCATTATCAAATTTAGTCAATAAGTTGAAAGGCCCTTGGTTTACTAGTGAAGTTGAATGACTCACAAAGAGCCCACCAGGGATCAAGTCTTGCTGAGTGCAAGACCCAACACCATAATAGATGAGGTGCACATGTAGACCTATATCAGACTCCTAACCCCTTAACAAAAAAAAAATGAATGATAATGAAATTGTGTAATTGATATATGTGATAATTATAATATATTAATTTATATTTAAAAATTATAGGAAAAAATATATATTTTAGTATAATATTAATTTAGTTTATATATAGAAATTAATAAGTAAAAATACTAAATTAAATCAATAAATCAAACTTTTATTATATATTATATTACTATTCTATTTATAATCAAATCATATATTTTAAATAAATAAACAATTATTTTTAATTAATAATAAATTATTATCATTATTTAAATTATGAATTTATTTAGGACATTGAATTAATAATAAGAGTTATGTGTACAATAAACTTATGATTCAAAGTAATGTATGATCTACAATAAAATAAAAAATAAAATTTTAACATTATATAAGTTGTATATTTAAATCTTACTAAATTAGATAGGAAATGCCATCCTAAGAGAGATGGGTGACCGCACGTTGATTAATGAAAAGTCGTAAGGGTTTGATAGTTTTAAGTGGTTTATGGAGGCGATCATAGAGGGTTTGATGCATCTGTAGACCATCAGTGGTTGCTCTTCCTACACATACCAACTCAAATGCTTTACTAGGTTTGACAAGACTCTCACCTCATTCAATATATATATATTTTTTTTACTATTGTCCAATTTGACCATTTTCACTGCAATCGTTGTGCTACCCACACTGCAACCATTTTTCTACCTTCTTGTATCCTTCACTGATACTTCGCGTGCCAATCACTAGTTTGATAGAATGCCCAAAAGAAGTTGACTAGTGTGGACTCCAATTATTTCAGGATATACACAAAATGGGTTTGATGGAAAATATTTAGAAACATTAGAGCAAATGCATTTGGCAGGTGTAATGGCATACTCCACAACCTTTGTCGACATCCTCCACACCCATTTTGAAATGGGAGCTTTTGAACAAGGAATGGGAATCCATAAATGCATAAAGAATATTAGACTCTTGTCATCTTTTGTTGTAACTGCATTGGTAGGTATATATGGAAAATGTGGAAGCATTGAGAAGGCACATGAACTATTTGAAAAAATGCCTCAAAGATATATCATTTGATGGAATGCAATGATTGCAGGATATTTATAAAATGGATTTGTTAAAAGTATTCAAATCCTATAAAGAAAATGCAATTGGCAGCTGCAAAGGTCATTGGGTTGCTACTTTTTCATTTCAAGAAAGGATGACACTTCCTAAGTGAGCAATGTGATATTGCTGCAGAAGTTGGATTTCACATTGCAAGATGTGGTGTTCTATTCCTGCAATGAGTTTTTCATGGAGCATCTTAAGTATGGAAAAGCCTATATAGTGTAGGAGGCCTTAGCTGAGGATAAGATGATGCAGAGAGGCCTTACAAACTTGGGATTGCAATGGTCTTGGAAGGTTTTGGCCTCCAAATTAATGCAAAGCATCTAATACTTTTCCCAAATCGGCACCAACCAAAAATTAGATAATTCAAAATTCATTTTACTTTCATAAAATTGGCAAGAAGAGGAAAATGATAACATCCCAAAAGGTTATTTTCCTCATCCCTAGATCAACTGTAATCTTTAAATCAATAATGAAATCTACATGTGAAATGCTTCATAGAAAAATATGACATATACTACTGAAACCAAATCTTGCAAATTATGAAGGTTAATCTTATTAGATTTCCACAATCCATTAGAAATATAAATTTTGTTTGGGGATCTGATTGTGTATGTTTTTTAAGCATCAACATTTCAGATCACACTAGTGATCCATCATCAAGATGAGAGAATGCAAGAATGTGAATTTTACTATTACATTCTTGCATTCTCTCATCCTGATGATGGATCACACTGATCATGACTATGATCCAGAATGTTGATGCTTAAAAAACATACACAATGAAATCCAGATAAGAAAATTTATATTTTTAAATTATGAAGGGTTTTATATTGATATTTTAAAGAAATCCAGTATATGCCATAGTCCAAAATCTGGACTTAGATTTGACACACACCACTTAGTAGCCCAGTCATGATACTAAATTCTATATTCAAAAATCTGAAATAACTTATGCACTTCCAACTAAACACCAAACTTGAAGTATAAAATTACAACTACTAAATGTTAACTAGAAGATGCTTAGAAAGTAAATTATATAAACTTGACAGTCTTACCCAGTTTGATTCCCCTATTGCTGCATTGCACATGTCTATGCAACCAATCTTATACAACACTTGATCCATTTGTATTGCATATTTCCAATTCCATTTATTTTCTCCACACACAAATCCAAATAATACTGAACATATCAAGATGGGGATGAGAATTTGAAAGGTCTCTTCTCAAACACTGATAGTCATTTTCATGCAATGAGCAAATTGATTCTTTGAAATCAGATTTTGGTCAAACCATAACTCTCAATTCCATGGCAAAGAAATGCAAACATATTGGTCTTGTTTTAAATTTAAATCAACTCAAAAACTAATGTAGAAGGAGACTAGACATGTTACTTATGTCAGATTTTGAATTAACATGTAAGCTAATATAGAAAGAAGCTGAAACCATTCATAATTAATTAATTTTAATGATTTAAAATCAGCATGCTCCCTTGGCCAATGAGAATAATTTTAACCTATGAAAGATAAGAATGTCACTCAACTCAATATAAAGAAACTTTTAGATTTACATAAAACAGATTATTGGCAATAAATCAGTGACTTTGAAACCCCAATAATGCAGCCCATTTTTCTTGGGGCTATAAACCTTTATTAAAAATGGAAACTTGTAGCCAAGAACATCTGAATACAAAGGAGCTTTCAGTTTTTTTTTAAACATATTTTTCTTTCGATGCTTTTGTACTCAAAGTTACTAATAGAGTGCCAAATAAATCAATGTAAAAGTTCTATTTTCAGAAATTAAAGCAATCACTTAGAATGTCTAAGGAAAATGATGAACATGCAGCCCGACTTGGGTAGAAAATAGTATTGATAAATAAGACTTTAAATACTTAGAACAACTCAATATTATTCATGTCGAGTTTAAAAGGCAACAAGTTATTAAACCTGCACTTTCCCAAATTGGTTCCAAAAGATCATTTTAGACTAGCAGAGAAAAATAAACACAATGAAGTAAAAACAAAACAAAGCATATTGTTATTTCCAATCTCTCTTGTTCACATCTATGTATTCTCATGCTTCAATAGAGTATGTTTTCCTCTTTTCTCTCATTGTCATGATCAGTTTTTAAAAACAATATATGGTTGTTATTAAAACAAGAACCATCCATAACTACTTTGTAAAACAAAACACTAACTACCTACCAATTGAAAACTACTTTGAACTTTTGATCGACCCATTACAATATAATGATCTTCATTGATTTTGAACATACATAAATATGATAAAAGGATGATTGTCCAGGAATATTACAATATTCACAACAACCGAGTCTCAAAAAAATTGAGGAGAACTAAGTCTGCAAAAATATTGAGACCACTCACCTCTCCAATGACTGACATTATCATTTCCTTCTTTGCTCTCATTTCTAATCAGATGACTGTCATGCATGAGATCTTGGAATTAAATAACTAGATCAATTGGGCTTCCACAATGTTTAGTATTTTCTCTATATCATTGCAATTTGTACCCTTCTTTAACTTTTTACATACCTATTTTTTGTAGCCTTGATTATTTATCTTGCCTTTTCCTTCATTGTATCTTTTTTCTTTTTCTTTCTATTATATTTTAGTGCCTACTAGAAACCTTTTATGAATAGGATATGCATGATGTATTTTTGAGACCCAGTTGCAGTTAATATGTCTCTCTCTTTCCCCTTAACATAGCTTGCTAGTTTTTTATACTGCAATATACTTATGTTTGCTTTTGATACATTTTCAGCTTTGGATCTTTTTATTGACATGTTTTAAATTAAAAATATATATAATGTGTTGCTAGATTCCTTTACACAAGGAAAATTTTCTTTCTTATGTGGTTTGGTGGGATTTTTGACCACTTCTATGAATCAGATACGTGATTATTGATTTTTTATATTTTTCACTAGTATTTCTTTCTCACTAGGTTTTCTCCTTTGGGGATTTTGATATAGTTCTAGTTAGCTGACAAGTAGAGTTGATAATATGATAAACATGTTATTTGAAAATATGCTTCATTCACCTATGATCTGAATTATCTAGTTTCTTTGACTAAAAATCCTACTTCTTGATATTTAACATTCAAAATTTTATGTCAAATAGTTGAACTAGAACTTCCTAGTTAAGTACCCCTATGATATCATTTGTGAATCCTAAGCCTCTCACCACTTTAAAGCTAATTATGTGGATAAATAAATTATGGTAATTGCTAGTACCATAATCTTTCATTATAGATATTATGATTAGTAATTTTTAGTAGCATAGCTTTATTAGTTATCATTGATATCCAATTATAGATTTTGACCTATAGAAGATAGCTAATCTACTACACAAAATTCAATGTATTAGTACAACCCATTTTACATATCACACTATTTAGTATGGTATCTCACCTTTAGAGGTATGCTTTTTGTTGTTCACTTATTAAAAAATCCACTTTTGAAAACCACTTGCTATGCATTTGGAAATACATGGCAATCTATGCACATAATAGAGGTCTTTTGCCATTTTACATATCACACTATTACTATGGTACCCATAGTAACATGGGGACATGTCCCCACCCTCCTTTTCTCCATGAGTCAGGGACTTGGGGACTCTTAGTGGTGCCACTAGATTCCACCACCTTCACCAAGGATGGGAGGATGTCTAGATGTTAACTACATGCTGATTTGCCTATTTATGTTCAATGTTTGATGTTCCAATTTAATGCAATCTTCAAGTATTTACTCCTTTACATATTTATATCTTATATTGCAATGAATCTTTTCATAACTATAAATTTAAGTACCATACATATAATATATACAAACCCCCTGGTCCCCCTACCACTGCCCCCCTAGTCCCCTTGCTATCCCTAAATTAGGGCCCCTCTATCCCACTAGCCTAGAAACTTGTCCCCCAGTCCCCACGTCCCCCAGGGTGGTGTAACTATGATATTATCTCAGCTTTAGAGAAATTATTTTTGTTGTACACCTATTAGACTCCACTTTTGAAAACCACTTGCTATGCATTTGGCAATACATGGCAATATATGCATAAAAATAGAGGTCTTTTTCCTTCTTACATATCACACTATTAGTATGGCATCTCACCTTTAGAGTGATGCTTTTTGTGGTACACCTATTAAAGACTCTACTTTTGAAAACCACTTGCTATGCATTTGGCGACACATGACAATCTATGCATAAGATAGAGGTCTTTTGCAAAACTTCTTGATCTCTACACATTATGCTTATTGAGATTGTTGAAGTGTCATAAATGTTAAGTTTAGGTACTTTTTATTAATTTTTGATATTTAAATATCATATTTAGTTGTTGACTATAATTTATGGAAACTTATTTGTATTCAAGACATATATATCTAACTAATGTAATGACAATGGTTTGATGATGTAATTGCTAGGGACTAGATGGAAATAGTAGAAAATGTGAAGCAACACAATATTTTGCAAGCTTTGAAGGAGGAATTGGAGAAATAGGGTATTGAACTACTTGAAAGGTAATTTGTTTATATACTAATTTACTATATTGCTGGAATTATTTCACATAAATATGTTGTCTCTTTGTTTCTCCTGTATTCAATATGTCTAGGCCATGTCTGGTTTTGTTTTAAGCATCTTACTTTTCTCAAATCTAAGATTGCATGAGCAGTTGTTTTATTTGAGATATAGATATTTATCATATCACTTTGTACTGCACTTTTACAAATCTCATTGATGTCTTCTAGTGTTAAAAAATGTTTAGGAAACAACTAGAAAAAATGGTGTGAAATTTGTGCCAAATTTTGAAAGAAATTTCAATATAAATTGGGCATTTTGAAATGAAGAATTGGTCATTTTTTATATATTTCTCTTGCATACTAATTCATGGATAATTTACTATTTTGTGTTGATCATCTTACTTTTCTCAAATATGAGCTTGTGTGACTAGATTTTTGTTTAAGCTATAGATATTTTACTATTCCAGATTTAGCATGTTGTAAGAAAGTAGCTCTAAATTATACTATAGTCTTGCCTCATTGACTAGTCATTATATTTTTTTGCTATGATTTTTATGTGTAGAGGATGAGAGATGTAGGTTTATTTGGGGTAGAAAAGTAAAGGAAAATTCCTTCTAAGGTCCCTGATGCATGACACCTTTTGCATCTAACAATGCTTGGATCATGAATGAAATAGGGGTTTGCATATTTGTATAAATTTGAGTATATTCAACTTCATTACAAAAACCTTTGAGTTTGGAAACATTTCATGATTTTTTTGTAGTTGGGAAGAGGTGTTGTCTTCTATTTCCCATCTGTGCTTGATCGTTCACATACCCATTGTTAAGGTGTAGGGGATCGTAATGGATGAGTTATTTTTGCATTAAATTGAGGTGACTATAGCTTACATTTCAAAGTTGTTGGTCACATTTTGTAGAACAATTATGTACTGGATATAAAGAAGAGTTCTATTCTACAAAGAGATCTAGAGGCATATTGTGGATGTAATTATGTTTATGATGGAAACAAGCTAATAGTGGGAAAGATAATAGTTGTGTATGAATAAACAAACATTAGTAGAATTTAAAAATATTTCAGCTCTTTATTTGAAAAGGTAGGGTTATGCTTCCATTCTCTATAATACAACAAACATTGTGCATGGTAAATGTGCTTAAGGCATAATCATTACAGACAGTAAGCAATATCATATCTTCTATAAATTGTGTGTGGTAAAGGTACTTCAAATGTAATCACTTTTTGACCGTAAAAAGTTATTTCTTGATGATTTTAATCATAGTGGACAATAAGAAATCTTGTTTTGAATGATTGAAAAGTTATTTATGTCAAAAGGAATTATTTGGATGTGTTTTAAAGAGGCTTTGGAACCCTATCCCACATTTTGTGTTTTTAAAACAATGACGATTCTTTTTTCCATATCATTACCCTTACAAAATCTTATGATTGCTATTAATCAAATTTATGTTGGGTATTTAAGTGTTTGTCTATTATTCCACCAAGAATTGAACTAGTTGAAGATTGTGTGGAAACATTTCAAAATGGGTTTGTAATTCCTTTTTAAGCCATGGATCTATAAAATAATAAGCATTGTGTTTGTATTTGTACATCTAAGATGTCATTTGGAAGAATATGACCACCATAACAATGATCAAGAAAGAAGGCTAGGCTAACAAATGGGTGACTAGTATTGAGGAAAAAAGATGATGCAATGAATATCATCTACATAGACACTTAATAATTTACTAAATAAACTATTTCACAATCTTGGTAGTGCAATTGTTGGTTATGACATGAATTGGTTGGTTTTTAACACTTAACTACTACTATTAAGGTTTTTCTTTTTTTGTTCCCAAACATTATTATAATAAGGGGAACAAGTCACATGTAATGAATTTTATAATGAAAAAATTCTCTTGATCTTTATATTATGCATTTAATCACATCACTATTATTTAAAGGGTACTAGCTCAATTGAAGAGCACCTACTTTACAAGTAGGAGGATGGTGGTTCTATTCTATCATGCCCTAATATGATTAAATTCATGATTAAATAAACTACCAAAAAAAATATGAAATAAACTACCAAATAAACTACCAATGAACAACAATAAATGACTAAATCAATGAACAAATAAATGACTAAATAATTTAGTCATAAATTTGGTTGGGAGATAAATGTCTGACAATAAACTACCATTGGTCACATGATCTAAATTAGTCACATATCTACAATTCTAAGTAGTTTATTTAGTCATATATTGTTGTTTTTGTACTAGTGTACTATTCAATCATTTTTGTTCTTCCTCTTAATACTTGCTCTTTCATCTTCAAAATTGCCTCTTCACTTAATGAAACTTGTTGATCTATACTGGAAACTCACTAAAGTTTGCTACTAGCTTTTAGATGACTATTGCTATCTAATGAAGACTTCATTTTTCTTAATTTCAAATTGTTTTATGTTCTATCATGAGAAATTTTCCTTTCTTTCATAGGAGCTACTCTTTCTAAGTATGAACTATCTCAACTTGATTGATCAGGTGCTTTACCATAGGAAATGTCATTCTATTTAGAAGAAATACTAATACAATTAAAAAGTTTACTAAAATAGATGCCCATTCTTATCAACCTACAATGCTTCAGATGATTTTTAGTATGCCACAAGAGATTTACAATGGATAAAGATTCAATAAGTAGCTACAGTATTACTTCAAAAATATGAAGAAACCTACTTCTCTTTGTTGTGGATGCATGTTACTATTTTGAAGTAAGTTAGTAAGTTGGATTTAGTCTTCTACTGCTACAATCATATGCTCAATCTCAATTTCTTTAGGATCTTCATGCTTAGGCGCAAGCAAGATTTGTGGTGCTTTGTTGCCCTCTATCCTAGCAGTGTGCCTTATAGAACATCCTCTTGTATGAAAAAAAAGTTGAAAATCTATTACTAATTGCTTATTGATTAAAAGGAGATGTCTCGTGTGAATCAAATGGAAAAATAGAATTTTCCATTTGATTTTTTTGCTCATGAACTTCTAATTTAGGAAGTGTCAACCTATCATCAAGTTTCAAATGAAAATCTCATATAATGCTAGAAAAATTACCCTTGTCAAGCTCTTCATTGGTCTTCTAATGCACATTATAATCTATCTCAACATCATGTCTTTCTTTCTTTAAGATTAGAAAGAAATATCTAGTTCCATACTTTGGGAAATTAGCTCTTGTTTCACATTTTATTCTACCTAATTAATTGCTTTACCCCTATCACCTTTCTCAACTCCTAGGACAAGGATGTCTTCATTATCATCCTAAAAGAGAAACACCCTATCCAAATGATTTATATTTTCTTTCAGGTCAATATTTGTCATTGGGGTTAGCATGGGCATATTCACTTCATTTTCATCAACAAAATTAGGATGTTCATGAAACTAATTAGTGACCACTCCATCATTGTTCATATCATAATCAAGTAGCTCATTAATTTGATTCTTCCTTTTCAACATTTATTTTCTCTTCAATCTTCTATTCTAATTGAGCGGGTTTATCATTTTCTTGTAACAGATCTAATTTATCTTTTAGAACCTCACAGACAAGTGTATTACTAACAAAATCCTTTTCCCCAAATTCACAAAACTCCTTATTCTACTCACTATTCCAGCTCTGTTGATAAGACTTATTTGGTATATAATTTTTTGGGATTTGAGGGGTTTCTTGAAAGGAAATGGGCTTTTGTAAGGGCTACTCTTGAAGTACTATAGGTTGAACTTGATCATGTATAAGGCTCTTGTGATATGAAGGATATATCCTAAAATTTGGGATTTCAAATGTGGAAGATTCAATTAGTTCATCTTGAATGAAACATATTTTTTTGAACATGGAAAATTATTTTTTTAAGGAAATGTATTAGTTGGGTGGGTTTCTTTCTTAGGTATTAGCCCTTACAATGAAGCTGCTCCAAAAAAACTAGGATATCAAATTTAGAAGACTTATATCCACTAGTCTTTTAATTGCTAGCCTCTACACCCACACAAGTGTTAAACATAAGTAAAGAATCCATAAATATGTTTCTTCATTTAACTTTTCCAAATTTTCATTTAAAGAAAAATCTATCAAATTGAATAAGTTACAAAAACATGACAGAATTTTTTTTACTGAAATAGAATCAATATGGATCCCTATAATTTTTGTATAGGAATCAAAAAGTTTCAAAAGTTGAAAGGACAAACTGCTTCACTATCATCCACAGGGGGAAGCTCCCTCAACAGGCTTGAGTCCATTGTTGCAAGATCCTATGAGACATAAAATTATATTTCAGAGTTTGAATATTATATTTTATAATAGTGATGACATTGTGATACAACACGTGGACAATGAATATTAGGGCCATACCTTAAAAGGCATATAAATGATTAACTTTATTGCAAGTGACTTCTAGAAGAGCTCAGGAGTCTACAATAGAAGATAAATAGACAAGAAAGCTTATTTATCAGACAAAACATACTATCATAAGAAAGAGTCAAAGTGAAGAACTTCACATTTCATGTACTAGGAAGTTAAGAATAATCAAATGAAATCTTACACCTCAACAACTATTTGGGGCCAGAGAGACATTACATAAACTATCATTGAATAGAACAAAAAGTTATATCCAAAATTTCACCTTCAACTAATCAAGGATGAAAAACATTAAAATTAAACCATCTCGATGTAGAACACCCATGTAATCTACCTCATCACCCTATACATTTGAAATGAATTCAATTAATGATAAGCATGAAAATCATCTATAGAAAGAGATAAAGAAATATAATATAATTTTCTTTAAAAAGTATTGACATCAAGAACAACTCACTTTTACAAATTGATCCTCCTAGATCAAGTGTCAATATTTTTAATTGAGCATAGCAATATTTGTTGTACATCTAATACAACATGATTAGCTATACGTATTTTGTACTAAAGGTGTAGGGCACAACATATGTAGAATACACTTAAGACAAACCTTCCACACAGTAAACAAACCTTCACTTGGGTGCAACCCACCACAGGCACATTTAGCTCCACTAACCTATCATATAGGTTTGAAGAATTGTGTACATTAGATTTGAAAGATCAATATTTACTGCTCAAATGCACATCAATCCTAAATAGAACATTCCAAGGAGCCCTTGGTAACTCCGCACATTACTAATATACACCAAAGATATCTGAATAGCAAAAAATAACAACCTAGCAGTCTGATAATGTATTTTTCAGTCATGTACCATTGAATATGGCACTGATATAGGAGGCTTGGTTAGCTCAAAATTCTCGTAACCGTTAATATTTTATTTTTCTCTAAGGAAACAATATTTGAATATATTGCCCAAGACCAAGGTGCCTTCAACAATGATTTAAAACCTCCAAAATGTTCAGAGCTTCAATCCAAAATGTCCTCAAACCATGCTTCAAGTATTAAAGGCACATGTTATGGTCCTTTATAAAAAAAAAAGGTATGAACAATTCTAAAAACTCCTCAAAAGGGGTCTCACCCAACTATAACAAACCTATACTCAGTTTCATGTGATTTTCAAGCCATTTAATACATTTTTCCAACAAGAGAATTTATATAAAGTGTAACTTTGCAACATTTTGGATGAATTAATTTTGGAGCTTTTATTGATTTACAAACTTCCCTTGTTGGGTGCATGTTCGATTTTGAAGTGCAAGTTTGACCCACTGTGTTGAACCCATATAATGATTTTGACCTATAGGGTTGATGTAACTTGTAGATTTGAGCTCAAAGTTTCTTACATCACTTGTGGATTTGATGATAAATATTCAATTTTGAATTATATGCATAATTTGCAAGGTTGCACAAAGGAGGGGGTAGTTAGGTACTTAGAGTAACAATATGGGTAGAACTCCATTTTTAAATAGGGGTACTTGGGCATGTCAAACTTCTATTTAAATATAATAATATTTATAGAAAATCTGAAATTATGAGTCATGACAATGGTTTTTCAAAACAAGAACAATGATAAAGTTTGCAAATGTAATGTATTTTACTGTTATTTTCATTTTTAGATTTTCAATATGTTTGTAATAATGACTATTAATATATGATAAATTTTTAGCTACATAATAGAGAAAGAAAACTTTAAACATGAAGAAGAAAACCATAAATCATATAAAAATGTCATATTGCAAATGATAAACTACTAACTTGAACAATGATAAAGTTCATTGTTAATTAACATTGTATCAAAGTTTCAAATTGATTACGTATTGAATTAAGCTTGATAAAAAAGAAGCTGATACACAAGTGAAAAAACAAAACTAGAAACAAAAAATCTTAATCAAGATCTTAGCTATGATGCTCTCCACTGAGTACCAAGTACTTGGGATGCTTGTACTCGGTTCTAGGGGTGTGGCTACACATACCCATGCAAACTAGGCAATTTTTAATTTAGAGTTGCCTTTTTATATGTGCACATGTACTAACAACTTTATTCTTTAAATTTTACCTCTGTAGAAACTCCTATACAATGAATTAGTTAAGAAGTTCAAACATCACAAAATTTAATTCCTTTAGTCGAGACATTTGTTGAGTAGAAGTACAAAAAGAAATAATTAAACAAGATTTCCACTATGGAAAAATAAACACTGATATAATTTGAAATGGATAACTATCCAATAAATGGGTAAAAGGAATTATAAAGATTCTAGATAAAGAAAACTTGCAAGAATAAAGCGTAACACACCTCCTTCTATAAGGGAAGTTGGTTGGTTCTCCTTTGGAAATCAAAGTAGTGGTGGTGCTTCTCCTCAAAAGGAGCCTATCAAAAGAATAGCTTCTAAAATATTAGTACTAAATTCAAAAGTAAAATGATGATTTAGAACAAAATTAACACCATACATGTACAAAGAAGCTAGTTTTAATCTTACCACTCTTTTCTCAAGCTTGGGACCTTGCATTCCAAGATTTGCAAGTCTTCTACACAGATTTATCTCCTCCTCTAGAGCTTCCATTAGGGAAACTTGAATTCTATCACCCAAATCATCCTACATATTAAATTGAAAGGTGTCAGCATATATCATGACAAGGTACAGAAAACATTGTGATATCTTGACACAAAAATGAGGAAGAGAATCATTAGAAGAAACCTATAAAAGTGTCCAATGCGAATTGCAGATTTCATTTGCCCATCTTCATCTTCACCAACTTTAGTAACTCCCAAATGCAATGGATAATCCCATCCTAGGACATTCATCTTTGAAACAAGCAAATAGTATGCTTGGACCATAATTACTAAGTTGCTTGCTTTCATTGAGAAGACAAAGTTGTGGAAATCCAACATCCAACAAATGAGTTTAAAATCAAATGCTAATTCTATCTATTTTAAGACAATGGACATTAGTATGTTGGAAAAAATATAAGTAACATTACTTATGAACATAAAACAATTTTCTAGTAGAGTAAAATAAAATTTACTTAAACATACGATCTAAAATAAAAACATGTTGAGGTCCATGCAGCCTCCGTTTATAGTGATCAAGTCAATTGATTGATTGATGCTCAAAAAGATCTGAATATAATTACCTACCTACTACTAAATAAGTTCTCCTTCACAGCTTTCACAAACTAGTGGTCCTTTATAGTGCTTTCATGTGTAACTACTATTTGGTGCTTGGTCACTTAACATACACCAAGTCTCAACATCAATCTGTTCCAGGCATTTTACCAAATTAGTATGTTGTTGGTGCAGGAGCACCTTCCATCTGATTTGAAATCTAAAAGACCTTTGGAACATCCAAAGGATGAAATGATTAATTAATTTGGGATAGCAGGTCAAATAACACCTTTTGGTCCACTTTGTAAGACCTAGTCCCAAGATTTGGCATTTATAAGCCACTTGGTCAACTATGGTCAAAGGACTCAATAGGATATAGATTTTTGGGAATTTTGTTATTTATTTATTTTTTTCATAGTTAGGATCCATGAGGAATCATTAATGACTACTAAGGGCTAAAAATTGCTCTTGTCAGCAAAAATTGCAAAAATTCTCAAAAAGTTGCTTAGCAACTTTTGTTACAAAGTTGCAAACTTAGCAAAATACTATAGAAATGCTCCCCAAAAAACTAATTAGTTTGAAAATAAATTGTAACCATTTGAGAATGCCTTCAAATAGCCCTATGAGGTGGGTGGAAGGAAAAATATGTAAGATTTTTGCTCAAGTGAATAAAATCTAACAATTTTCTTGCATTTTGTGTTGTCTTGCATAGTTTTATGGGCATGCATGGATAGATCTCTTGAAGAGGCTCATCATTTTGGGTTCCCCTATTAACTAGCTTCCTTTTAAACTTAGTATCATTTTTTTATTTGGTATATAACTCCAAATACTTAAGCTTTTGTGAATGTTGCTCCAGATTTGCTAGTAAACTTAGGGTTTTGGCTTCTTTTGTGGATTTTGGGCATTCCACCATGGAAAAATCATATCCATTGGTGGAATTCTAGTTTCCTATATTCCCTTCCATATTATGTTGTTAGTTTTCATGTACTTTCAAGGAGATAGGAGAATCAATGAGCCCTAGGTGTATATCTCTTTGTATACACCATGTACATTTATGCAACCAAGTGCATAAATTTTCATGGATCGACCCCCTAAAGTTGAAATCCTAGACATAACACTTTTTAATGACCACCTAGATGCTCCAAGTGGTTTGGGAAAGGTTACTAGTCTAGATAGGGTTCTTCCTTTGAAAATGGAGGCCAAATTAACCTTCTAACATAGGGCAAAAGACTAGAGTTCTGTGTTCTAGTTGTGGATTCAACTCAAACCCTTTAAGCCTAATGTGTATTACCCAAAAGGGTAATAAAATCAGTATTTTTTTGGATTGGTCTTTAAGTCTTTTCAAAAATTAAAGCTAATTTTTAGTTTTCGAAGGCTACTAGCCTAGTTTTTGGTTTGCATGGAAAGTACTGCCCTTATGTGTAACTAGTTTATGGAAGTGATTCCTTGGGTCACATATGATCCTAAAAAGACCCAATTCATTCAAGTTTGGTGAGTATTCAAGCCTTAGGGTCTTCGTTGGATTCTGCTCCAAAATTTCTTACTAAGGGGTCAAGGAACCAAGGATTCTCCTTAAGGGTTGATCCATGAAGATTACAACTTCAACCACTTCTAGTTAGAAGCATGAATCTAAAAATCAAGAGTCTAGTACTCCTGAACAATGTCATATCTCTCTAGATGTTTTCAAGGACCATGGAATGGAATGCAAGAGTATATCCATAGATTTCCTTGTAATAGATAGGGAAAATTAAACCATGGACAAAATTGATATCTCTAAAAGAAAAATTATAGCTCTTGATCTCCATAGTAATTTTGAAAGAGATAAAAAGATTGTTGGAATAGTTTTTGCTCAATATTTAGAAATTTTGACCTTTTAATCAGAGTGAGCCAACTAGAAAATGTCAGAAATCATTACAAACACTTGATGTAGATGCTAAATTATAGGTTGATCCTATCAAATAAGTTGATCAAGAGTTTGAAAATGGGATTAAAGAAACCAACATTTTACATAGTTTTGAAGCACAAGGTAATCAAAATACAGAGATGGTATTGGGAGCCAATTGCCATGCATCTCAGGATGATTCTACCACTAAAAAGGAATGTGATGTCATTTCTCTTGAGGTTGGTTAAAACCAAGAAAGTGAAAAGAAAAATACTTTAATAGATTCTATAGTAACAACTATGTAAACTGATTCCCCTGGAGTAAAAGAGATGGCACTTCTTCCACACATAGAAGTTGTAACCTCTGATTTTAATTTTTTAGACGTCTCTGCCCATAATAGTGAAGAAACTATATTTCACATGGGGCAAGTTATGATAGACATAACTCGAGAGAAAGTACAGGTGAGTGGTGCTTTCCATTCAACTATGGGTTACTATTTCAAAGAATTTTAGGCTAAAAAATATGATATTGTGAAGGCACCGTATTTGTATTTTTTTTCTTGAAGAGAATTTAGATTTTGGATTGAGATGAATGCATTATTGAAGCTTGCTAAATCAATTTACTTAGTGTATATATCTTGTAGAGGGAAGAAAACATATATATTATGCATGTGGAAAACATTAATGCCCTTGGTGGGTACATCAGTGCCATCAACAACAATACTTGTTGTTTCTTATTGTTCTTCAAAGCTTGAAATTGAGAAAGCTCATAGAATAAATTCAGAAGTGTTTGGTTTCAACTTTTTTGAACTTCCTACCTACACAAAAAGGGTTACTTCTTCCTTTTTATTGGGGCAATCTATTCTTTTCTTGGAAACATCATTTATCTCCATTTTTTATCATGGAAAAGTGTGGAAATGGTTGTTGACTACAGAGATACTAGGAGATATGCATAGTTAGAAAATAAATGAGACTGTCTCCAGAGATCCTATTCAACAATCTAACAAAGAAATATCAATATATGATTGACTTGGGGAAGAAGAAACTAAAGTTTCATAGAAATTACACACATCCATTTTCAGAAGAGGTGAATCAATCTTTCAGTTTTGTATTGAACATTATTTTTATGATTTGAGTTTAATTTTTAATTTTTTGGATCATTCAAGAGTCAAGAGATTGAACAAACCATAAGATTAATAGTATATTCAAGCTATGTAGCTTGTTATGTCAGAAAACACATTTTGTGAATTTTATTTTGTGGACAGTTAAATTAAACATCAAAACTTGGCGAATCAAATATTAGGAATCTGTTTATTCATTGCATATAAATATTTGTGTATACAAATTAAATTTTTATGATTACCATACCTTTATCTTGTCCAAATTTATTTATATGATTCTCATTTTTCATTGAATTTTTATAATATGACCACTTTTATGAACAGGTGTGCATAAGCAAAGTACTAAATGTTACACATTTAATCAAATATGTTATAAGACTAAGATTTATACTAGTTAAATGGATGATGGTACAATTGAGTTGATTGCATATGATTACCACTATTGGAGCTTTTCAAGTATTCCCTATTGTGTGGATTGTGGTGTTAATTGTTGCAATCAATGTCATTAATCATATTTATCAAAGGAAAAAATGTGAAAGAAACTTATACAAAATATATATCAATATTGAGTGTTGATGGACCTTTGTTTGCAATAGTCTTTAGAGAGAAGGGTTTAATTTTTTTCTTTAATCTTTAGAGAGAAGTGCTTATAAAAAGTAAATTATGTGTCTTGAAAAATGTGCTTGTCTCAAAGTATCACTAAGTGTAGTCATTTTTAAAAGGAATTTAGCGTCAGGTTAATGGGTTTTGATATCAGTTGTCATAGCTTCTATGTTTCTTGTCATGACAACTCTACAAGTTTTGTGTTTGTTCTACTCCTACAATAAGAATGACTAGATCATTTGTTATGTCTTTCTACCATTTACATTTTTGCTAAGCCCTTTCAATATCATATTAATCTATTCTTCACTTCCTCTTGCTTCTACTTTCATACATGTGTATGTTTTGTGAAAACTATTTGAGAAGTGTCAATGTTATCATAAACAAGTATTTTATAGATACTCCAACAATTTTTATAAGTAGTGCCTCAAATTGCATTGAATTCAATAAATTTATAGTGCAACCTAGTTTTTATATTGCTTGATTTAGCATAACCAATATTATTTGCAAGAATTTTGTCTATTTAAAATGGTTGAAATGATTTGCATCTCCCATGACATTTTCTACTGGACAATCTTGGAGATGAATTTCATTGTTATTTGGCAATCAAAACATGCCATATACTCTTAAGATTCTTAGTAATTCTAATAATTGTTCTAGGAGTGTGATTAACAAGAAAAATGCAATTGCTAGTTTTTCACTATGGTGACAAAAGGAAAAATATATATTTTCCTCATGTTCTACATCATTATGTAAATGTTTCAATCTGAAATATATCTAGCCATCTTCATCTCTCAAGCTAATTCTACAAATTTACATATTTCTCCTCTATATAAATGCTACCTCTTAAACAAAAAAATGTGTACCATTTTATGGTTTTCAATCTAACTACACCAAGAATGCTTTTAATTGTTTCATCTTTCATAAATCTACTTATCATATGAACCTCAATCTCCTTATCATTTGAACCTCACCCCACTTGCCTGATTTTCATATTCACATTTGATAGAATAACACAAGCAACAATATTTCTAAGATCTAAATAAAAAAGAAATGTTATTAGTATTATATAAAAATTTAAATACTCTTAAACCTATGTTCATATGTGATATATAAGAACAACAAAGACACGTCAGTTAATGATAAGTTTTAGTTCTTCCTTGAGATAGTTAAGGTCAACCATAAACATTGAAAAAGCTTAATTTATGCATATCCTCCAATCACTATATTAGCATTCTATTAAGTAGATAATATGACTTCTATGCACTATATTAGCATTCTATCAAACAATTTATGTTCCTTGTATGCACTTCCAATCACTATTTTAGCTTTTTATCAAATAGTTTATATGTGCCTTGTATGTGCTTGTACATATTTCATGCATGTATGAGATAGCATTCCCAACTATAATATTTGAATATAATATCCTTCCACTATGGTTTGATGGATTTGAAAACTTTGATCGAAATATCCAATTTCTAGCATAGGTAGGCTCTTAAGATGTTGACAAAGGTTGTTGAATTTTGTTTTACACATGCCAATAACATTCCTAGATTATCATCAGATTATCAGATTATCATCTAGGTATGCTCAAGGAAACTTAAAATGAGGCTGAATTTTTTACAAAGAAGCGAGAAGCTTGATATATTCCTGGTCAAGTTTTAGTAGATCTAAGCTAGAATAATCATGGGCTCTAAAAATACCCACATTGTTCAATGATTGAAAGAAAATTGAAAAGATTCATATGTTTTACAAAAGGGAAGAGATGGAAAGCTTGCAAGTATTTCCATGGTGCCAAAAACAATGAAAGAAAATAATGATGTGGTATACACTCAGGTAATATCTTTGGGGTCTTATCAATTTCTCAAACCTCACCTTGCTAAAATGGATATTGAGAAATCTAAAATCATTGCAAGAGAAGTTATGAGTAAGATTCATCCTCATTTTTTCACACCACTTCAAAAAATTAGAGATGGAGGAAGCCTTAATTTAGATTTGTAGTAGGGCAACAACTTTTTTGGAAGTGAATTTCTTCATTGCAAGAACTTATGTAGGGACACTCAACATCTTAGAAAATTGAATGAGGAGGCATTTTCCACGATGATGTTTAGGGATGCTTCATTTATCCTTGTTTCCCTATTCCACCATGTACCCAATAAGAATAGCCCACCTTATTATCAACAATTCCATTCAAATGGTGAAAACCCATTCTAGGGTCTACTGTCAAGTAAAGGTGTGTATTTTGATATCACAAGTAAAGGTCTATATTTAGATATCATGAAAGATGTCATCAAATTAAAAAATCAAATCTCACTTTCAGCCTTAAACTCACTCTAATTTAATTGGTTTCCCTAATATGTTTCTATTATTCTCCTCTTTGGATTCAGCTCAATGAAGATCATGATTTAGCTACCAAATTTTATCTCCTATATTGCCTTCATTCAAGTTTAATTTATAGAAAGTCCCCTAAGAATGTTTCCCAATACCCTACCAATGGCTAGCCTCTTTTAAAATGGATTAAAAAACATAGACTATGTTTCAAAAGTAGAAGTACAATGAAAAATGATAAGAGGGGTGGTAAAAAGAGATAGGACAAAATTCACCTATTTGGATTGAGTGTTCTTCCCTTTGCTTTAAAACTAAGCAAGGCTGGGGTGAAATTTAGGCATTACAAGGGAGGATTTGAGAAGATAAAGTTTGACAAGGCCTAATCTAATTTATATCTTCCTATGTTGAGATTGGTATTATAAAAAAGATGATTGTAAGAAACTTGATTTCCTTTGAGTTGTACTCATTAGAGAGTGAAGAGAATTGTGTTACTAGTTTTGCTCATTTGTTGGAGGAGCTAACTCAAGAGGCCAAAGATGCTAATATTTTGATACAAAATGGAGCCCACGTTAATTAGTTTGGAGGCGATGATGAAATGGTGTAGATTGAGAAAGGCTTGAACAATACTTGTACATGGAAATTGTACTTCAAACCTATTAATGGAGTCAAAAGAAGCCTCGAGGCTTACTAGTCAAGAATCATATGAAGAATCCTATGAAGTGAACTTTTTGACACATATTTCTCAAAAACATGGCTTTTAATCTCTTCTATCATAGCTTTTGTGGTTGTTTTTATGATTTCTCTACAAATTTTGTGTTTGTTGCACACCTACAATAATTACTAGATTGTTTTCTATTTTTGCTACCATCAAATTGTGAGACTCAAGTTTTATTACAAAATTTTTGTATATTACCATTTGTAACAAAAGTAGGCACAATGGTTATACTGATAATAAAAATAGAGGGTACAAAAATCTTCACAACCATTCTTACTAAGCTCTTTTAATAGAATGTTGACACATTATCCACTTCCTCATGCTTCTAATTTCACATGTGTGCAAGTTTTGTGAGAAAATTTGAAAAGCATCCATATGCTTCATCATTTTTTTTAAATCATTCCTCAAATTGCATTGGATCCATCTAATTTATGAAGTTGGCAATGGGCTTCTTATTTTCAAAAAGAGGTTTCTCCATGTATGGCAAGGAGATGTTTTCCATCAAATATGTTGAAGCCTAATTCCAAGAGTACTTAGTTTGCAAAAGATTCACGATGGAAAAAAGTCATAAGAAATTTAATTTATCCCTAGCAACATGGCCTATATAATCAACAAAACATTGGGTGACTAAACTCCAAGTCTATGAATTCAGAATATATGTGATGCAGTTTCCAAAATTCCTATATTCTACTCCATTTCTCCTATTTCTAACTATTGGAAATATTCTATCATGGAAAAATGTGCTAAGATTAAAATTTCAACTAACACCTTAGATGGAAATGTGAAGAATGATAAATAGAACAGATCAGGAAGATGAGAAATACTTGGAGTAGTTGACTTTATAATGCTTCGGGACAAAATTTTTTGAGAACGCTAGACTTGTATAGTCCCCTTTCTAATTCATTTCAATTTGAGATTGTTTCAATCACTTCTTATTTCTTTGAATGGGATTTCATACTTTCTCCTACTAGCATAGCTTTCCTTCAGCCCTCACTTTTTCTACTTTCTTGATCCTTTGCATTATGCAACTTTTCAAGTATTCATTTCCTTGGTGTCATTTCAATCATTCCCCAAATTACCTAGTTCTGTGTGCTTCATTATTTAGCCTTTTGAGGATCTCTTTAGTAATTACTTGTCTAGTCATTACTTTCACACGTATTTTTTTATTTTTCTTTCATTTCACAATCTCAGATTATCGACACATCCTTATTTTCAACAATTAACTTTCCAATATGAATTTGTTCTTTCTCACCATGTTGACATGCATGGAAATGTTGACAAAATCATCCTTGTTTTATTTGATGAGTACACTGAGCTTGCTGAGTATATCAAGTCAATATATATCACTGAAAGGTTGATAATATATGCTTACAATTTAAGATCCAACATAATTACTTGCAAGTAGATCAATTTAGTTCAGGTACTAAACATTTTAAAATAAATTGTCCTTCGTAACTTTGACTTTAAGAGATAAATAGACTGGAGAGAAGCTCATTTGAAATATATTTCCTAATAGAAGCCAAAATTTAGATGTTGGTATGGAATTGCAATTCAAAACTATTGGCTACAATGGTGAGATATGAAGAGTGTTCTAGCATTCAAGTTTGGAGTTTCAACAATTATCACTGGTATCTAAAGCAGAAGTGGAGGTACATGGGCAAGAACAAGTTCAATTTTATCTAGGACTGTGAAAGGCCCATGCAGTTTATTCATTGGACTTCCTCTAGATTGGTCCACCATTTATAATGTACTCCTTATGACAAGGTTTGAGTTCACATTTATTTCCTGGTATAAGAGATCTATCCGATAATGGTTAGAGGATATAGTGCAAAAGAATATTTACAAGGAAATATAACTTTAAGATTCAAATTGCTATTGAGCTTGTTGCAAATCCATCTATTGTTTTTATGGATGAACTAACTTTAGGACTAGATGCTAGAGTAGCATTGATTGTGATGCAAACTATGTGTAATATTTTTAATATAGGAAGAACCATTGTCTAGACAATACACCAACCTAGCATTGACATATTTTAATTGTTTGATGAGGTAAACCAATGAATATTTGCATTTTTTGGTGTCTACCTCAACATTATAATTAAATCACTGATGTCTAATTGAGTTCTACTGCAACTTCTACTAATGAAAATAGGAGGGAAAATTATTTATGTTTGAACCCTAGGTCAAAACTCCCACAAGATAATTGAATATTTGAATAGACAAAAAATCTAATAATATAGAGGAAGAATATGAATCTAATTAAAATGTGCCATAAGGAATGTTTCCAAAAGAAATAAATGTTAGCGTATGAAGTGTAAACTACAAAAAGTTATATTGTTTGACCCTTCAATTGAATTTAATAATTTATTCCAAATTTGCACGCAACAATATGATACACAGTCTTTTCTAGGAGTACTTAGGATAAAAGATAAGTACAATATAGCTACATGTTTTCTTGAAGTTATCTCTACTACCTCCGAACTTCACTTGGGAATAGAATTTGCATATAGTTACAAGAACTCACTCCTCTATGAGCAAATACAACATAAGGCTGCTAGTACTGGTGTCCCAACTTGTGCCTTTCCTACTTAGCCTAATAAACACTACTACCTTTACAAATGTAGAAGAAAAAAAACATTTGTGAAAGAGTGCAGTGTGCCAATTTTTGATGCAAAGGATCTTTACTATCCAACACAATATCCACAATCATTTTGGAATCAATCCACATTCTATCTATGGAAGCAGTGGATTATGTATTGGCGAAGCCTAGGATACAATAGCATCAGTTATTTGGTTACTCTCTTCATTGCTTTGATATTTTGAACCATATTTTGGGACTAAAAAAATAAATTTGTAAGCTTTCAAGCATAGAGAACTTAAATATATCCCTTATTTTGATGTGATTTTATAGGTCAATTTCACATTTCACATGGAAAAACACTAACAAGTGCCATGATTTCATATAAGGGATAATGGCATAGACCTCTTTCTTATCATTGTTTGCATTTATGGACTAGTGATTTTATTAAGAGAAAATAATTCCTAAATAGTGCAACCTCTAGTTGTAGTTGAGAGAACAATGTTCTATAGGGAACAAGTTGCAGGGATGTACTTTTCCATCCCCTATGCCTTGGCACAGGAAAGTTGATATTCATAGGTTTTATTTGTTATACCAACATCAATGGGGTCCAGCTAATGAGAATTATTTTTTCTAGCTTACTTGTTGCTTTCCTAATTTTTGTACTTTCATTATTTGTAGATATCTACATATTTTGTTTCATTCTATGTTAGAGGTTTGCAAGCAATCTAAAAAAAATAGATTACACAGTTTTCAAACTAAAACATGTAGTGAATTAAGTACTCATTTTTTTTATAGGTGGCCATTGAGATCCCCTACATATTATTCCAAATGGTTTTTTATGTTCTTATTGTCTACAATATAATAGGTTTCCAATGGACAACTATCAAATTCACTTGGTTCTTTTTCATTTATTTCTCCACATTCCTCCATTTTACTTATTATGGGATGATGGTAATTTTAATTACACCAAATGAGCAGATGGCTGCAATTTAAATAGGGTCCTTCTATGCCTTGTTCAATCTCTTTTTAGGATTCTTCATTCCAAAACTATTATGCTCTTAATGATGTTTTTATTTCATTTGCTGGAGTCTTCTTAGAGGGAAAAAGTGACTGAACTAAACATTGATTTTTATAATCCAACAGATACAATTTATTTGGTATGAAATATAAAGGTAGTTGTTAACTTTATATGTTGTAAATTATGATTCAAAAAATTCCAAAATGGTGGATTTGGTATTACTAGATCTATTCAGGTGCTAGGACAGTTTATGGTCTCATTATAACACAATATGGAGACCTCACAAATGAAATCATGGTAAATGGACAACATTTGCCATTCAATAAATATGTGGAGGAATACATTTCATTCCATAGAGATTTTATAGGCTTAGTTGTTGTAGTTCTCATATGTTTTGGAGTTTTCTTTGCATTTATGTTTTACTATATGTATCAAAGTATTAAATTTCCAGAAAAGGTGAACCATTGGTTTACAATTTTATTTAAAATTTTCACATGGGAAGTGATTGTAATGGTTGAACTAGAAAATAGTTCTTCTTCTTCTTCTTGTCGATAAAGCAATGACCTATTAGAGTCATTTCAGGGAGTAGTACAAATTTTTATTTTTAAATTGAGAAAGGCTATATCATTATGTAGTAGTTGTATATATTTTCTTGCTATTATAGTAATAGTTAAATACATCCAATAATTTTTATCTTGCA
The DNA here is from genome assembly GCA_028749045.1 of Cupressus sempervirens. Taxonomy (NCBI): domain Eukaryota; kingdom Viridiplantae; phylum Streptophyta; class Pinopsida; order Cupressales; family Cupressaceae; genus Cupressus; species Cupressus sempervirens. The sequence continues at coordinate 658,712,893 of CM053786.1, forward strand.
AATAGTTTTTTAATGTTAATAATTATGATTATGATTTTCAAACTAATTATTTATAATCATGAATCTGATTTACATACTATGGAATATATGATCATAAGGGACATATGAAAGTAGGTTACAATTATTTAAACTTAAAAAATTAATGCTATATTTTCTTGTTAGTTTGAACTTAGAGTAGTGTTAGGTAGATGTTTTTTTTTGTTTTTTTACTTCCCTTAAGCTTTCACCATAACCATGGCCCAAACTAGGTGTTAAGCAAGACATCGCTTATGTGTCTTGCTAGAAATATCACTGAACAATAGCACATAGTTAAAGAAAAAATGTTAGGGGTTTTTTTAAGGTTTGCATGTGTGTTAGGGACCTTGCATGCACTCATATGAGGTTAAAGAACTCATTGGAAGAGTCAAGTAGGTGATATAATGAAGATTTTGTGACATTTTCTATAAATGGCAATGAGACCCTCATGGAAGCAAGGGTTTGAAGAATCAATGATGGAATGGGTTTGGAGAAGTGTGAAGTAGAGTTCCAAATGTGTCAAAGTTATTGTCTAGTATTTCACATGGAGATGTAACAAAAATAATCTTCAAGCCATTTCACAGGCACTGATCAGAGACTTTAGTATTGGGATTGTAGATTTAGGCATTATTTTAGTGTTTGTAAATACTACAAGAGTGCCTAATAAAGATGATATGGAAACATATAGACATGGACCTAATATTACATTCTATTTAGGAATTCATGTACTATCACAGTCCCAATAGTAATTAGACCAAAAAGGTGACTCAAGAGTAACAATGATTAGCAATTGCAAGTTGTGTTTAGGATTTTGCATTGGCAACTGTGTTGTTTGGATGGTGGGAGATCCCTAGGAAGGTTGTGCACAATAAAATCTCTTTCCTTATTGAATACCTGTTAAATTTTTTTACAAATTTAACTAGTATTTTGAACTTGTAGAAATTGATAGTTTATGAAAGTATAAAGATTGATAGTTTAGATATTGATTTTGTAGTCTTCATTTTCTAATTATACTATCAATTCTTGTAGTTTTCATTTCATGTTCTATTTTCTAAAGAAATAATGACATAAAATATGCTCCTATTTTTGTGACATAGAAAGGCACATTGTCATCTATACAATTTAATTAAGATTAACTGAAGTCAAGAGGAATGCAATGAAGCATCATAATTCTGTCAACTTAAGATAAAAAGGGGGGAGAGTTCACTTGCAAGGGACATAGAAGGGGATGAAACATCATTTTTTAATGCAAAACCAGACATACAAGTAGATATAAGTAGCAAGCATCAATGACAAATTAATTAACATACATAAGGGTTATTGTAACATGTTATAGTAATGTGTAATGATTATATTATGAAAGCCACTAAATTAATCACCCACAATTATTGTTGAAATGACCATCAAGGTTAAAAAAAAAATTTATTATTGAAGATACAACACTCTAAAAGGTTACTATTGAGCTATTGTTATGCACGATGCTAAATGGTAGGAATTCCTGCAAATTCCTCTCTTGAAAAGCTGATTTTTTAAATCAACACCAAGGTTTCAAGTTGATCTCAAGACCTACTAGAATCTGTTCAGTTGAAGATAAATGTGAATGTTCACAAGAAGGCCTTTGCTTGTTCATTTTGATTTTGGATGAGATGAAAAATTTGCGCACTGTTTCAAAAATAACACTCAAAAAGAACTATTTTTTTTGTATTTTTATGTTTTTTATGAATGCAATCTAACAATATAGCTAGTATGAAGTCCTATTCTAATGAGGGGGTTAATAAATAAAATATCAAAAACTTTAAAGAAAATAACATGAAATTCAAAAAAAATAACATGAAATTGAAATCCTAATGGACATAAGCTACAGAAAACAACACGTCTGTGAGTTGAACTTTCAAAGAAATCAGTAGGTAACCAATGAAAGTAGGAGAAACACTTCCTCAATTCAATTGATGCAATCATCACTAAGAATCCTTAATGATTGTATGATATTTCACTCTTCATCAAATTGCAACGCCATAAAAAGTGTGCTCATGTGAGATAGAGAGTTATGCAGGCACAAATTGATGATTTATTCTTGAGCAAAATACGTCAACAAAATTTGTCAAACCATAGCAAACACCAGAACTAAAAGATCACACAACTAGAAAAAAAGCAATAAACCTTTGGATCAATCACAATTTTGGCAACAAAATTCATGAAAATATCACACATTCAGGCAAGAATCACTACACTCCAAATGCAAGCTCCAAAAGCATGATTTTATTGCAAAATAAGAGTGACCCCAATTACATGTTACAATGGAGTATTTATAAGAAATCACCTCGTCAACTTTTCTTGAGAGAGAGAAATATCTTCATGCAATAAAATGTTTTAAACAAATAAACAAACTAATTATATACAAACTAACAAATCTAACTGGTGCTAAACAGGACTCCATCCATATTTTATTCATTAATTGGATGCATGAGGCTTAACATGTTTAAAAAGAAAAAAAAAAAGGAAATTATGAGAGGAGAAAGGATGAGAATGCCTTCAGTCAAAGTGGGAGTATTGGGAAGTGCCAAAAATGGAAGCTGATCCTTCACTAGGCATCTATAATAGTTAAACTATAGTCAAAATGCATTTTTTATGCATGGAAAGCTATATTTAGTTAACTGTGAGCTTCTAGAAATGCACACCTATAGACATGAAGACTTGTGGACTTCCTCACTATAGAGCTATACACCTCAAAATGATCAAAAATCTCAAAATTTTATTGTGTTAATATTGGAATTCTAGCTTTTGGGTTGTGTTTCCCTTCATCCCAAAGCTATGTTTGGATGTTTTCCCTTGAATTTCTCTATAATCTCAGTAATTTTAGCCGCACATGGTAAATTTAAAGCCTCATAATTTTTTTTGACCTTCTATCTATAATTTTCTACCTCAATTTGGGTATTACCAAAATCCCCGAGTTTGGTATCCAATTCTAAAAAAGCTTCTTCAATCCTAAAGGCTTACTAGATAACTTTTTCATCAGCAGCTTCCACAAAAATCTTCTTAAAATTCTCTACCACTGTCTCTATAGGAAACAACTTCTCTTGTTCCTCATCTTCAAAAACATCCAAGCAAGCATCATTGTAATGCTTCTTTGCTTCAAAAATTTTCTCTTAGGCTTGGTCCTTGAGCCTATGGATCTCCGCATATAATGTTTACATCACTTTATTACTATTTATAATTTTCTCTATCCAATCATCAATCATATCCAATTCTTCCCCTATATATACATTTATCAAAACTCTATACCTTTGCCCCTTTATGGCTTGTAAAATTTGTAAGTCCTTACTCCAAGCCCTTACTTCATCCATAATGCTAAAGTCCTTCAAAATTGCTACCATTTTATTCAAATTCTTCTCTATAGCATGTAGTAACTTTAGGTTCCCCTAAATAATCAAAATGCTCTTCTCCTTGAAATGTTCCCATCGTTGTTGAGGAGACTTTCAAAAATGGGTCTAACTTTACATCTCCCCCTTCTTTGACTATGGTATTCAATGTCTCCTCAAGGTGCCTAGAATCTATAGGACCAACTACTTTGGCTAAATATCCCTTTAGGATATCAATATGCATTCGAAGTGTTTAGAGCTCTACGTCTTCTTGCTCCATGCTCCTAAAGACTTCTTTGATTCCCATGGTCACCATCAATCAAGTTGTATCCTATGTGGGTCTTCCCAACATAACCTCTTTCAATTGAAAATCTTGATGACCAAGGGTTTCCATATCTGTGTCTTCAGAAGGGATGGCTACTTGCACAAACAATTCTAGGTCCTATGTATTGGTGACAAAAACCAACAGTCTTTCCTTGTGTCATGGGGACTTAGGTTTATTCAAAATCTCTACAATCTCAAAAATGTCTTCCTCTGAAGCAAGGAATTGAGGTCTTGTAATCCTCATTATTTCTTTCTTGTGCCATCTTGGGATGTGATTAGCCAAAGACTCACCTCTTGAGGATGAAGGAGTATGTTTTGCTACCTCCTTCCCCTTATCACTCCTCCTCAAAGTACTTCCCCTTTTTGCAGGCTCTTCCTCTATGGTCTCAATCTCAGTGGACCCTGTAGCTTGCACTTGAATGTCTCTAGGAAGGCTTGTGCATGAAAGATCATGATGTCTAGTATTGGATCAAGTTGAAAAGGCTTCTAGATCCAATCGTTAGTTATTCTACCTATGTGCCTTGCCTGATGATTAACATCATTACCCTCCTCCCTTTCAACCTTGACATTCATGATGGGTCTTTGTCCTATTTTATTTGAGTTGAATAGGGAGTCCAATAGCTCCTTTGAATCTTGTTGCCTTATTTCCTTTGGAATGTTCAATTTGAAAACCTTCTCTGCTAGATATAAATTCATCCTACAATAGTCCCTTATGCAGAAATCATAGTCATTTGTTGCATTCATAAAATGATCTTCAATAGCATCTTCGTGATGGAACTCCTTACTAGCTAGACTATCCACTCTCCTAATATTATCAAAGTAGGGCCTAGGGGAATTGTATTCTTTGAGGGGATAATTCTCCCATTCCCATTCAAAGGATAGAATATCTTGTTCCTGTTTCACCTGGTATGGTCCTATGACCAGGGGCCATGCCCAAAAAGGTCCCTATTGTCTCTTCAACCTCTCATATGTAGATTCAATCTACTTTGTAATCTCCAATAATACCAATTTTGTCACTTGGATATCTGGGGAGCTTCTTGGGGTTGACAATGGCATGAGCTATCCAAAGATATGTGAATATCTTAAATTGGATGAAGTAGGCCCTAAGAGCTATTATCTATGTTATTACCTTGTCAGATAACCTCTTTGCATAATCACCTTTTATGAATTGGATGATCACAAAAAATGAATGCATCATTCATGATTCTGTACTCCTCACTCTATGCTAAGGGCTTTTTCTTTACTAGCTGAGGGTAGATAATGTATGGCCAGGCATTAGGATCCTACATACTACCTCTCTTGTACAAAACAAGGTAGTTTGTCAACCTTTCTACAAGTAGATATATCATGTAAGAAGTCATATAGAAATTCATCTTATATTTAATTGCCCCCAATTGCTTACACAAGTTTTCACTTACTATGGTGGCCTAGTCTAGTGGCATCCTTGCTAACCTGATTGTCTCAATAAAGCTGACCATGAAAGTGCTAAGGTGGCTAGTTGTAGGGAGACCCATGAGTCTACTCAAAAGAATGATGGAATAGCCAATATCCTCCTTCATGTATCCTTAAGTCATGTCCACCTTTCCTATTATCCTTCCCCGAGGAGGCTTCTCAATGAGGTAAGATGGTTGCATAATTTTTTTTGCCTCTGTCTAGTGTTCCCTATACCACCTCTCTGCTACTTCATAGGAGAGTCTTATAAATTGATCTGCCCTTGGGAGATGGAAGAATCTTTCAATGTTGTTGGGTCATAGGTCTAGTACCACTTATTCAATTACACTTTTCACCACTCTCTCTTCAAGAACAAAATTTTGTGCTAGTGTCATGATCAATTTTTCTAATGGTACTAATACTGGACGTGAAGCTATGCTCACTAAACCAGATGGAATCAATGAGGATGCTAGGGTAGATCTTTCCATGGGTTTGCTGCAGATTTTGAGGATGTCTCACAAAACCTTATGTCCCAAATCAGTGTCTTTGATTTTTTCATAATCATCTTGAAACCTTGACTTTGATGACACAGCTTGCAATTTCAACACAATGGGATAGGTGTTATTTTCTCTCTAGATGTGGATGTCATCATATATCACATGACACAAGAAAAGTTCTTATTAGTTGAAAATAATGAAAACCTAAAAAAAATGCAAAAAAAGAATTAATTATTGTTGAAAAACAAAGATGAAAAGAATTGTATTTTTATTATATTATTATTTCATTTCAAAATTATATATATATAAGTTTAAAATTTTATTTTTTTAGGGTCTTTTAGCTCTTGGAGGCAGAAGTGTGCACTGGTGTGAAGTATGTGTGTGACAAACGGTGTAGTGTGCTCACATGTACAATGTCATGTGGTGAGTGTTTTGGAGGTGCAGTGTGGTGCATGGTGCTACATACATAGTGGGAGCAAAGTACAACACACATGTAGGTGTAGAGCACTACGCGATGGGCATGATGTAGACATATGCAGGCACGAGGGTTGCACAGTGGGTGTGATGCAGATGCGTGCAGGTACGAGGGCCATGTAGTTGATTTTGGCACATGAAGTGTGCACATTGTTTGGGGTGCAATACAAGCACCTGCAGGCACGAGGGTTACATGGTGGATTTTGGTGCATGAAGTGCCCACAATGTTTAGGGTGTGATGCAAAGGCACGAGGGTCATATGGTGTTTTATTGATCACCTTATGTAGTGAACTATCGAGCTTGAAAATGAAACAAGTTCAGGGTTTTGTGGGCAACGGGGATTTTCATAACCCTGCCACCCACAGGGTGCATGGTGCCCCCCTGCATGGGTGCACAAGTGTGCGGCATAGACCACGCGGGTGGTGCACACCCCATGCCTTGTATGTGTTTTTTTTATTTTTTATTTTTTTTCAGTTTTATAATTTTTATATTTTTTGAATTTTATATTTAATATTTTTTTTATTTTTCCTATTTTTTAGTCTTTTAATTTTATTTTCTTTGGTCTTTTCAATTTTTTTAATTTTTTAGTCTTTTCAATTTTTTGACTCTTTAACATTTTCTGGAATCCTGAATCATGAATTTGCAATCTCAAAAAAAGTAGGGGGCCCCATTCCTAGTAGGGAATGGGGCATGTGTTGTGGGACCATAAAAAATAGCCTCGAAAAAAGGAAGAAATGATCAAGGCATTTCTTCATCAAAAAATATCCTTTCCACAGGTGTCAAACACCAATCGAACTTAGAACACCTTGATCGTATTTCAGATGACTTTACAATCAAAACTCTAGATTTCAAAACCTTCAAGCTCAATGTGTGATTTGTGTGTTCATTCCATTCAACATTTTAAAATTCAATCTATCAAAAAAATTTAAGAACTCAGAAGCAATCTTCCATTCCTCTTGGCTCATTCATTAAGAATCTTCACAAAAGTTATTTGTCAATCATTTACTTGATCAGATGAGAGAATCAATTTAAGGGCTCTTGGTGGGCTGCCACGTTCTTTTAACTTTCTCAAAAAAATTTAATAATCACTCCATGTAATTCACAATGTTACTCTTTGATGAAGCAATGTTTTGGATATAAGATCCTTTTTTTTGAAAACATATCTTTTGCCATTTCAAATTGTCAGAATCCTTTAGTCTTAATACCCTCTCTCTCTCTCTCTCTCTCTCTCTCTCTCTCTCTCTCTCTCTCTCTCTCTCTCTCCTCTCTCTCTCTCTCTCTGTGTGTGTGTGTGTGTGTGTGTGTGTGTGTGTGTGTGTGTATCTTGACTATGCTTAGACTATGTAGCCAAGACATTAGTGTCATTTCTTAGATTCAATCTTTTGTGAACATCCCTTGAATTCCTCTTTTAGAACCTTTTTATAAACTCTCATGCCAAACAATGATCTTAACAACCTTTCAAGAAGACCCCTCTCATTTGAACCAATTGGAGTTTGAATCATCCCTTGCTACCATTGACCTTAACTCAAAAAAACCTAAGATGGTTGATTATTAAGTTTGTAGAGTGTTGAGAGCTCACTGGTTCAGAAACTTGAACTTAGGACTATAATCTCGCTACTTCAACAAGCAACATCAATTGTTTAGTTTGTATAAAAAAAATAGTTTTCCAAATATTTTGACAAAGAAATACCTCTCCCTGAAATCTCAAGTGTACTTTACCTCCTAGGACTGACACAACTTTGAAAGCAAACACACAACTAGAAGCAAACACAAAATCGAAAGAAAACACACAATTCAAAGAAAACACTCCTACGGAAAATAAACACACTTGCAAGAAAATAAAACCTAACTAATTGCAAAACTAAAATCTAACTAATATTAATTTCTTCTAGGCTTCAAAATAATTTTTTAGAAATTGCCCATTTATGAGCAAGGGAAGAAATTTCCCATGTAAGGAACTGAGCCTAAAAGTGTTTTCTCTGAGGATTTTCACAATTTGATAAGGACCTATCCACAAGTGTTGAAACTTGGTATGAATGCCTAGCTTTTCTTTCACCTTATCCCATAATAGAATAAGTTCAAAAATCCTAAATGATCTTATGGTGATTCACTTGTCAAACCATCTCTTCATGACAGCTTGATGTTTAGCCATGTACTCCAATGCAACTATTCATTTCTCATGCATCTCTAAAAAATTCATCAATCTAATTTGTACTTTATCAACATCTTTAGCATACCCACTCATGAACTTTAGAACAAGAATCCCTAGGTTAAGTGGGAACACTAGTTCTTTTCCATAAACGAGAAAGTATGGAGAAGTCCCCAAAGTGTTTTTGACTCTTACTCGATCTATCCATAGGGCATATTTGAGTTGTGTATGCCAATCCCTAGGATTATCCTTCAACAATCATCTTATTACTGTGATTAAGTTCTTATTTGTAGATTCTACTACCCCATTTCCTTGCGAGTAATAGTTTAAAGAGAACTTAATAATGACTTGATTTGAAAATGCCCATTGGATCAGGAATGTTGATGCAAAAGAAAACTTTTTATCACACACAAGGGAGAATGACTTTTCAAATCTGGTAACAATATGTTCTTACAAGAAGTTTGTTACCACCTTAGCAATATAGTTTCTAAATGTTTCTACTTCTATCAATCATGTGTAATAATCCATAGCTGTGAGAATAAATACATGTCTAGTTGACAATGGTGGATTAAATGGACCAATGAAATCCAACCTCCACTTTACAAAGGGGTGCCCCTCATACACAAGTTGTAATGGCATTGTCGGGTTCCTTTCTCTAATGGCACTGATTTGATAGATATGGAAAGAGCACACATGCTTGAAAGTGTCTTTGAATATCTAAGGCCAAAAATAACTTGATCTTAAAATCATGTGAATTGTTGCTTCTACTGAACCATGTCCTATACCATACTTGTCATGAGAATTTTCTAAAACTTCCTTTGCTTCTTCACGTCCTAAGAATTTTAGATAAATCCCTTCATAGTTCCTTTTATATAACTTTTTGTCACATAGCATGTAGGATTCACACTTCATTTTCAGTCCCCTAAATTGTGAGCTATTCTTCTAACTTGGGTATCAATTTTGCAGGAGGTAATACACAATATCCTGGTACCAGATGTCTGTCACCACACATTGGCCAATATCGACTTGAGATGCTATCATTTTATTCTAGTCTTCTTCATCTACTTCCTTCTCAAAATCAAATTTCTTTTCATCGCCAACCTGGTTTTCAACTATTATCCTTGAAAATCCTTGTCCTCTAACTAATTTCATAGGTTGGATCTCAAGGTCAAACTCTTGAATTATTTCCATCCATTTACCTTGCCTTTTACCAAGTTCATTTTGCATCAACAATATCTTCACTACTAGGTTAGGTACGATAGTGTACACCTTACTTCTCATTATGTAATGGAAAAATTTATTCACCACTTTAACCAAAGAAAAAGACTATTTTTTGAGGTTAGAATAATTAAACTCAACATTTCTTAGTAGGCAACTCATAAAACTAATAGGTCTTTCATCTTCCTTCTCCTTCTTTTGGGTCAAGATCCCTACAAAAAAATACTCTGAAGTAAAGGAATATATTTTGAAGGGAAGGTTGTAATCGAGGCTAACCAATACTAAAGCTATGTAAATGGCTACCTTAATATCCTTGAATGATTTCTTTACTTCAAGGGCCCATTCCATTTTAGCTCCTTTCTTAAGAAAATTATTAAGCAGATGCACAATCTCTGCAAATCCACTTATGAGTTTCCAAAAAAAATTAATCTTTCCAAAGAAAGACTTGAGTTCCTTTCAACTATTTTTGGATGATAACTTTAAAATGGCTTCAACTCTATCAGGATTTATGGAGATGCCAACTTTAGAGATGATACGACCTAAGAGTTTTCCCTTAGTGACCCCAAATGAACACTTTTTGGGATTGAGAGATATGTCATATTTACGACACCTATTGAACACCTATCTCAGGTTAGCAATGTGAGTAGTTCAATCTTTTGAAAAGATAGTCAAGTCATCCATATAAATAACTATACATCTATTGATCAATCCCTTAAATGCTTCATCCATTGCATGCTAAAATGTAGCTCCTGCATTAATCAATCTGAATGGCATTCTCCTATAGGAGAAGGTTCCCCATTTGGTCATAAAGGTGGTCTTTACTATGTCTTCCTCTTCAACCATTACTTGATTGTAACTAGAATATCCATCAAATAAAGACATCATTTTTGAACCTTTTAAAATTTGTAAGACTTCATCCAATGAGGGCAATGGGTAATTTTCCTTCTGAGAGGCTAAGTTCAAATTGTGAAAATCTACACAAAGTTGAATCTCTCTAGTCTTCTTTTGTATAGGAACTAGATTAGCCACCCATGTGGAGTGACACACAGGGAAGATAATCTTCACATCCAACAATTTCTTGGCTTCCTTTAGTATCAAAGGTTCGAGGATGGGATTAATGGGTCTATTTTTTTGTTGGAAAGGTTTGGCATCTAATTTGAGGGAAATATCATGTGTAATAATCTGGGGGTCATACGTCTTTAGATCTTCATAGCTCAAAGCAATGACATACTTGTATTATACAAGTAATTTGAGCATGTCTTCCCTTTCCTATAAACTACATGCTTTCCCAATCTTCACCATCTTGGGATCATCTTTTGTTCCTAAATTGTATGAATTGCACTCATCAGTCTACTTTTCTTTTGGAATTCTTTTTTTGAGTGCCATTTCATCACAATCAAAGATACATTATAATTCAACCATCCCCTTTGGAATAGTCTTGGTCTTTAGGTTCAAGATTCCATTTCCATCTTGAATTTGAGAATCGCTAGGTTTGTCATCTAGGGTGTCATCTATTTTTTATCCCTTAAAGTGACCACTGCACATGATAAAATCTAGTATATGTTGATCATCCTAAAAAACTTGGAAGTTAATGATATTGTTCGGAATAGATGGAGCAGTGACCAAGTCAACTGAAAAATGTTTCAACTTTGTTCCTTCAATGGGTTGCAATGCACTTGCTGAAATAGCAAGGGCATCAGCTACCATGTTCTTTCTTGTTTGGAATAGACTTTATGTTCAAAGCTTGGAAGTCATCTAAAAAGTCCCATACCCTTTTTCTATAGGAAATCAATCTCTTACTATTGCAAGAGTACAGCAATTTTACTTGTCAAATAACCAGTTGGGAATCTCCTTTGATGATGAGAAGATTACAACAATTTTACTTGTCAAATAACCAGTTGGGAATCTCCTTTGATGATGAGACCTATAACTCCTTTCTCAAGTGTAAAGAGAAGTCCTCGAATTAAGGCTTCATATTCCACAATATTATTAGTGCATCTAAATTGCAATCGATATGCAGCATAGAAAGATTTACCTTTTGGAGGAACTAGATCAATACCTACACTAACTCCTCATTTACACTTGGAACCATCAATGCAAAGAGTCCAAATCAGATTTTCTTTAGGTTTTCTAACCTTGTACATATTTTTTCTCAATTTTTCTTTTATTTGAGCTTTAAAGGATTGTTTCTTTAGAACCCATTGTAATTTTTAGGGAGGAAAACTTAATGTTTCTTCATTGTGAATCCCTAATAGAGGAGGTGTGTGTTTCTCTTGTTTTTCATGAATTTCCCCTATTATTTCTTGAATTTATTGAACTTTTGGCAGAGGAAAAATAACCACTAAAGTCCATCCATAGCCTTTTTGGTGCCTTCTTCTTTGTACTTTGATCATTCTGGGTAGAGAAGACACACCACCAAAATCTAAAGAGGTATCACTATATGATGCATTCAAATCTTTAGTTTCCCCTTCAATCTCTTTGAAAACAATAGATGCATTTTTAGGAGTTTGATTTTTAGTAGGTTCCTTTTGTGGATCATCAAATTTCTTTACTTCGACCATTTGGGTCAAAACTCTAGCAACTACTTCTTGACATGATGAATATTCAAACTCAGAATGACTAACTTTACGCAATCAACAAAATCTTGGAAGGAGGAGAATATTGGGATCAACCTCTTCTCCTAGACATTGTTTGTTAGCCATCATTTAGTCTATGAATTGCATTACAATGTCATCTTTTTGGGCTGAAATCATGGAGTTCATATCTTTATCATTTGGTTTTTTGGTTGACATAGTATCAAAAACCATGACCTTGTAGGAGCCTAGATCTATTTGCAAGAATGCTACCTCATTAGGGGCATTATAATTGGTGATCATCTTTTTTAACTTGGGCTCCACATCTATCTTAATTTTATTTTTCAAACCTTTAGATAGCAAGCAAAGTTGGGTGGAATCTGTGGAAACTGTGGAATCTGTGGAATCTGTGGAAACTTTGTCCATTCTCTACTGAGGAGCAATCTGCATGTTTTTGGAATATCATCCACATGTATATCAATCATGTCTTGAATTTGAGGGTCAATTGTCAACTATATCTATACATCTTTCAAAACATCTATGACTTTGACCTCTATTTTATCTAACTATATTACTACCCAATTGGTGGGTTGAGGGGTAACCCCTAACTTTTGTGCTATGGATAATAACGTAACATTGCATGAAGCTCCTAAATCAATAAGGAAATTATGAAGATGTTTTCTATATATTTTGATATTGAGTATAAATGGGGGCACTTCCACCTTGTCTTTAAATATGGTGGGCAATACCTTCGCAACATTAACTTGTTGCAATGCCACCTTCTGAGGGGTGGTATTAGCATTGTGGGAAGTCTTTGTATGGTCTAGAGTCTTCATGAGCACTTCTCATTGCTGCAAAAAATTTTGCAACATGTCAAACATAAAGATATTGGCTTTTTTTCATTTCAAGTCTTCCACCACACTATATCTTTCGGTAGACCAAGTAGGGTTTTTAAATAGTGTCGACACATTCACTTGATCCTGATTTTGTTTCCCTCCAATTGATGGTTTAACCGGTGTTGGGTTGTTACTTACCCTTGGGTCTAGAGATCTTGGTCATAGTGCCAGAGGAATTCCATCTATCAAAGGTTCCTTTCTACTTCTCAAGTTGTACATATTCCAATTGTCACTATGAAAGAAAAAATTTCTTCATGATGAAGGTCAGGTTCTTGGCTAAATGGAAATGAGAACTCTTCATTGACCAATTGTTCTACCTCATAGGATTCCAAAAACATGTCATTAAATTGGATGGGAGTAGAATTATCACTTTCTTGAGAGTTTTGAGCCACCTCTTGATTCTCATTATATTGTGAACCATCATTGCTAGGTGCATTATGACTGTCACCATACTGATTGATATCTACATACTGAACATTGTTGTTGTTGCTATTAGTAGGAATACTTCCATTATTCAAATGTGTGTTCCACTACTGGTTCTATCTTTGAAAGCCATTGTTGCAATTGGGAGGATTGAATTTGTTCTCCCATTATTGTTTCCTACATTATTATTGTTTTCATTGAAGTTATTGTTGTAACTTGGGCCATAATTGTTGTTGTAAGGGCCAGCATTATTTCTTTGAAAGTTTTTATTCCATCCTTGTGACAACCGAAGATGATTCAATTTGTTTCTAAATTGTGACATACTATTTTTCATTTGATCAAATTTTGAAATGAAGTTATTGTTTGTTTCTACAGGAACCATTGCCTTTTTTTTGAAGAAAGCAGTCTTAGGAGGCTCATACCCCAGATAAGTCAACATAAGGTTCTGTAGAATGGGTGCCTACTATAGCGGAGCTAGATTTGCTAGTATGAATTGACTAGGTGCAATAGGTACTTTAATAGGGTACATTGGCATTGCTATGATAACTTGAGGTGGGAACATCAATCCTCCTCTGTTAGGATTGGCTTGCTTGGTGAAAGTTATTGCTTTTGTGAAAACCTTCTCTAATGTATGGATATCGGCTATAGGAAGCCTTCTGAGAAAGATGGCAGTAAGAGGGTCCATAGCATTTAGATAAATCTGAATATTTGCCTCAATAGGTATAGTTTATGGCACCTCCAGCTTGTGATATGCCATATGGAAGTGATGGTTGAACTGGGAAACTGTCTCAGCTAGGTCCCTTTTGATTAAAATGAATTGCTGATACATCATAGCTGGGTTGATGAATGTTTTAAATTATTCCAAGAAATTTTTTTTGAAAGTATTCCAATATCTGATGCATCCAAGTGGCAAATTGACGTACCAATTGTAAGAAGCTTCCCTCAAAGAGTAGGGGAATAAACGAAGGACCACATCCTCATTGGAAATCTGCGTTTGGTTGCAAATTTCTTTGAACACTTTAATGTGGTCTAGAGTAGTTTATGTTTCTCTATAGATGAACCTTGGGAAAAACTTTTTGAGATTCTTAGGGAGTTCATGGAGTGCACCTCTCAAGTTTATTGGTGAGTCTACTACATTTGTAAAGAAGGCCATTAGAGGATTTGGTAGACCTAAGGGTGGCTATTGTGGATGTGGAACTATGGGAGTATGGGGTGGTCCATCGGATGGTTAGAGTGGAGGTGGAGTTGAAGAAGATGATGAAAGTTCAAATGGAAGTGGTTGAATTTGGGATACTCCCTTATCACTGCATGGTTTTTGGAAGTGAGTAAGCTCAAGAAACTTGTGTACCCTTTGTGAAGACCTTAATTCTCGCTGAAATGTTGATTTTGGATCGAAACCCTCCAGTTTGCATCAATTCTAGAAAAAGTGCACCTCTACAGAAGTAGACTTTCTCACAACATTGAATTTTGCAAACCATAGAGTTTTTCAAACCTACGAATTTTGTAGCTACAGATCATCATACCTATGTACCTGCAAAGTTGTGCACCTATGCACTTGCACACCTGAACTTCTCAAAACTCAAAAAAAAATTTGAACTTGTGTGCAGTGCAAATTTTTGCAAAAAACATAGAATTTAAAAACTTTGGCAATTTTTCCTTCTTTTTCCAAGAATCAAAAGTCTAGCCCTCCTTCTAGCATCACTTCTATTGAGTTGTCATTATGCACGATGCTAAATGGCAAGAATTTGCTAATTTTGTAAATCAACTCCAAGGTTCTAGATTGATCTTGTGACCTACTAGAATCTGTTTGATTGAAGATAAATGTGATTGTTCACAAGGAGGCCTTTGCTAGTTCATTTTGATTTCAGATGATATGAAAAATTTGCACACTGTTTCAAAAATAATACTAAAAAAGAACTATATTTTTGTATTTTTATTTTTGTATGAATGCAATCTAACAATACAGCTAGTATAAAGTCATGTTCTAACAAGGGGATCAATAAAGAAAATAAAAAGAAATTTAAAGAATATAACATGAAATTCAAAGAAAATAACATGAAATTGAAATCCTAACAGACATAAGCTATAGAAAACAACATGTCTATGAGTTAAGCTTTCAAAGAAATCGATAGGTAACCAATGATAGTAGGAGTAGCACTTCCTCAATTCCACAGATGCAATTGTCGATGAGAAACTTTAATGATCATATGATATTTCACTCTTCCTCAAATTGCAAGGCCACAGAAAGTGCGCTAATGCGAGACAAAGAGTTATGTAGGCACAATTCGATGATTTCTTCTCGAGCTACATACATCAGTACATTTCATCAAACTATAGAAAAAACCAAAACTAAAAGATTGCATAACCAGAAACAAAACAATAAACCTTTGGCTCAATCACAATTTCATGAAAAAAATTCACAAAAATATGACACATTCAGGCAAGAATCACTACACTCCAAATGCGAGCACCAAAAGCATAATTTTATTGCAAAATAATGGTGGGTCCAATTACATGTTACAATGGATTATTTATAAGAAATCATCTCCTCAATTTGTGTTGAGAGTGAGATATGTATTCATGCAATAAAATTCTTTTAAACAATAAAACAAACTAACAAATCTAACTTGTGCTAAACAAGACTCCATCCATATTTTATTCAGTTAAAATAGGAGTATTGGGAAGTGCCAAAAATGTAAGTTGATCCTTCACTAGGCATTTGTAAGAGTGAAACTGCCATCAAAATGCATTTTCGATGCATGGAAAGCTCTATTTTTGGAACTGGCAATTAACTGTCAACAGAGCTTCTAGAAATGTGCACCTACAGACCTGTGCACCTCAAAATGATCCAAAATCTCAAAATTTTACTAAGTGTCAAAATTGGAATTCTGGTTTCTTGGTTTTCTTCCCCTTCATCCAAAAGCTATGTTTGGATGTTTGCCCTCGAATTTCTCTATAATCCTAGTAATTTTAGCTGCATCTGGTAAATTTAAAGCCTTGTATTTTTCCTTGACCTTCTATCTATAATTGTCTACCTCAATTCAAGTATCAACAAAATCCTTGAGTTTAGTATCCAATTCTAACATAGCTTCTTTAGTCTTGAAGGCTTGCTAGATATCTTTGTCATTAGCAGCTTCCACAAAAATCTTCTTAAAATTCTCTACCACTGTGTCTCTAGTAAACAACTCCTTTCATTTCTTATCTTTGAAAACATCTAAGAAAGCATCACTATAATGCTTCTGTGCTTCCAATATTTTCTCTTAGGGTTGTTCCTTGAGCCTATGGATCTTCGTATATAAGGTTTCCATCATTTTATTACTATCTACAATTTTCTCTATCCAATCATCAATCATATCCAATTCTTCCCCTATATATACATCTATCAGAACTCTATACCTTTGCCCCTTTATGGCTTGCAAAATTTATAAGTCCTTACTCTAAGCCCTTACTTCATCCATAATGCTAAAGTCCTATTTCAAAATTACTACCATTTTATTCATGTTCTCCTATGTAGCATGTAGTAAAATTAGGTTCCCCTAAATAATCAAAATGTCCTTCTCCTCGAAAATTTCCCATCATTTTTTATAGACTTTCAAAAATGGGTCTGACTATACACCTCCCCCTTCTCTAAGTATGGTATTCAATGTCTCCTCAAGGTTCTCAAGATCTAGAGGACCAACTACTTTAGCTAAATATTTCTTTAGGATCTCAATCTACCTTTGAAGTGTTTGGAGTTCTACCTCTTCTTTCCCATGCTCCTAAAGATTTCTTTGATTCCCATGGTCACCATCAATCGGGTTATATCCTGTGTGGATCTACCCAACATAACCTCTTTCAATTGATAATCTTGATGACCAAGGCTTTCCACATCTATAGCTAGGTATGTCCAAGATCATGGTGTACCAAACTATGGCCTTAAGTGGCAGTGAAAAATCAACAAATCAGGTTTATGTCAACTTGACACATAATTTTGAAGTGGTTATAGACTTTATATCAAAAAGTTGTAAGAAAATAATTTGTAGAAAATTGAATTTAGTTTCTAAACTACTAGGCCTTATTAGGAGAAAAAAATAATTGATTGGTCAAAAGTTGTAATTTTAATGCAGTACTAAGAAATTTCAGGGCGAAAATAAAAAGTAAGTGTATGTCTGACCACCTTAATCAAAATCAAATCATAATATTTTTTTAATATAATTATAGATATGAAAACTAGACTCATGCTCGGATGTCACACATATTTTTTGATATTTTTATTCCAACTTAATAATTAAATATGAATTTTCTACAAAAACATTTTCGGATTAAAAAAGGTCCCGTGTCTGACTACCCTAACTAATAGAAAATTTGATAATTTTTTTTTTTTTTTCTTATACTAGGTGAAGTATAGAATGTGACGCAACTTTTAGATTTAAAAAATGTTATACCGTTTGAAAGTTATAGCTAATTTTCATTCAGTATGTCAATCAACACTTTACAATAATCTTCATTGATAATTAACTAATAAATACTTATCGAACTCAGAATTTGATAGAAATTATATTAATGGAATCTAGAGAGCGATATTAAAAAACCCATTTCATTTTATTCAATTTTGATCAAAATAACATTGTCAGACAGCTACGCGAAGTCTGAGTATCACTCAAACTCTTTATAAACATGTCTTTGGGGTTGACTGGGCAGGCTTGGTAAATATCAAGCCTGGTGGCATATCTGATTTGAAATCGAATATCCGATATGGCTCGGTAGTCAAATTAAAAAAAAAATCAAATTTTGAAAAGAAATTCGATTTAAACGTTCTAATTTTTTATTTTTAAATTATTTCACTTATATTAACATGTAAAGGAATATATATATATATATATATATATATATATATATATATATATATAATAACATAATGTAAACATACAAGATACAATCTAGTAATATATAACAATATCTTATGTTAATCTTATTACAATCTATAAATATAATATATATTATTATTATTTTTAATAAATATAATAACATAATTTATATATATATATATATATATAATACATATTATATATTATTATATTAATATGTATGTTATTAATATATACAATAACGTAATATTTTCATTAAATGTAATATGTATTATATATTATTATATTAATATGTATAATAATATAATATATATAACAACGTAATATTTTTATTAAATATAATATATATTATAAATATTATTATATTAATATGTATGTTATTAATATATCTATATAATAATGTAATATTTTCATTAAATATAATAATGTAATATATATATGTGTATATATATATATATATATATATATATATATATATGTATATTATTAGTATATAAGAGTCAAAGGGGATCATAGGGTGACCTATGACCCTCTTTGACCCATTAAACGACGATATATGTCTCTAGGGGTCCTAGGACCCCTAGGGACATATTCGAATGGGTATTATAGGTCAAAGTGGGCCATAGGGTGAACTATGACCCTCTTTGACTCATTAAATGATGACATATGTCCCTAGGGGTCCTAGGACCCCTACGGACATAGTCAAATCGTTCATATGAGTCAAAGGGGGTCATAGTGTGACTTATGACCCCCTTTGACTCATTAAATGACTACATATGTCCCTAGGGGTCCTAGGACCCCCATGGACATATTTGAATCGTTCATATGGGTTAAAGGGAGTCATAGGGTGACCTATGACCCCCTTTGACCCATTAAACAATGACATATGTCCCTAGGGGTTATAGGACCCCTAAGGACATATTTGAATGGGTAATATGGGTCAAAGGGGGTCATAGGTCACCCTATGACCCCCTTTGACCCATATTATGATGACATATGTCTCTACGGGTCCTACGCCCCTAGGGACATAGTTGAATCATTCATATGGGTCAAAGGAGGTCATAGGGTTACCTATGACCCTCTTTGACCCATTAAACGATGATATATGTCTCTAGGGGTCCTAGGGACATATTCGAAAGGGTAATATGGGTCAAAGGGGGTCATAGGGTGACCTATGACTCTCTCTGACCCATTAAATGACGATATATGTCTCTAGGGGTCCTGGGACCCCTAAGGACATATTTGAATGGGTAATATGGGTCAAAGGGGGTCATAGGGTGACCTATGACCCTCTTTGACCCATTAAACAATGACATATGTTCCTAGGGGTCCTCAGACCCCTAGGTACATATTCGAATGGGTAATATGGGTCAAAGGGGGTCATAGGGTGACCTATGACCCTCTTTGACCCATTAAACAACGACATATGTCCCTAGAGGTCCTCGAACCCCTAAGGACATATTCGACTCATTCATATGGGTCAAAGGGGGTCATAAGGTGACCTATGACCCTCTTTCTCCCATTAAATGATGATATATGTCTCTAGGGGTCCAAGGACCCCTAGGGACATATTTGAATGGGTATTATGGGTCAAAGGGGGTCATAGGGTGACCTATGACTCTCTCTGACCCATTAAATGATGACATATGCCCCTAGGGGTCCTAATACCCCTAGGGACATAGTCGAATTGTTCATATGGGTCAAAAGAGGTCATAGGGTGACCTACGACCCCCTTTGACCCATTAAATGATGACATATGTCCCTAGGGGTCCTAGGACTCCTAGGGACATAGTTGAATCATTCATATGGGTCAAATGGGGTCATAGGGTGACCTATGACCCCCTTTGACCCATTAAATGATGACATATGTCCCTAAGGGTCCTCGGACCCCAAGCGACATATTCGAATGGGTAATATGGGTCAAAAGGGGTGATAGGGTGACCTATGACCCTCTTTGACCCATTAAATGATGACATATGTCCCTAGGGGTCCTAGGACCTGTAGCGACATATTCAAATCATTCATATGGTTCAAAGGGGGTCATAGGGTGACCTATGACCTCTTCTGACCCATTAAATGATGACATATGTCCCTAGGGGACTTAGGACCACTAGGGACATATTTGAATCATTCATATAAGTCAAAAGGGGTCATAGGATGACCTATGACCCTCTTTGACCCATGAAAAGATGACATATGTCCCTAGGGGTCCTAGGACCCTTAAGGACATAGTCGAATCATTCATATGGGTCAAGGGAGGTCATAGGGTGACCTATGACCCTCTTTGACCCATTAAATGATGACATATGTCCCTAGGGGTCCTAGGACCCCTAGGGACATATTCGAATCATTCATATGGGTCAAAGGGGGTCATAGGGTGACCTATGACCATCTTTGACCTATTAAACGACGATATATGTCTCTACGGGTGCTAAGACCCCTAGGGACATATTCAGAAGGGTAATATGGGTCAAAAAAGGTCATAGGGTGAGCTATGACCCTCTCTGACCCATAAAACGATGATATATGTGTCTAGGGGTCGTAGGACCCTTAGGGACATATTCAAATGGGTAATATGGGTCAAAGGGGGTCATAGAGTGACCTATGACCCTCTTTGACCTGTTTAACAATGACATGTTCCTAGGGGTCCTCGTACCCCTAGGGACATATTTGAATGGGTAATATAGGTCAGAGGGGGTCATAGGGTGACCTATGACCCTCTTTGACCCATTAAATGACGACATATGTCACTAGGGGTCCAAGGACCCCTAGAGACATAATTGAATCGTTCATATGGGTCAAAGGTGGTCATAGGGTGACCTATGACACCCTTTGACCCATTAAATGATGACATATGTCCGTAGGGGTCCTAGGACCCCTAGGGACATAGTCGAATCATTCATATGGGTCAAAAGGGGTCATAGGGTGACGTATGACCTCCTTTGACCCATTAAATGACAACAAACATCCCTAGGGGTCCTACGACCCCTATGGAACTATTTGAGTCGTTCATATGGGTCAAAGGCGGTCCTATGACCCCCTTTGACCCTTTAAATGACGACATAGACATATTTGAATCGTTCATATGGGTCAAAAGGGGTCATAGGTCATTTGACCCATTAAACGACGACATATGTGCCTAGGGGTCCTAGGACCCCTAGGGACATATTCGAATGGGTAATATGAGACAAATGGGGTCATAGGGTAACTTATGACCCTCTTTTACCCATTAAACAACGACATATATCCTTAGGGGTCCTAGGACCCCTAAAGACATATTCAAATCATTCATATGGATCAAAGGGGGTCATAGGGTCACCTATGACCCTCTCTGACGCATTAAAGAACGATATATGTCTCTCGGGCTCTTAGGACCCATAGGGACATATTCGAATGGGTAATATGGGTCAAAGGGTGTTATAGGGTGACCTATGACCCTGTTTCACCCATTAAACGATGACATGTCTCTAGTAGTCTTAGGACCCCTACGAACATATTCGAATGGGTAATATAGGTCAAATGGGGTCATAGGGTAACCTCTGACCCTCTTTGACCCATTAAACGATGACATATATCCCTAGGGGTCCTAGGACCCCTAGGGACATATTCAAATAATTCAAATGGGTCAAAGGTGGTCATAGGGTGACCTATGACCCTCTCTAACCCATTAAACGACAATATATGTCTCTAGGGGTCCTAGGGCCCCTAGGGACATATTCGAACGGGTAATATGTGTAAAAAGGGGTCATAGGGTGACCTATGACCCTCTTTGACCAATTAAATGATGACATATGTCCCTAGGGGTCCTCGAACCCCTACGAACATATTTGAATGGGTAATATGGGTCCAAGGGGGTCATAGGGTGACCTATGACTCTCTTTGACCCATCAAATGACGACATATGTCCCACGGGGTCCTAGGACCCCCAAGGAAATATTTGAATCATTCATATGGGTCAAAGGGGGTCATAGGGTGACCTATGACCCCCTTTGACCCATTAAACGATGACATATGTCCCTAGGGGTCCTAGGACCCCTAGAGACATATTTGAATCATTCATATAAGTGAAAGGGGGTCATAGGGTGACCTATGACCCTCTTTGACCCATTAAATGATGAAATATGTCCCTAGGAGTCCTAGGACCCCTAGGGACATAGTCGAATCATTTATATGGGTCAAAGGAGGTCACAGGGTGACCTATGACCCCCTTTCACCCATTAAATGACGACATATATCGTTCATATGGGTCAAAGGGGGTCATAGGGTGACCTGTGACCCTCTTTGACCCATTAAATGATGATATATTTTCTTATGGGTCCTCGGACACCTAGGGACATATTTGAATGGGTAATATGGATCAAAGGGGGTCATAGGGTTACCTATGACCCTCTTTGACCCATTAAATGACGACATATGTCCTTAGGGGTCCTAATACTCTCAAAAACATAGTCGAATCGTTCATATGGGTCAAAGGGGGTCATAGGGTGACCTATCACCCCCTTTGACCCATTAAATGATGACATATGTCCCTAGGGGTTCTAGGACCCTTAGGGACATATTTGAATCGTTCATATGAGTCAAAGCGGGTCATAGGGTGACCTATGACCCTCTCTGACCCATTAAACAATGACATGTCCCTAGGGGTCCTAAGACCCCTAGGGACATAGTCGAATTGTTCATATGGGTCAAAGGAGGTCATGGGGTGACCTTTGACCCCCTTTGACCCATTAAATGATGACATATGTCCCTAGGGTTCCTAGGACCCCTAGAGACATATTTGAATCATTCATATAGGTCAATGGGGGTCATAGGTCACCCATTAAATGACGATATATGTCTCTAGGGGTCCTAGGACTCCTAAGGACATATTCGAATGGGTAATATGGGTCAAAGTAGGTCATAGGGTGACCTATGACCCCCTTTGACCCTTTAAACAATGACATATGTCCCTAGGGGTCCTATGAACCCTGGGGACATAGTCGAATCATTCATATGGGTCAAAGGAGGTCATACTGTGACCTATGACCCCCTTTGACCCATTAAATGATGATAAATGTTCTAGGGGTCCTAAGAACCCTAGAGACATATTCAAATGGGTAATATGGGTCAAAGGGGGTCATAGAGTGACCTACGACCCTCTCTGACCCATTCAACGATGATATATGTCTCTAGGGTTCGTAGGACCCCTAGGGACATATTCGAATGGGTAATATGGGTCAAAGGGGGTCATAGCTCACCTTATGACCCTCTCTGACCCATTAAACAACGATATATGTCTCTAGGGGTCCTAGGACACCTAGGGACATATTCAAATGTGTAATATGGGTCAAAGGGGGTCATAAGGTGACCTATGACCCTCTTTGAAAAATTAAACGATGACATATGTCTCTAGGGGTCCTAGAACCCCCAAGGACATAGTCGAATCGTTCATATGGGTCAAAGGGGCTCATAGGGTGACTTATGACCCCCTTTGACCCATTAAACGATGACATATGTCCCTAGGGGTCCTAGGACCCCTAAGGACATATTTGAATCGTTCATATAAGTCAAAGGGGGTCATAGGTCACCCTATGACCCTCTTTGACCCATTAAACGATAACATATGTCCCTAGGGGTCCAAGGACTCCTAGGGACAGTCAAATCGTTTATATAGTTCAAAGGAGGTCATAGGGTGACCTATGACCCCCTTTGACCCATTAAATGGTGACATATCTCTCTAGGGGTCCTAAGACCCTTAGGGACATATTCAAATCATTCATATGAGTCAAAGGGGGTCATAGGGTGACCTATGACCCTCTTTGACCTATTAAATGACGACATATGTCCCTAGGGGTCCTTGGACCCCTAGGGACATATTCAAATGGGTAATATGGGTCAAAGGGCGTCATAGGGTGACCTATGACCCTCTTTGACCCATTAAATGATGACATATGTCCCTAGGGGTCCTAGGACCCCCAAGGACATAGTCGAATCGTTCATATGAGTGAAAGGGGGTAAAAGGGTGACCTATGACCCCCTTTGACTCATTAAACAATGACATATGTCCGTAGGGGTCCTAGGACTGCTAAGGACATATTTGAATCATTCATATGAGTCAAAGGGCAGTCATAGGGTGACCTATGACCCTCTTTGAGCCATTAAACAATAACATGTCCCTAGGGGTCCTAGGACCCCTAGGGGCATAATCGAATCATTCATATGGGTCAAAGCAGGTGATAGGGTGACCTATGACCCCATTTGACCCATTAAATGATGATATATGTCCCTAGGAGTACTAGGACCCCTAGGGACATATTCGAATCATTCATATAGGTCAAAGGGGGTCATAGGACACCTATTAAATGACGATATATGTATCTAGGGGTCCTAGGACCCCTAGGGACATATTCAAAAGGGTAATATGGGTCAAAGGGGGTCATAGGGTGACCTATGAACCTCTTTGACCCATTAAACGATGACATATGTCCCTAGGAGTCCAAGGACCCCTAGGGACATAGTGAAATCGTTTATATGGGTCAAACGAGGTCATAGGGTGGCCTATGACCCCCTTTTACCCATTAAACGATGATATTTGTCTCTAGCAGTCCTAAGACTGCTAGGGACATTTTTGAATGGGTAATATGTGTCAAAGGGGGTCATAGGGTGACCTATGACCCGCTTTGACCAATTAAATGATGACATATGTCCCTAGGGGTCCTAGGACCCCTAGGGACATAGTCAAATCATTCATATGGGTCAAAGGAGGTCATAGGGTGATCTATGACCCCCTTTGACGTATTAAATGATGACATATGCCTCTAGGGGTCCTAGGACCTGTAGGGACATAGTCGAATCGCTCATATGGGTCAAAGGAGGTCATAGGGTGATCTATGACCCCCTTTGACCCATTAAACGATGATATATGTCTTTAGGGGTCCTAGGACCCCTAGGGACATATTCGAATGGGTAAAATGGGTCAAAAGTTTTCATAGGGTGACCTATGACCCTCTCTGACCCATTAAATGATGATATATGTCTCTAGGGATCCTAGGACCCCTAGGGACATATTCAAATAGGTAATATTGGTCAAAGGGGGTCATGGGTCACCCTATGACCCTCTTTGACCCATTAAATGATGACATATGTCTCTATGGGTCCTAGGACCCCTAGGGACATATTCGAATGGGTAATATGGGTCAAAGGGGTTCATAGGGTGACCTATAACCCTCTTTGACCCATTAAACGACAACATATGTCCCTAGGGGTTCTAGGACCCTTAGGGACATAGTCAAATCGTTCATATGGGTCAAAGGAGGTCATAGGGTGACCTATGACCCCTTTTGACTCATTAAACGATGACATATATCCCTAGGGGTCTTAAGACCCCTAGGGACATAGTCGAATCATTCATATGGGTCAAAGGAGATCATAGGGTGACCTATGACCCCCTTTGACCCATTAAATGACGATATATGTTTCTAGGGGTCCTAGGACCCCTAGGGACATATTTGAGTGAGTAATATGGGTCAAAGGGTGTCATAGGTCATTAAACGACGATATTTGTCTCTAGGGGTCCTAGGAACCCTGGGAACATATTTGAATGGGTAATATGGGATCAAAGGGGGTCATAGGTCGACCCATTAAACGACAACATATGTCCCTAGGGGTCCTCCCCTAAGGACATAGTCGAATCATTCATATGGGTCAAAGGAGGTCATAGGGTGACCTATGAACCCTTTTAACCCATTAAATGATGACATATGTCCCTAATGGTCCTCGGACCCCAAGGGACATATTCGAATGGGTTATATGGGTCAAAGGGGGTCATAGGGTGACCTATGACTCTTTTTGACCCATTAAACAACGACATATGTCCCTAGGGGTCCTAGGACCCCTAGGGACATATTCGAATCGTTCATATGGGTCGAAGGGGGTCATAGGGTGACCTATGACCCTTTCTAACCCATTAAATGACGATATATGTCTCTAGGGGTCCTAGGACCCCTAGGGACATATTCAAATGGATAATATGGGTCAAAGGGGGTCATAGGGTAATAATATAAAATGATGACCCATTAAACGACTACCCTCTTTGTATTATATATTATTATATTAATATGTATAATAATATTATATATATATATATACATATAACAACATAATATTTTTATTAAATATAATATATATTATAAATATTATTATATTAATATGTATGTTATTAATATATCTATATAATAACATAATATTTTAGTATATATAATGTAATATTTTAGGATATACTATTTATACTATTTTAGGATAATAATTATAATATAAATAAACACTAAATATTAATATTATTATATGTATAGTAATAATAATAATTCTATTATAGCTATAATAATAATATATATTAATACTATATATTTTAGCTTAATATAAATAAAAACTACCGTATACTGTCCTCGGCCCTACGTATAGCAAGGCAAGGATTGCCCCACTGATAACCGATCACCAAGTGGGGAGGCCGGCAGAGAACTATCCCCCCTCCTAGACTGGTTAGATCGATAGCCTAACTTTAACCGCCGCCGTGCGGGCCCGACCCACCTCTAGGGCTATAATATTGATTTTATAGGTATATTAATACTATTATATATTAATATTATTGATATTTTATACTAATACTAATATACTATTAACTTAGTTATAAATTAAAGTCGTTTGCCTCCAAATATTTTCATAATATTGATATTATTGTGGCAAAGGAGGGAAATCTTAGCAAGTTTTCTCCCCAAAAGTCATTTTTCTATATCGGATATCCGATTTTACTTGCATCAATTTCAAATATTTGACTGTCCCTACAGACCCGACTACATTACTTTTTTACTTCTTTTTTCATGGGATTTGTAAATAGTCGCATTTTTGGAACCAACCAATCGAAAAGAATTCAAAAATATAACCTTAGGTGTTCGAATTTTTCATCTGAATGGGGAGCAGCAGTCGTCAAAAGAATAAACGTAAAAGGAAGATATCCAATGAGGACATTACGGCATATAGGGAAAAGGACAAAATGAAACACCAAAAAAAAAGACAAGGTATGCTAAATATCAATCAAGTTGACGATGAATTAATAGAAGGTGAAATCATAGAGTTAGATAATGAAAATGTACCTATTGAAAATGATAATGAGGAAATTGAAAATGTAGAGATTAAAAATTTTGAAGAAGAAATGCCACCAAGTCATAATCCAAATTGCATAATTGACCATGTCAAAGATGACAATGCATAGGAACCTAATGCACAAGAACCTTACATATCTCCTAATTATAATCATCATGAAGGTTGTAAAACACCAAAATGGATAATTGAAATTGATGAAACAATTATGACTAGTTTGGAAGGAAAAAAGTTAGAAAGAACCATTCAGTTATGGGCTTCAAGACTATATCAGATATTTTTTGGCAACAAGATAGTGGTAGAGCAATGTTAGCTTTTCATGCACTTATTAAAAACGCAAAAGATGAGAACTATGCTTTCCAAATTGAAAATTCGTGTCAATAAAAAGTTGGAAAGAAATGCCTTTATTGTGAAGAATCTTTTCAGTGCTCTCAATAGCGTTGAGAAAAATAGCAGAGAGAAGGATAATAGAGCTGCTCGAAGGGTTATTACAACCTCTTTGGTAAGTCATCATTTGAGAAAGGGTAGATATATAAGACAAACTTGTATTGATTTGAATCTAAATCATACTACTTTGAGAAGAGCACTTAGTCGATGAGAGAAAATTGATGATCCTCTTCAAAATGAAACATGGGCACTTGGTGGGAGACTTCCACGTTTTGATAAGAAGCTATCTGATGATGTGAAGGAAGAAATTATACAATTTTGGCACTCTAACTCATGCGTATCACCCAATGCTAAAGATGTCTTAAAGTTGAGAATTGGCATCAGAGACCGTATGCCACATCCTAAACACTATTTGGACGTAAGTCAAACTATGTTGTTCAAACAATTTAGAGAGAGTCATCCAAGTGTTCATATATCACAAAGGTCTTTTGAATCTTTGAAGCCATTTTATTGTGTGCCACTCAAAATTCGAAATACATGTTGTTGCAAATATCATGTTGAGTTTTCTATGCACCATAAACTATTAGGCTCCATCTATTCTACTTTGCATAGTAAAGAAATGTTGGAGGATTGTGGGGCTAGTGGGCTTCCAAAATCATCAAGAGACTTGTTAGATCAACTCTTATGTCGTAGAGTTGATGGTTGTTCCTTTTATAAAAATGCTTGCTTAAATGAGAAGTGTTCAGAATGTGGTGGCTTATCCAAGTTTGACACATGTTTCCATGAGGAGTGTGAACAAGATCTTGAAAAGACAATAGTGAAAAAAAATGTCTATGAAATTGTGAAATACACATTGAAGAGTGGGAGTGAGAGCTCTAGATGTGAATTGGTTGGAAAAGATATCAATGTGGCTAATTTTATTTCAGATTTCAAGGCAAATCTTTTTTACAAGTATGCAAGACATAGTCACAGGTCTCAGTGGTTGGATCAACAATTTAGAACGTGTAAGGAGACTTTTCCCATTGGCACTATTATATCAGTTGTTGATTTTGCTGAGAACTACACATTGCAACCTCAAAATGAGACACAATCTCAGTATTACCACTCTATTCAGATTGCAATTTTTGTTCACATAACATATAGACATGCCCCTAATAGTGCGGAAGATAATCGAAAGATTATTAGAGAGTATCATTTTTATATGAGTGATGATAGATATCACTCTCATGAGTTTGTGCAACACTGTTTCGAGAATTTTTTGATTTCTTACACGAGCATGTAATTGCTATGGATAGACA
Source organism: Cupressus sempervirens (assembly GCA_028749045.1). Lineage (NCBI taxonomy): Eukaryota > Viridiplantae > Streptophyta > Pinopsida > Cupressales > Cupressaceae > Cupressus > Cupressus sempervirens. The sequence continues at coordinate 658,741,919 of CM053786.1, forward strand.
TATCATTTGGTCAGATAACTATACAGGTCAATTCAAGCATGCTCGCATGTCTTATTGGTTGTGTAGGATGCACGTAGAGAGAGGGGTGCCTCATATTTGGAGTTTTTTTTAGTCCGACCATGGAAAAGGGGAACATGATGGATTAGGGGCATGTGTGAAGAGAGCTCTAGTTAAGGAGCAATTGAAGATTTCAACAATAGAGCTTCTTGATGCTTGTAGGATTGTTGATTGGTGTAGTTTAGCATTATCATAGGGGGGGCTTCTTAATTCAGTGGTACGCAGGTTCTTTTGGTTGGTTGAGGAAGGGTCCATAGGTGATAGATCAGATTGTGCTATAGTAAGAGACTCATAAAAAATGCATTCATTTCGGAGCTCTAATTCTAGTACATGGACCATTTGGACACGACAACTAGCTTGTTTTTGTTGTACTTGTTTTCAGTGTGATTGGAATCACTGTGAGTCAAGTGAGTGGGTGGACACATGGGCTCCACATTATCTTACTCCATTTTCTATCATACCCTCTATCAAAAATGATGACATGGAAAGTTCACTTGAGCATAACCATCTATTAGATCTACTTTAGCCAGGACATGTCTTTGCATTGGTTGCACCATAGGGGAATGATGAGAAATCTGATTATTGGTTAGCACGTTGTGTAAGAGGCAAACAAAAACTTGCACAACCGATCACAGATGATGATGGATTCACGTATCCTACTGGTTCAGTGGTTGTTGCTGGAACATGGCTGCGGACATACATGCTTAGAAGGAACGGAATTCCTTCATTCGAAGACTATTAGAAGCACAAAGTAATTCTCATATATTTGCATCTTATTATAGCAACAAATGTAAAGTTATTGAAGCATCAAGGAAGACCAAAAGTAAAAGAACTTTTTACTATTGCTAATGCTGATCATGAAGCCTTGTTGGAGACCCTAAAATAGAGAGAGGACCCTATTGGAATACTCGACTAGGTATATATACTTCTTATGTTATTTTCTTCATAATGATTTAGTGAATTGATGATTATCTTGTTTAATACAATAAGTTACTAATTTTTGTATGATATTGGAATGTAGGTACATCATGAAGAGTTGGAGGGGGGTGGTATTGAGGAGAATTTCTAAAATTTATGATGTAAAATGTGTAGTTTTTTGTATATGGTTTTTGTATTTTGGTAAGTTCTTTGTAAGGAATTATAAGAGGAAGATATTGAACAAGTTCTTCCAAATCATATTTGCATGTGATACAAGGCTCTAACGACAATTTTAAGAGCATTTATAACTATATGAAAGATAATTGCATGCGGATATCTTATTGCAAATTTGGTTTTTTCCTTATTTGACATAAAGCTGACATTATGATTATTAAAACTATTTTTATCAAACTAATCAAATAAGAAAAATCTAGAAAGTACGGATGAACAATTAGAATACTTGATTTCTTCCATTTTGCAACCGATCATAGCATTTGAAAGCATAAAGAGTCATAATATTGTATAATGTTTTGAAAGACATTCATATTGAAAAGTTGTATGAAGCACATTTGGGATAAGCCATGAAATCCATGAAAGAAGATAGCATGTAGGATAAGCAATTAAAGCCAATAAGCAAGATAGCACATGCATAATGACATGATATGAAGTTGGATATGAAGGCTATGAGTGGATGAGTCATTAGAGGTATCAACAATCCCATCATAAATGAGATCTTGGATTTTATGTTTCAACACTATGGAATCTTTAGTTTTATGAAATTTTCTTCCATGGAGATTAATTTAAGAATGCCCCGTGTCTATGTAGAGGTCTTAAGGGAGATTAATTTAAGAATGCAATATTCTCCTCTAACCTTTTCTCAAGTTTAGAATTGATTTCTATCATGTTCTTAGAGAGATGAAGGTAAGAAAGATTATTTGTCTCTTCTAGCTCTTTGTATTGAACATATAGAAAGAGAGATGACAAGTGAACAAATTTAAGTGTAGTCAATAGATCAAGGAAACCATTTAGTGAAAGAAATTCTTAGTATGCATACCATAGACCATGAAGTTAGAAAATACCAATAGCTCTAAGACCAAAGAGCCATTTTAAGCATGTTCAAGCACTAGAGACATAGAAAATCAAAGTCAATTTATGAAACTCCCCTTAGCAAAAAATGCAAACAAATATTTGCATTTGACGTTTTGACTTGGTTGAAAAAGTTTGACAATAATTGATAATATTGCAAGCTTGATGTTCAAAAGCAATTTTTTTTCCAAGAAAGATAGTGACACATGGAGTAGTCTTCAAACAATCATCCATCATTTGCGGCCACCTCGTACCAAGGAGTCTCCAAGGTGCTCTGAGTGCATTTGGAGGTTGATCTTTCGAGGGTCACAAATCAGAGCTTGTGAGGGTTATCGATGAACTGTCAAATGCTACAAGACAGTGATCCTAAGGCCTAAAATAACCTATATCATTTTCAAGAGATCACATTCTGTTTGGATTCAACACAACAATTTCACTCGATGCCAAAACTCATAGTGTGCCTCAGTTCATAGGTGCACCATAGTGTAACTTTGAAACCGCTGATCTTGGCATCGAATCGTCAGTGCCATTAGCTCCGGATGGGCGGGTGAACACTAGTCACACCCTTGTTTTGGCCATGAAGACCATCCATCATTTGCAGCCACCCCATACCAAGGAGTCTCCAAGGTGCTCTAAGTGCATTTGGAGGTCGATCTTTTGAGGGTCATAACTTAGAGCTCGTGAGGGCTATCGATGAACTGTCAAATGCTATAGGACGCTGATCCTAAGGCCTAAAATAACCTATCTCATTTTCAAGAGATCACATTCCATTTGGATTCAGCACAGCGATCTCGCTTGATGCCAAAACTCGCAGTGTGCCTCAGTTCATAGGTGCACCACAGCATAACTTTGAAACTACTGATCTTGGCATCGAATCATTAGTGCCATTAGCTCCAAATGGGTGGGTGAAACCTAGTCATGCCCTTGTTCTAGCCACAAAGACCATCCATCATTTGCCGCCACCATGTACCGAGGAGTCTCCAAGGTGCTCTAAGTGCATTTGGAGGTCGATCTTTCGAGGGTCATAACTCAGAGCTCGTGAGGGCTATCGATGAACTGTCAAATGCTATAGGACGGTGATCCTGAGGCCTAAAATAACCTATCTCATTTTTGAGAGATCACATTCTGTTTGGATTCAGCACAACAATCTCACTTGATGCCAAAATTTGCAGTGTGCCTCAGTTCATAGGTGCACCACAGTGTAACATTGAAACCACTAATCTTGGCATCAAATCGTCAGTTTCATTAGTTCCGGATGGGTGGGTGAACCCTAGTCAGACCCTTTTTCTAGCCACAAATACCATCCATCATTTGCGGCCACCCCATACCGAGGAGTCTCCAAGGTGCTCTAAGTGCATTTGGAGGTTGATCTTTCGAGGGTCATAACTCAAAGCTCGTGAGGGCTATCGATGAATTGTCAAATGCTACAGGACGGTGATCCTGAGGCCTAAAATAACCTATCTCATTTTTGAGAGATCACATTCTGTTTGGATTCAGCACAGCGATCTCGCTCGATTCCAAAACTTGTAGTGTGCCTCAGTTCATAGGTGCACCACAGCGTAACTTTGAAACCCCTAATCTTGGCATCGAATCATTAGTGCCATTAGCTCCGGATGGGTGGGTGAACCCTAGTCACACCCTTTTTCTGTCCATGAAGACCATCCATCATTTGCAGCCACCCCGTACCGAGGAGTCTTCAAGGTGCTCTAAGTGCATTTTGAGGTCGATCCTTTGAGGGTCATAACTCAGAGCTCGTGAGGGCTATCGATGAACCGTTAGAGGAGACAAGTTCATAAGGATGGAGTGGCTTAGTGTTTTTGCTAAAATAAGTTAGTGGGAAGGCTTTATTAGAGGGTCTTGGCCAAACTAGTGGGGTGTTTGCCCACTCTCTAATTTTAGAGACACGTAGGTTTTGGAGGGAGAATAAGGGAGCTCTACTACAACTATCCTTACCCTAGCTTGGACCAAGTTTGGTATCTCAAACTTGCTTCTTTTCCATTTCTTTCTTTTAGCATGGTTAAGAAAATATGCAAGTGTGGAGTTTATCAATGGAGTATGCATTGCATTGCATTGTGGAGTAGCATTCATGTGAGTGCTTCAATGGTGTTCATTCCATGTAGATTAGTGTGATACCATTGTGCATCTTGTTGTATTGTGTGGATTATTGTGAGTATGAGGTTTGGATTTTGTCTATTTCCTTGTTGTATTATGGGTGTTGATATTGTGTTGTGAAAATGTGATGTGCTCTTGAAAATTTCTTGTTTTATTTCTACTTGGTTTTGTTTTCTTGCTTTGTGCTTGAGTATTATTATGGGTGTGGGACTTACACTCACCCTTGTGGGAAGGGAAGAGAAGTCTAGGATGAAGGGCTTAAGTTGGGTTCAAAAAATGTATTGAGAACCTTGGAGTATGGGCTCCATTGTATGCCATAACATTTCATATCTTGCTAGGAGTGATAAGGAAAGTATGTTGTAGAAAGGAAGTTTAAGGAGTTATAGCTGATGGTAGTGGGTTTGGAGGAGGAAATGTGGAGGCCTCGAGAGGGCATTAAATGGTTCATTTATGATAGCCCCGAGAGGGCATGAAAATTGTTTATTGAAAATATGGTTTGGTATGGCAAGTCTCCATTTTAGAACACACCTTCACCCTATGTTTATGGTTCCATTTGTGAAGCCATTGTGAAATAGTCTTGTGAGGAAATTGTTCAAGTTTGAAATGTAATGTTTATGCATTGAAAGATTGTAGGTGTATCCCAATTTGAGTCTTGTTCCCTAGCGCAGGGGTGGTCTCTTTGAGGCCTATGGTTGGGTGGAAAGCACCCATGGTCCTTGTTATTTTGTTGTGTTGCATATGCAGATTTGTGTCCAAGGGAGCAATGGAAATGGCTTGGAATGATCATCTTGCATATTGACGTTGGATGAGAAAACTTGACATTGTGCCCTCATTTGTGAAGGAGGATTCACCAGCTTGTTCATGTTCTCAATGATCATGTTGGACAATGTTCATGCTACTCATTGTCCATATCTTTCAATGTCCATGTTCCTTATGATTTTGAAAAGTCCCTTATGTTGCCCCATTGTGATGGAAGGAGATTGTATCATTGTTACCTAATGTACGTGTAGAAGAAATAATTGATAAGGTTGTATATGCATGTTTCATTTGGAGTTTATATTGTTATGAAAGCATTGGTACGAGTCACAGATTTTCTTTGACATCATTGTTATCATTTGAAAATGTGAAAGAAAGTTTTCTCCTTGTGGTATTGTAAATGACTAGTTGATAATAACAATCCATAGATGTTATGTGATACCATTGATTGTATAAATTTAAAACTTAGTAGATTGCTTACAATCTTGTTGTGTACTCAATAATTTGGAAGGAAATTTTTATGTTCATATCACATGCATGGATAACATTGATTTTAATTACCAAGCTTAATGCAATTCTAAGCAAGAAAATCATCAAATTAATTTTATGATATAACAAAATGAAGTTTGTTGTAAGAGAAGACATAATAAAATCTATGAGATACATTGCAGTATGCATGCATTTCCCTCTCTAGAAAATTTATGGTAAAGGCAAATAAATCCCTTCCTTAATACAGAGCAATAAAATATAATAGGGTTTTAATATGAAGGAAGTTGTCGGGATGATGGGATTGGAGAATCAAGGATAAGGATGGATGGTGGATTAAAATAATAACTCAAATCTAGTTTTATCTAGTCAATAAAGCACATTGATACAATGATACATATATGTCAGAATGACAAGGTATGTTATATACAAATCTTATTTATACGCTTGCACCTAATCCTTGCATAAACAATTCATCTAACAAATTTAAATTGACACACTCAATACGATGGTGTAGTAGGATGTGTTTAAATACAGATCGTGAATTATTATTGAGTTAAGTACTTTGAATTGGCCCTTAGACTTACTAAGAGTTCCTCATTTTATGTGCTTACTAATTTGTACTATGAAACTACTTTGAATCTTAACATGCTTTGATAATAATAATATTGATAGTGAGAAAGTGAGCTTATGGTGAATAGTTAGATGTAATTTAATGTAAAAAGTAAATGTAATAGTATAGTAATTATAGTAATTATAATAGTAAATGTAAAAGCATGGAAATGTAGCTAGATTAGTTAGTAGTTGATGAGCTAGATAGTTAGTAATTGTCTTTTGTTAGAGTGTGTTTAATTTATGTATTGAAATAGTAATTTTTGTGTTTAGAAAATTCTAGTGAGTGCTAGTTTGGTGAGGAAGCAATGTTGATAGATAATGAGGATATAGTAATATAGTAATTGTCACATTAATATATATTGTAATGATTAATGAATGTGTGTACATTGGTAATGAGGATAGTAAGTAATTTTGATCCCCTTCCCTTACATGCTAGAATCACGACCTAGTCCATATGATACAACCGACAGACCCTAATAGAATATTAGTATCAGAGGCTTGTTAGGATATGAATTACCTCACTAATTTATGAGTGTTGTATCTTGAACTTGCTCATTTGACTCGTGATGCTAACTTGAACTAGACTGTCATCCAATCTATTTGAAAACCACCTGTGACTAAAATGTTAACACCTTCACACTATTCACATGAGTCTTGAACTCCTATTCAATGATAACCTTGTTTTACAATATGTAATTTATTATGCGACTTCATAACCTACAAAAAAATAAAAAATTGTTGTGTTTTTACTAGTAAAATTTAGGGCATGACACATGATCCACGATAAATTGAACAATACTAGATACTAAATTAATATGTATATCATTGTGCACATAAATGACAAAAATATATATCAAAGATCATGTATCCATAGACAAAGTACTCAAATATATATATATATATCAAAATACATAGATCCATATACAAAATGTGGCTGATCCTGCCATCAGAATGTGTATAATATCAATGTTTCTATATACAATGTGGCATATGCCATCTCAAAATATCTCATCATGCATCCTACGAAAACTATACTATCTTAGGGCACTGGTGGATGATCAAAATGCAACCTCTTCACTGCACTAGGTGGATCGGATGCCTCCTACATAAACAAAAAAGGAAAACCCAAAGTTAGACTACTAAATTTATATTATTCTACGTATCTGACATTGAATTACTCAAATGCATAATGATCTTTTTCGTATTGCAGATTAATATTATCAAAATTTCATAATAAATACCTCTCTCGTCGACCTCCTGCACTGGTCAGGAGTCCTCTCGTATGCCCTCGGCAATGCTGGTACCTCTGTGATTGTGGGTTGTATATGTTCAAATACCTTTGTGAGATGAATCTACAATTTAAACTATAACATTATAATTCATTTCATGCTAAATTTATAACATATTTAATCATGAATTCAAACTACAACTTACTATTGTAGGCTCCTCCTCAAGAGTGAGTGGCCGCATCATCAAATCTACATAACTGTCCTATCGAACCTCATGTGCACTAGGAGTCTCCTTATGAGATACAAAATAGTAGTTGTTAATATCACAAAAATTAGTTTTGAATTTATTTATGAAGATAAGTGATGCAAGATCATCCCATGCTCATCAAGGGAACATTGAAGATCCAAGGCATTACAGAGGTCATGGAACATCTCTTGAAGTCAATTGGGCAATCCTTGCACCAATTATGGCTCATGGAAGCATACAAAGTTATAATGTTGGACTCATATGTGGAAGAAAGTTGTAATTGGGCATGAGATGGGATTTTAGGATTTCATATGGTAGATGAGTCATTTGATAGGTTCATGTAGGTTGTCATGATCATATCTTGTAAGTCAAAACGTTCTAGAATTGATTTTTGGGGTTTGAACAAGTAGGCCCTAGTTTTTAAGCCATTTTAAGGAGGGTTTTGAAGTTTGGGTGTTTAGGAGTGTGACCAAGACCTATAATCTTTAAAATCATTAGTGTGTTGGTCCCCTAATTCCTCCTTGTGTGTCCCAGAGTTGAAAGGTACATAAGTGGTGTCCAGAGATTTCTTGGTGAGGAAAGAAAGAGAATTAGTGAGTTGGCCCTTGGGAAGGAAGAAAAATTGTTGTCAAAATGCCTCCTAAAAATCAAATGGATAGAGAACTTGAAGAATTGAGAGAAGAGTTGGCAAAAGAGAAAAGAGAGAGGAGAGAACTTGAAGCATCTAGAGTGAGGGAAGAAAGACAGATGAGAAGAGAGAGGCTGAAGCTTATTGCAAGGATAGAATCCTTAGAAAAGGAAAGGCAAGAACCTAGAGGATAAGAGGTTAGAGGAAGAAATCATGGAGAGAACCATGAAGAAGAAGAGGTTGGTAATGCAAGGAAAGAGCATGAGACAACAAATGATCCTGAAGAAAGGAGATTTATGAGAATCATTAAGGCAGTACAAGGTAATGGTGGGAAGAACCATATTGATTTTCCAATATATTAGGGTAAAATGGATAGTGAAGAAGTGCTAGGGTGGATAGAGGCCCTTGAGAACTACTTTGATCTTGAAGACATAGAGGTAGATAAGAAGGTAAAAGTAGCAATAGAAAGACAGAGAGGAACATCACTCACTTGGTTGACTAGTGTTCAGAATGAGAGAGAGGAAAGGTGGTGCAGGGCACCTAACCTATGTGGTAGGGGGGAACAAGTATCTCTATTGCCAGACACCTTGCCACTCCATGAAAGCAAGGATTCAAGTAGATTAGGAAGTTGGAATAAAGGTTTGGTCCATATTTTACAAGTTGGTCTATATTTTGTAATAAAGGCACATGTAAGGCCCACAAGCATTTTGGTGTGGTTATAAACCAAGTGACTCCATGGGACCAAAAGGCCTTAGAATAGGGTATTTAGAGTCTAAACAATATTAGCAAAAGTGGTTGTTTGTTTTTTTTATGGTTGGGAACGCCTATATGGTTGTTCCAATGATCATGTAGACCTTTATATATGTCATATGTGATCTCAGTTGAAAGGGGGAGATCAGAGTGTACGATGGTTTGGAGAAAAAACAATAAAAACTTTAATTTTCTGGAAATTTACTTAGTTGCATTTAATAAATCCATATGACCAATTTTGAGTCAATGGAATAGTTTAGAAAGTTAGGGAATGCATAAAAACTATAGTTTGAAATTTGAATTTCAAATTCAAATGGTCATATTAGTTTTTGAGGGAAAGTAGTAATTTGGCATTTGTTTGATTAAATAAACCTTTGTAACCAACTTGGTCGATTGGACAGGTGCATATAAGCCTATTTAAGTTGTAATGAACATATGCAAGACATGAATCATTATTGGTATGGAAAAAATCACAGAAATTGTATAGAAAAACAATAATACTTTCCTCTACATCAATTAAAAATAAAATAAATAAATGATACTTATACATACAATGGGGCTCTCTGTGCGAATGAAAATCCCTGATGATCTAGGACACCAAATTTGTACAGGCTCATCGCCAGTAGCCACACCCTATATACAATAAATAATGTAATTAAATGAGATTACTAAAAACATTTTACAAGAATGCATCAATATTTAATCAATTAGAAAACATCTAATTACCTTTCCTTTGTCAATGCATGTTGGCTCACCCCCCGCACTTTGTCCCCCCGGGGCAGGTGGTATCTGCAAGATAAAAGAAAGATTAGCAACCATATATGCTACAATATGAAATAGAAAAAAGAAATGCGAACACAACATAATGTACCGTAGATGTCTCAAGGCCAAATGAAATGGCCGAGAGTGTAGCATCATCTATCTATCTGAGCTCCTCCTCGGTCATCAACTAAACATCAATGAAGATCACATACATGTAAGAGTCAGTATGGCTTAAAAATTAAAATTACTCTATTATAAAAATTAACTTTAAATCACATATGTCATAAAAAAAAATGTATACACGTACCGACACTGAAGGAGTCCATGCCTCTGCATTCCCCTCCTCTCTCGCATCAGGGTCTATAGCCTCTGCACGTGTGTCTGGTGTATCCTTGTCTAATACAAAATGATACTCAAGAAGATCACTTATGGGACCCAGGAAAATATTCTTGCATGTAATGCAAGTGTGAGGCACACAAACATGTGATGAGCTAGACGATGGTGAACTGGCACCAACATCATCAACACGAGGAGGCAGGACTGACCTAGCCTGAGATATCATTAGGCTACTCAGCCTATGAATGGCTCTGATGGTCTAAGAGCTAGCCTCTGCCATAATATCTGGATGTTGCACTTGAGGAGGGAGGGAGATATCAGGGGGGGGGGGACAAAAGTGCCAAGTTTCTTCCGCTGGGAAGAGGGTCTATCCTAAGAAGCTCCTAATCCTAAGCCCATGTTGGGCTTCATGCTCCAATAGTTCACTTTAAGTTTCAACACAAATTCTGCATATAATTTTCTAAGGAAATAAAATGGCATGTCTAAATTGCCACATGGAGGGATATCAAACACCATCCACCAACGGTCCCAAAAATTTGCACATATGGCATCATTTGTGCACCATTTAATCGATAGTTTGGTTTTTTTGGGTCAACTGGTATACCCATTTTTGGGTTAGCAAAAAGGCTTGCCAAATCGTCTTTGGTTATGTTGAGGGCCGCAACCTCATCATAATCCAAACCATCATCAAACATCTAGTGCATTTCATCACGCCAATGAAGAGCAGCATTTTGTTGGTTTGTAAGGGTTTCAATGTTATCCACTATGGTGTTTAACGTGGATAACATAGGAGCCAGTGCAGGTACATTATTGTATGTTCTATGCAAACCTCTCAACTCAGTGAGATTTTCATTTATCAAATCCTCAATTCGAGGAGGGTTTTGAGGAGGTAGAGGATCATTTGGTGGACGATTTTGTGGGGATACTGGATCATTTGGTGGTGGATTGCGAGGAATATTATTCCCTGCCTCAATGTCATCATTTTGATCAGCCATTCTTATTGAATTGCAAAACGTAATATATATTAAAAAAATCTAAATTTTAACCATTTTTGTCAAAAAAACCCTAGATTCAACTAAAAAAACAAAATCATGTTAAAATCTATTAAATTTAGATTAAAAATGAGTCAGGGGGGGAGGGGGGGGAACATACCTGATATCTGATATCCGATTTGCTATCTGATATCTGATCCGACTGGCCCAAATTTGCATGAAAATAAGGGCCGTGGGTCTGTGATTTTGTGTTTAATCCATGCAACAGGTATCGGATATCCGATATGACAATATATATAATATAACATATATATTACATTTTATATATTTTTATATTTATTATATTAATTTACTATATATTATTATTATACAATATTATTATAATTTATAATATATTATACTTTTTTATTATATATTATATTATAAGATATTACTTTTTATTATTATATTATATTATTATAATATAATATGTTATTATAATATTATTATTAAAGTATAATATTATACGATTACAATATACTAATATTATTATTATTATATTATAGTATAATAATTATTATAATAATATTATTATTATAATATAATAGTATGATATATTATTTAATATTATTATTATTATTTTATATCAATAATAATAATATTAAATAATATATCATACTATTATATGATTTTAATTATTAGTCGAATATTGGATATAAAATTGGATATCTGGTATCATACCGGATATCTGATAAGGCTCGGATTAACCTTCCAGGTTTGGTTCCTGGATAGGTAAAAAAAAGTCAGAATGGATTTTGAAGCACTTTTAGGTGTCTTCAAACTCTCTTTTTTTCACATCGCCACTTTTTGGCACACCATGATCCTACACATACCCATCTTCTGGAGGGACAACCACTTGTGCAAATAATTCCTAGTCCTGTGTATTGGTGAAAAATGCCAATGATCTTGCCTTGTGTGATTGGAACTTAGGTTTATTCAAAATCTCCACAATCTCAAAAATGTCTTCCTTTGAAGCATGGAATTGAGGTCTAGTACTCCTCATTATTTCTTTCCAGAGCCATCTTGGGATGTGCTCATCTGAAGACCTACCTCTTGGGGATGCAGGAGTATGTTCTACTACCTCCTTCCCCTTATCACTCCTCCTTGGAGTACTTCCCCTTTGTGTGGGCTCTTCATCTATTCTCTCAGTCTCAGTGGACCCTGCAACTTCCATCTTAGTGTCTTGGGAGGGTGGTTGAGAATATTGCACCATTTGTCCCTCCCTTGACACTTAATCGATCACCATTTGTTCTAGTTCCTCCCCTTGTGATGGTTCCTTCTAAACTTTTTCTTCTTTCAAACTTTGAGGTGAAGGAGTAATTGAGCCATTATCTACCACCATGACTTGTGGTGGAGATGGGGGAGTAAGATTAGGACCCTATGAATCTGGCGGCGTATGTATCCAATCTTCTTGTTGGGGTTCACCTACAGGGGTATCCTTGATCTAATCCCCAACTAGCTCTATTTTGACTAGCATAAAATCAAAATTTGACATTTTGAAAATTTCATAACCTTCTTCATCCTACTCATCCACCCACTATTGTACTTCATCCTTTGAAGAAGAAAATTTCAAGGGTCCTACTAGGGTGGATGGCAATGTACTTGTGGCACTCTCTCTCCTTTCTTTCTCTATGGCTCTAGCTAGCTAAGTTCTTCTCTATAGGGGTAGTTGTTCTTCTTCATCTATCTCCTCTTCTTCCTCATCCTCTCCTTTTGGAATGGTCTTAGGAACATATGGAAAAGGAACCATTCTCTTAGTCATTCTTTGCCTTTTCTTCATTCAGATTTTAATCCTCTTTTGTTTTGTAGACGCAGAAGGGGATGCTAGCTCTTCTTGTAAAGGAGGGATGGAAATTTGATGACTCTCTCCCTCTTCTAATTGGCTAGGCACAAAGGGAGGTAATTAAAGGTCATCATAAACTTGAGTAGCTCTAGTATCCTTAGGCCCTTGTACACTCTCCTCCTATTGCTAGGGAGATACTTGCCCTTCACCCCATTCTATTTGAATCCTTTGAGGGGAGGACCTCTTCCTTTTATTCTTTACCTTCCTTTCAAGAGGATGATAGTATCCAACTAGGCAATCAAGTTGGCATACTGTCTCAAGCTTGATGGGAGATTAGGCTGCAAAGGTAGGAATTGTGACTTTCTTCCCTCTGCCTTTCTTTGCGCGGGCTTTTGCGTGAAAGATCACGGTGTCTAGTATTGGATAGTGTTGAAAAGGATTCTTGATCCAATCCTTGGTTATTCTAATTAAGTGCCTTTCCTAATGATTAATATCATTGCCCTCCTCCCTATCAACCTTGGCATTCATGATGGGTCTTTCTCCTATTTTTTCCAAGTTGAACAGGGGGTCCAATAGCTCCCTTGAATCTTGTTGCCTTATTTCCTTCAGAATGTTCAATTTGAGAGCCTTCTCTGCTAGGTACAAAGTCATTCTAAAATAGTCCCTTATGTAGATATCATAGTCATTTGTTGCATTCAGCCAATGATCTTCAATAGAATCTTCATGATGGAGCTCCTTACCGGCCAAACTCTCCACTCTCCCAATATTATCAAAGTAGGGCCTAGGGGAATTGTATTCTTCGAGGGGATAATCCTCCCATTCTCATTCAAAGGATGGAATATCTTGTTTTTGTGTCACCTGGTATGGTCTTATGACTAGAGCCCATGCCTAGCAAGGTCTTCATTGTCTCTGCACCCTCTCATATGTAGATTCAATTTTTTGGGCAATCTCCAATAACACCAATTTGTCACTTGGATATCTGGGGAGCTTCTTGTAGTTGAAAATGGCACCAGCTATCCATAGATATGTGAATGTCTTCAATTGGATGAAGTAGGCCCTAAGAGCTATTATCTATGTTATTGCCTTATCAGATAACCTCTTTTCATAATTACCTTCTATGAATTGGATGATCACAAGAATGAATGTTTCATTCATGATTCTATACTCCTTACTCTGTGTTGAGAGCTTCTTCTTTACTAGTTGAGGGTAGACAATGTATGGCTAGGTATTAGGATATATCATGTAAGTCATATAGAACTTCTTCTTGTCTTTAATTACCCCCAATTTCTCACACAAGTTTTCACTTAGTGTGGTGGCCTGGTCCAGAGGCATCCTTGTTTTCTTGATTGTCTCAATAAAGTTGACCATGAAAATGCTGAGGTGGCTAGCTATAGGGAGACCCATGACTCTACTCAAAAGGATGAGGGAATAGTCAATATCCTCCTTCTTGTATCCATGAGTCATTTCCACCTTTCCTATTATCTTTCCTTGAGGAGGCTTCTCAATGAGGTGATATGATCAGATAATTTTTGTCACCTCCTTCTAGTGTTCCCTATACCACCTCTATACTGCTTCATAGGAGAGTCTTATAAACTAATCTTCCCTTGGGAGATGGAAGACCCTTTCAATGTTGTTGGGTCATAGGTCCAATACCACTTCTCTGGTTACACTTTTAACCACTCTCTCTTCAAAAACAAAATGTTGTACCAATGTCATGATCAATTCTGCTGACTATACTGATACTAGATGCAAAGCTACACTCACTAACCCAGATCAAATCAATGAGGATACTAAGGTAGATCTTTCTGTGGGTTTTTTGTAGATTCTAAAAAGTTCTCCTCAATTTGTATGTCCCAAATTAGTGTCTTTGATTTTTGCATAATTATCTTGAAACTTTGACTTCAATGACACATCTTGGAATTTGAACACAACAGGCTTAAGTGCCATTTTCTCTATGAATGTGGATGCCATCATATCTACATGACTAATGAAAAACACCTATTAGTTGAAAGCAATGAAAACCTTAAAAAAATGCAAAAAAAAACATTCAACTACTTTTTAAGTAATTATTAATGAAAAACAAAGATGAAAAGAATTGTCTTTTTATTATATTTTTTTTTGCAAAATTATATGTATATATATATATATATATATATAATATTTTATATTTTTTAGGGTTGTTTAGCTCTAGGAGGTGGATGTGTGTGTGTATGTGAAGTGGGTGTAGAGCACGCATGAGCACAATGCTTATGTGGGTGTGGAGCAGTATGTGATGGACATGATGTGAATACGCGTGGGAGCAAGGGCCGCATAGTGGACATGATGCGGATGTGTGTGGGTGCAAGGGTTGTGTCATGGATTTTGGCACATGAAGCACATGCAATTATTGGGGCAAAATGTGGATGTGTGCGGGCACAAGGGTCATGTGGTAGATTTTAGGGTATGAAGCATGTGCAATGGTTGGGGCAAGATGCTAACATGCACAGGCACAAGGGTTGTGCATTGTTTTATTGCTCACCTTATGTAGCAAACCATTGACCTCAAAAATGAAAAGAGTTGGGCGTTTTGGGGGCGGTGGGGGTTTTTATAACCTTGCCCACTCGTGGGGTGTATGGTGCAGACCATGCGAGTGGTGTGCACCTCATGCCTTGTATTTTTTTTTTTTTAAATTTAAATTTAAATTTTTTTTCAGTTTTATAATTTTTATATTTTTTGAATTTTATATTTTTTTATTTTTTTTATTTTTCCTATTTTTTGGTCTTTTCAAAAAATTTTCTTTGGTGTTTTCAATTTTTTTAATTTTTTGGTCTTTTCAATTTTTTGACTCTTTAACATTTTCTTAAATTTTGAATCATGAATTTAGAATCTCAAAAAAGGTAGGGGGCCCCCATTCCTAGTAGGGAATGGATTATGGGGTGTGTATTGTGGGACCACAATAGTTACCTCTCATCAAAATGGTTATGCTCATTCATGAAGTCATGTTCCTTGGGAAGATATATCAAGAAATTGTGAAGCACATTTGAAAGGAACAGTGAATAAGAGTTTATATCAAAGGTTGAAGGCATAAATGTAAGAAGAGTTTGTAGAAAAATTCTAAAATACTATATGTAGATATTAAAAAATATGCAGATGAAAATTGAGAAGGAAAGCATATGGAAATTTAAAGGAGAATTATTAATGAAAGACATAGTTTGAAGATGTGAGTCAAGAAAGATTTGATGGATGACACAATGAATTAGAAAGAAGAAAGTGAATCAAGATAGGATTAATAAAGGAATGGCTGAAAAATAAGGAAGAGACTATTTCAAGAGGAAACTATGAAGGGTTATTCTCTTTCAAAGGGCACTAATTATGAAAGGTTGGGATTCTTTCAAAGGGCAGATATTATGATGGGGGCACTTATTATGAAAGGTTGTGACACTTTCAAAGAGTAGAAATTATGAAAAGATGTAACTTCTCCCTTACATTGGAAGATGTTAAGGGAAGAAGGTTCTATTTGAGACTCAAGTCTTATAAAATGTTTTGACCCTTTCACCAGTGATGTATAAAAGATATTATCCTTATCATTCAAGGATTCTTTATGAATCATCACTTGTGAATCCAAAAAAGAAATCATCATTTATTAGATCAAGAAAATAATCAATTACCAAAACACTCTATCAAAATAACATATATTCAATTCACCAATATATCAAACAGGCACTCATTACATCATTTCTTAGCAAATCATTTATTTAACTATCACTTACATCACTCTTCTAATCATTTGATTGAATCAAGCATTAATCAAAATACCTCATCAGGAATAACAGAATTAGATATCACACAAGCAATAGTCGGATTGCATAACAAGAAGGAATTGTTCCAATAGTGGTGGTAGCAATCAAAGAGGAAATTAATACTAGTTCCAACAAACAAGTTACAGCTTGAATTTAAACATTTTTTATCCTGTCATCAAACTCATATTCATTGTTATATTCATTATGTTAACATGCTTTTCCATCATGATTATTAAATAAATGATGTTTATTTATATAATGAATAATGCTTAAGCCTATATAAGATATGTTGACTACCATATACCATTCTAAATTTTGATGACTATGTCACCTATGATAACAAATATGTGAAATGTTTGGTTGATTTGAAACCCATCTTGAAAGGAAGGACTAAGGTGGAAGAAAAAGAGGTCTAAAAGGGATACATAAGTAAGTTGTCCAATAGTTGACCCTAATGGCCCTTAGGACTAGAGGGCCATTACATAGAAGAGTTGCAGAACCCACTTATGACCACCCAATTCTACAAGATGGTATGCATTTTTCAAGAGATGGGATAGGATTGGGAAAGCAAGTGCAAGCTGCCAAGTTAGAGGTCTATAGGTATTCAAGTTTTAAAGCCTATTTTTATCATGTGTGACAATATGAGCGCCATAAAATTAGGTAAAAACCTAGTAATGTACTCTTTTACTAAGTACATGGTCATAAAACTACATTTTCTATGTGACATAGTTCTTGACAATGAGTTTAAGTTGATCTATGTTTCTACTAAGAAACAACTGGCTGATATTTTCACTAAAGCCCTACCTAGGGATTCCTTTAAATGTTTCTGAACTCGATTAGGAGTTTTCTCTTAATCCTTATTGCACTAATCTTCCTATTTTTTAAGGGAGTCTATAATAGGTTCTTGCTCTTATTCACAAATCTCTTCTATTTAAAAGTAGCCCTTAATCTTCATCTCTTTTTCTCTATCAAGCCTATAGAAAATCCTAAATGAACAACCTAGTAGTGATAGTACTTAACACTAGGAGAGAGAGAGAGAGAGAGAGAGAGAGAGAGAGAGAGAGAGAGAGAGAGAGAGAGAGAGAGAGAGAGAGAGAGAGAGAGAGAGAGAGAGAGATGATATTAGAACTCAAGAAGAGTACTAACATCAAGCAAAGAAAATAGATCAAGAGAAAATGGAAAGTTCAAGCATATGCTCCTAAGAAATAGATAGAAAATCATTTCTTATTTTACATGCATTAATAATCAACATTCAATCCCCTTCAATATGAATGTTGTTCAGAAGTAAGCCTTTGCATAAATCAACCACTGGAGAAATGCATGGCTTTAGCAATGTGATTTGTTCTATTAGGAAGCTCAATGGATTTAGCTATAATGAGGTTCCAAATGTCTCTCTAGCACAAATTCGAGCACCCGAGGTGCTTGGACTAGCCCTCAAAATACCATAAAAGTTGGTTTTTACATGAGTAAGAGGAGTCCATGCCACAGTAGTTTTATCCATATTATTACTTATATCTTTGGAAATTGTACCAATTGGTTGAATTTGAAGGAGATTCTATTTCTTTCTAAAATTATTATCCCAAGTTGAAAATGGAGTAGAGGTTCTTTGAGATTTGATAATATAATGTAGTTACAACTTCTAATATAGAAATGATTTTTCTATTTTGCACTTGATCCAGTATCATCTTCTCATTTCTAAAAATCCTTTTGTTACTTTCCCACCTAGGTCTTTAGATTTTAGGATATTTGATGAAAAACCAATATGATCATATTATGATATCTTTGATGGGTAATGATCTTTTACATCCCTAGGAGAGTTATGGATTGATAATCTTCCTAACACCTCTGCTATAGGATAATGCCCATCCATTTTTGTTGGTCTGAAGATCTCATAGTTCTCTACCATGTTATTAGCATTGTGTTGAGGCCGAGAACTAGACGATCCTCCTTAAGAGACTTTTGATATATTAGATAAATATGACTTTTTAATCTGATTTGAGTTGGGAGCATTGTTTATAAGAAGATACGCTAATAGAGGTTGGTCCTTCATAATGAAACTTGAATATTCCTCACCTAAGTTTTAGATTGTTAAGATCAAAATAATAGAAGGAAATAATAGGGACCTTATATCCACTCCCTCCATTAATACAATTTTTTTTTTGAGAGAAAAACATGTACATGAAGAAGATGAAATAAGGATTGAGGCAAAGGAACTATTCATAGGCCTAATGTTTTTTGTAGTTGAGACTTGGTATACATCTCCATTCAAAATTTCATTCAATGGAAGCATGTAGATAGATTTTTTTTGTTGTCCCTAGGGTTGGGAGTAATTTTCTTCCTCTTCCATCATAACTTCATTAGCTAACCCTTCAATGAGATTTGAACCTATTGGTTTTGAAAGAACTTCAATTAGGTACCATTGATGATGTGTGACAGGAATGTTTCTGAGTAGAAAGTGAAAGGTATTATTTCTATTATCTTCTATCTTGGCTCAGTACATAAAAATTAAAAGCTCGAGTCACAATTCAAGGAATTTTCTAGCATTTTGATTGTTTGTATTTTTTGCCACACACTAATTAGTAGCCATTTGTTCACGTGAGGTTTTTTTTCATTCTAATCCTATATCAATTGAGTACTTGCAAGTTGCAACATGTTGAATATGTTGTCTCTCTAGATATAACCATCCAAATTATCTTTTTGTTGCTAAGTTTGCAAAATATTGAGCAAGATATAGTAAGACAGAGGACATAACCCTTTAAGTGTATATCCCTATCCCCATAAGAAATAACCCAATTAGTTCAACTTTAACTCATTAAATCAAAATCCAAACTAGATCCATAGCCTCCCCCCAAAGCATGCATCAACATTAATACTACCAACCAATCACGTTAGCAATCTACCCATGTTTAAGTAGAGAAAACCCTATGTCCAATACACTTGATCATGTGGTAGGGAAGATCAATTATTGTACCAAATGATAGGCACAAATCCCCAAATTTTTGCAATAAAAAAATCCATCCCATGTTCCCATCCATAATACAATCAAGCCCTCTATAACTAAAACTAAAGGAGAAGGAAAAGGAAAACTTACCTTTCCATTATCATAACCAAACCCTACAAATTCATTGCATTCCCCTCTATATTGCCTAGACTCATTCTTGGTATCCTTAAGCAGAAGTTGCACCTATGCCAACATCAAATAGTTTGGATCATTGTCAAAAGTGTGAGTCCCCAATATTTTTCTTTGGATGCAATAATCTTTGCTAGGAAATTCATCTCTCTCGGGAAGCCATTGCATCATAAGAGGAGGTTCATTCTAGAAAATGGGCGATCACCAAATTATACAAAAATGACATGTTTTTCTTCCACATACTCGTTCACCAAGCATCCCTTGATTTCCCTCTAAAATTCATCTCTTTCTTTCACTATTCTCGAAGGAAAAGATAAGAAAAAAAAAAAAATTTGTTCTACCCACCATTATGAATATGAGGAGGTTTATGATTTCTTAATTTTAATAAGTACAAATATATTTTTTATTTTTGGTGTTTTATTTTAAAATATTAACACAAGGTCTGTGTTTTTCATTGCCAATAAAATATTCAAAGCCTTTTTGAGGTAAAATATTTTTAAAAACAATTTGTTGAAATTATACTCAAAATGGCAAGAACAAAAAGATCATGGTCTAAACTCTTATTCATAATTATAGGATGTCTAAAGATTTAATTTAGAGTTTAGGTAAGTGTTTTTATAGAGGTAAAATGTCATAGTTCTTAAGAAATGTAAATTAGCAATTGCATCTGGGTATGCAATGTGATGTTAAATAGGTATGGAAGATTAATTAGTATGAAATTTAATAAATGATGTTGTTAAATATATCTTATAAAAAACAATATTTATATATATTTAAGAAATATAGTTTTAACTATTAGTATTAATTAATAATTGTTTTCATTATGAATATATTGGAATAAAGAATTGAGAATCTAAATGAGTAATTGAAATAGAAGAGAATTAAATTAAGCATAAAATTATCAATCCATCCATTTATTGATATACTTCTTAGAGGGAAATTGTATCAGTTTTCAATATTGATCAAAGAGTCCAAAATGATGAATAAAATCTCTTGGGCCATTTAACAAAGCATTAAGTATTTGGGAAAATAAAAAGTGAAACTACAATTAGTATGAGAAAGATAAGGTCCAAGGTTCATGAATGAGTTATGGAAAATAGAATAAACATAATCCATTAATAAAAAAAATTGAGAAAAATTGAAGAGAGAAAGTACAAATGACTAATTATTAGTGACTAATTATCAAGTCACTTATTTAGTCACTTGTATTTCAATGAGTAATTATTACTATATAATTATATCTTCACTTATTTATTCATTTATTTGGTAATGTATTTAGTCATTTTTATTTGGTTGATCTTGTAATTTTACTTAATGACTGAATTAGTCACTTATTTAGTCACCTATGCTTATAAATTGCAAAGAAATAGTAAAATTTAATCAGTTTTAATTACATGACTAAAAAATTTAGTAGCGTGACTAAAAATTTTAGTGACATACTCATTTATTTCCCAAAATGTACTAGTAAAAATCTAACATTTTGTTTCTAGATTCCTATAGTCTTAGTTGCTAATCTCCAGCAACACTGAGTCTCAAAAGATGAGAAATGCTCACTTTTTTGTGCTGGAATCACTCAAAATAATGCAATTAAGTTCTAAAATTCAGAAAAAATTACCTACCAATCATTTTCTTTCCACTGTCATCAGAAAATACTCAACCATGCCCCCATGCTAACACACCATTAGCTATAAAGTGAATTTTGTAAAAGACTTTACACTCATCAGATTAAATAAAAATATAGAATTCTAATACTAAATCATCATAAATAAAACCTCTAAAGTGTGTAGATGTTCTCAAAACTATAGAGGATTGAAATGAGTAAGTAGGGTGGAGAGGAGGGTAGTAAGATGAAGGATCATCAATACCACATGTAAGAGATTGTATTGGAAACCCAAGATCATTGACATATAATGTATCAATATTTTCCATTTCTATGAGCAGAACTAGTCTCCCTTTGCTTAAAAATAGTTTATGTTTCAAAACTCTAGGTCTACCTTCCCTTCTCATTGCCACCTAATTAAAAATTAATATTTTTTTCACTTTTGTGGCCTTTTTATTTCTTCTATTAATTCTATATAATATATATACCCCTTTTAAAAATTTTATGAGCTTATATATTTTAGAAATTTATTTGTTATCTCTTTATTTTTGTCTTTAGTCTAGAAAATATTTTAGTATTTTTAATTTTAATTTAAGATTCTTCTTTTAGGTTTAAAAGAAAATTTAGAAATTACAAATGAAAAGTTATAACTTAAAGGAAACCTATTTTTAATCTTTGAGGCTTACTTTGCCTACACTATCCAAAAATTAAGAGAAAGAGTAATTAAAATTGTATTTTTTTTGTTTAAATTTATCTTTTAAATCATGAGAACTAAAATAGAAAAAAAAATTGCAATGAGTTTTATTTGGGATATGAGGGGTTTTTTCTCATTATTCTATTGGTGATTTTAGGATTTTTGGGCTACTTTCTTGCAAAGCAGTAATTTGAAAGTCTAGCATTAAAATCTCTATCAATTCAAATTTTGATCATTTGAAAACCTAGCATTAAATTGAAATGGTGGTTTTCTAGTGTTGGAATGAAGTAATGAAACATTTCACATTAATATCTCATTTTAGAGAAATACTTTAGTTTTATTAGTCTCCTAATTGTCATGGTGAAAGGTCTTGACAAGATCAATGGATGTATATGAATAATATTTGATGATTGGCATTACTTAGAGAAAGTTAGATTCTTCATAATTTCTATGATTTTCAAATTAAAAACTCCTTTTAGAGTTAATTCCTTAATCTTCAATCTCACTACAATGTGAAATCTCAATGACATAAATGTTTTGGTGACTAATTATTTGTAATTAAGTATTTAGCCATTTATTTGATAGCTTATTAAGTCACTTTTATTTGGTTGATCTTGTGATATTATCCAGTGAATAAATCAGTCACATATTTGATCACCTATAGTTGTAAATTACAAACAAATAGTAGAATATGATCAATTTTAGTCGCATGACTAAAAAATTAGTTGTGTGACTAAAACTTTTAGTCATGTAGTCACATATTTGTCAAAATGTACTAGTGTAAGTTTGTCATTATTTACCTAGACGATATATTGATCTTTAGTAAGACATTGGAGGATCATTTGATGCATATCCAAAAGGTGCTTGATAAGTTGAGGGAAAACAAGATTTTGATAAACCTAAAGAAGTGCAATTTTGTGAAGGAGTTGGTGTACCTAGGATTTGTAGTCTAAATAGAAGGATTGAAAAATGGACCCAGAGAAAGTGAAGGCTATCCTTCAATGACCTACTCCAAAGAGTTCTATAGAGGTAAGATATTTTCATGGATTAGATAGTTTTAATGGAAAGTTAATAAGAGGCTTTAGCAGTATTTGTGGACCCTTGACTGAAACAATGAGAGCGGATTGGAAAGAATTTAAAATTTTTAATCTATTGAAATAGAAAGATGCATAACAGCCTATTTTAACACTTTTAGATTTTAACAAAGTTTTTCAAGTAGATTGTGATGCTAGTGCTACTACAATAGGAGTTTTTTGGAGCTAAGACGGTAGAACTGGTGCTTATTTTACTGAGAAATTGAATGATGGCAAAAGAAAATATTATTTTTATGATCCATAAATTTATGCTATAGTTAAGGCATTGAAGAAGTGGGGACACTATCTTCTTCCTAAGGAGTTTGTTTTGTATACTGATTAATAAGCCTTGAAATTTTGAATAGTCAAGGAAAATTAAACCAAAAGCATTTGAAGTGGGTTAATTTTTTGTAGAATTATCCATATTTTTTGAAACATGGGCGTGCGAAGTCTAACAGAGTTGCATATGCTCTTAGTAGAAGATAACTTTTGCTTACAAAGATGCAGATTGAGGTGGTTGGGTTCAAGGAACTTGGTAATTTGTATCCAAAGGATCTTGATATTGGCAAAGAATGGAAGGCTTGTACAAAACCTATTATTCTTGATAGGATGAAATGCTTGGATTTCATAATCCAAGATGGTATCTTGTTCAAAGGAAGTTAGTTGTAAATTCCCAAAATTCAATGAGAGAGAATCTCATCAAGGAGAAGCAAAATGGAGGATTGGCTAGACATTTTAGTAGAGATAAAACCATTTCTTTGTTTGCTAAGAATTATTAAAAGCCATAAGTGCATGTGAAGAATTTTGTATAGAGTTGCAGAGTATCTCAGATGGTGAAAGGAGTAAAGACAAATATAGGGTTGTATCAACAATTACTTGTACCAGAGAAGTGTAAGGCATCTCCCCGACCCATTGTAGCATAGTGATACTTTATTATTTTGATACTCATGACTCGATATGTCAAGACACTATCAGATCTATTCGTACTCAAAAGTGAGTTCTCATTGTGAGCATCTATTTGGAATTTTGAGTCAAATCAAGCCCCATTAATGCCCATAAATCCATGTGTACTCGACTGTACCTTTGAGGCCCCTAAGGTGTTTAATGTTTATAACACCTTCCATTTAGCCCATCCACATGTTCCATAATGATAAAATGTCATTCCAAGCCATTTCATGAAGTCTTGTTTTGAGCTATTTCCAAATCTGCATTTTCACCTATGTCATAGTGACAGGAGGTTGTGTTTGCGATTGAATATCTCACACCCAAAAATGTTTCATGACCCACTATTTTGGGAGTACCTATTGTCCATAGATTAGAGCCTATGTTTTAGATTTTTATTCATTTTGAGTCCATTTGATTAGGTTTTGAATCCCTCAAAGTTGGTAGTTTTTGTTTTGATGTTGATGCAGTTTGTTCATAATTATGGGAAGCCCTGTTTGACCTGTAATAACTTTTGACCAGTTGACCAAAATGCTAAATTTCCTTTTGTGTTTCATTGTAGATGTCAAAAACTTGTTATGTTTCATGTTTTAGCTTATGATGAATCCATTTGATTAGTTTTTAAATGCAATTCCAAACACAATTTCTATCTTTTTACTAGTGTCATCAGATGCAGATTTGTTGGAACCCCTATTCATGATGTTATAAATCCTACTCTATGATAGGTGAGGTCAAATGGATTGTACCATTTTTTTTTCCTCTAAAAATACTTCAAGTGTGCCAATTTTTAAATCTTGACAATTCCAACTGCACACTTTTCCAAGTCAATTCTATTTGAAAAAAAGTTTTCTATCAACATTTCTAGTCTACAGAATCCAAGTAGCCCACTTTGATTTCTCACCAAATGTGTCCTATTATTCTTAATGAGGTAAAATTATAGATTTATACTCTCCTCATGACAGTTATTGAACTCCCTAGTTTTTGTTTTCCCAAGTGTCATTTAATGCAATTTTCAAAGAAAAATTCGAACTAGGTTTAGTGTTTCCTGACATGTTTTCTTGCAGGTGATTCTGAAAGGGTTATTTCAACAGTTAATATCTTTTGACCCTAAATTTTTCATGAGAAAATATTCAAAAGGCTAAAAGTGTGTGGAACAAAGAATCAATGGGTCAGTTTTTAGAACCTAATCAGGTGTTTGGATAAGCTTTTAAGGCCAGTCAACAAACCTCCTTGCACAAAATTGACAGGTTGCAAATTAATGAAAAATGAGTTTTCAAGGATTAGTTAGTGCTCAAATTGGATTCCAATTAGTTTGAGAAGGTTAATATATTAGTTTTGAGGTTTCAGTTGTCCGGAATCAATTTTTTTTTTAGCTAGACCCACTTTGGGGCCTAGCTAATTCTGAGCAATTTGCATCAAATTTTGGTGTAAATGTGGTGTTGCTTATGACAAACATTTCCTATGCCAATACAAAGGACAAACTTTGATAGTCAGTGAGTTAGAGCCCAGTGTATTTCACTATCATGTTTGTCAAACATGATTGGAGTATAGGTAGTAAATACTATATATGGATCAAGCATGATTTGGTTTTTGTGGACTACAAGAAAGCACCATGACAAGTTTTCACAAGACACGAACCTGTGTATTCAAGTATAAAGGAGGGATCGATGCAAAATAACATAGATGCCAAATTTGTTATAGCCATTGAACTTTTCTTCCCAAGCACCAAGTAGATTTGGCTTTGTGGGGTCATATACTTCATAATTTTGAAAAAGAACACATGTTGTATATGAAATACAATTGCAATGTTTTCCTTGCCTTAGACCTTGGTGGAATAGGAAAATGTCCATGAATAGTGAAATTAGATATATGTGAATGAAGAGCATGACATATAATGCTTTCAAAGAGTCCATAGCCTCAGGTTTAAGGTTTTATATAGATACACCTTCATGGAAATGAAGGACATGCAATCATCCTCCTCTTCAACATTAATGGGTAGTAATGTACCTCCTAGAGATGCATGGTGGCAAGCATACCTTAAAGTTTCTTTTCAATTGAAATAATTGAAGCAATCGAGGAGAACTCTTATTCAGGTACAAATTTCAAAGAGTTAACCAATTTGAGGATGGTAAACTTGATGTTGAAATCTTAGCTATGTTGAAGGTAGAGCCCAAACTAAGAAGCCATGGGTTAGAATGAGGAAATGGGCAGAGTGGTCCACGTGCAAAGGGAGATTTTATATAAAAAATGCAAAGTAAAATAAAATGCAGATAAATGAGTTCACACAAAAGGGTAGCCTCAATGCAAGAAGCCCAAGGCATGTAAAATATAAATTACACAAAGAAGAGGATCTATCAATAGTATACCAGCCACTGGATATAACAGAGGAAAGCACATTAAAAAGCAAGATAGTCAAAGTGGAGACCAAGTCAACGGATCCAAAGGGAGTCTGTGCCTTGAAAGATATAGAGAAGAAGCATCGTTAAATTCCAAGAAAGTTGAAATAGCCCAACATGATCATAACAAGCCATGGATTAGAAGCCAAAGATCATCAAAAATACATGTCAATCAAAGGCAACATCAATGCAAAAACCCATGCATGGAACAACAGAGAGTTTTAAAGAAAAACAAGTCATGACGAGTAGATCATGAAAGAACCCCATGCAGGGCATAACACTCTGCAAAGGTAGAGAACTCCATGTTAGGAAGGGAGTAGTTATAAGGCAGCCCACAATAGAGGAAATATAACTGGGGAGCCGTTTAAGGGAAGTCTCATGCAGAGAAGCCACAGGGGTAGTGTGAGTTCAAAAAACAAAAACATCCATGAAAAAGTTTGATGCAAACTTGCAAAATAGAAGGCCCACATTGGAGAATTTAGAAAAAGCCATTGGAGGGAAGCAAATAAACCCACACATAGTCTGAAGGAATAGAGGTCTATGCTAACAATGGAGCCTCCACACATGAGAAGACAATAGAGAGCCGAGTCACCAAAGAAAAGAGATGGAGGTAGTGATACATCAACTGGTGACCTTGGTGCAGAATATAGTCAAATTGTATTAGGAATTACATGCTTTGGGTAGATTTGAATAGAGCTATCAATGCAAGCTACAAAAGCATGAGTTTTTAAATTCATCTCAAATAGGGGAGAAGCCCCATGTGAATGAGCATTAGCTGCACGCAAAGGAGCTCGCTTGGCGTGAGAAAAGGAAAACTCGTAGAGTGAAGGCAAGAATCTACAGTTAAGGGGAACACCAATGGCATGAAAGCACATAGTAGGTGTAGGAACATTATAAAAACAAAAGTCCCACATTTTCTGTGGGTTGAATGTCTTAAGTCTTTAAATACCTTTTCACACAAAAGGTAAAATGCATTAAGAAAAAGCCTTTTTGAAAGGCAAGGGCACATGTGACAAGGTGGGGCCCCCATGCATCAGACATAGATGCTAGCTGGGTGATGACATCATAAATTTTGACCAAATGTAGACATGAAGTGTAGATGTGGAATCACACTAGAAAAGTTAAAAAAATTGGCTAGTTGCTATGTCGCTAGCCGAAAAATCTAAGAAATTTTGGCTAGCGACATAGCCACTAACCAAAAAACTTCAAAATCTAGTGACAGGTTGATAAGTCAGCATGGGTCCCACCTATAGGTGTATCAGTGAATCAAAAATTGACAAGTGGCAACTGGGAAGTGATGTGGTGATGGAGGTTGAGATGGTGCCATGTGGATGATCTGATGATCGTTGCTATCTCGCCAAGCGAAGATGCTCATGGGATAACCATAGCGAGATAGTGACAGTGTAGTGGCAATGACACAAAGGATCAAGTGACAGTGACATGGTGGTGAGTAGATGTAGAGGTGGTGATGATGTGGCACCATGTAGGTGAGTATATGATAGAGTCTGACCTATCAAGAGCTGCCACATCATAGCCTAGGTGCTGCCCAATGGGCCCAGTGAGGAAGAGGATTTTAAATGAAATATTAATTTTTAATATTTTATTTATATTAAAAGAAGTGGGTATTTTCTAAAGTAAAACTTTACATAATATTTAAATTTTTGCAAACTAAGTTGTAGACTTGAATTTCATACCAAAGAGGGACATTTTTTCAAACTCACTTTGGAGGGGTTTCTTGTGGGTGAATATAGCAATGTTATATATCGTTGGAACTAGGAAGAGATGATTTTTTTAATTCTAAATTCAATTTTTTCATAGGTCCTCACCAGTTAACATTGTAGGCCAATTTGTAAAATTTGGGGCATTGGCAGCAGAACAAGTAAATTTGATCACTGAGCATCAGAGTTTGTTAAAAAGCATATTTGAAGACCTTTTCAAGCTTGATTGTGGTAAAAATAAGCTAGAAAAGAATATATTATGTTCGAAAGGTTATATTCAACTGATTTTCACTTTTTACAATGAATTTATTTTAACATAAGAATCAATTACATTCTTTCATGATCAAATTTCTAAGATATTTCTACCTTGTAGAGGCCAAATGATAGGATTTTATATGTAGTTGAAGAGAGAGGGTAGAAAGAAGTATTTTCATCTTCTTGGGAAGGAATTTTGAGTGGACATGTGTTAGTTGTAGAACAAATCCAAGAATTCACTTCTTCCTATATCATTCCCTTTCTTTCTCATTATATAGGTTCTAGTCTTTTGGAGAAAGTTTGCACACTACTATGGTGCCAGGGTTTTGGTTCCAGTCTTGATGCATTCCCAATATTGTGAGACCATTTTCTTTAGCATATTCTCTCTTGTATGAAAAACATTAGGAAGGTTAATACAGATAGTTTAGATCTGTTAGGTATTTCCATGTTTTTATTTTCATGCATATGACTATATTAATTTCAATGAAATAAATGCAAAGAGTAGTAGATGATTGAGTTTTAGTTGAATCTTGTGTCCTTTATCAGCTAATTTTCAATGTTTTATAGTCTTTGACATACAGATTAAGTTGTAGTTGCAATCCCTTAAGGCTGTATGTTATTTCATTGTTGCTTGTGACTCAAAGGGTTACATAAATGCTTCAAGGAAATCAATAGGGTTGTGAGGTTATTGATGGGGATACCATGTAAGAATGAGATTTAAGTTGAACATTGATGTCTATTTACAAGTTGAATAGATAGATCGTATATCTGAATATATACATAAGTATTAGATATCCATATGTATGCATTGGATTCATGGATTTGCCCAATGGATTAGGCACTGGTAAGCTACAGGATCATTAAAGTCTTACTGATGCATATCTGAGGGTTTGTTGAATTCAACATCATTAATCAAATGTTTTTCCCCTTTCATGTCGAAGAACTTAAATTTCTAACCCTCACTTGGCTTGTGAATTTGCTAGATTTGCATTTAGCTACTATAGATCTATGTCATTTCATGAGTTATTAGGAGATATAAGGGGTTTTCATCTATAGTAAATAGGTTCAGATTCATGTCTTAAATGCATTGGTACCATATCTTAGAACCTCAAGGTTAACCTACCTAGGTCTTTCAAATCCTGAAGTGAAGAAGGTGTTATGCCTTATAGTTGGCCCAAGACTACATTCGATTGCATCCATCATAGGATTTTACTACCCTTAGATGCATTTTTCTAGTTTCTTAGTCATTTTCAAAACTATTAAATGAAGATCCAACAAAATGGTGACTCTACTAGGGATTGTATTGAATTAGATTTAGGACAAACCTTGAGAATTTGAAAAGAATAGATTTAATATAGTAGGAGAAGTGCATTAAAAAGTTTTAGTAGTAAGTTCTTTGATGTTCTTTCTAGTTTTCTTACTCCAAATCATGTATCCCAGTGAAGTTTTATCCATTTGTAGTAGTAGCTTTGAGGTTGAATGCAGATTGTATTTTTCTTAAGTTTCATTTTCAATCAGTTCAACTAGATCTTGTTCTCAAAGTGCTATTGTAATTTCAGATTTAGAATTGTTTAACAATCTAAGTGTATAAAAGTTTTGCAAAATTCTACAAAGTGAAATTCTAGTTTAGATCTGTCATGTATGATTTATCTTAAATATTTCTCACAATTGTGAGTGGTGACTCTCCCTAAAAGGATCTCTAAACCAGTGTAGATCGGTTACATAAAATTAATTTCAGGAATTTTCAATTAAATCAGATAGATCTAAAAGTTGCGTCAAAGTTTAAACAAAAAATGAGAGTATAAGAATTTCTGACCAATAATTTTCAGAGTGTTTTTGATTTGGTGTCATAAGAATTTTTAATGATAAATGTGAATCACTATTGTGATTTCATTTTTCTCCTCAAGGAGATGGTGACTCTATAAGGATATGATTAGTGGTGTGAGGAATTGATATCAACACTGCGCCAACCATCAGATCAATGTTTTTAGTAGCAATATTTAAGATATTTTATATTTTCATGTGATTCCCATTTCATGAAAGTGATTTTTACGTATGTGTTCTCTGTCAAGTGAAATTTATCACAAAGAGGAGGAGAATGATTTGATAAGTTTTATGCATTTCACTGGATCACTTTTAGCTTGTTATGATAAGTTTGTGAAGTGTATAGTTTGAAGTGACTCATTAGTAGAAGGGTGTAGATTTGCGGAAAATTACAAATTAGGATATGGTTAAATGGGGTTTATATTTTTTAGAGGATGTCAAGATTCATTTCACCTAAGATGTAGCTTGTCAGTAAAGTTTCTAGACCTATTTCTACCAAGAGATATATGCCATTAAGTTTCAATGGTATTCATGGTTTCTTGAATGTCATTCCTAATGATGCTCAAAATAAATTTCCTAAGTTTAGAGGAGACCATCTTGTTTTAGCTAGTCATCATATTCAAATATTTAGTGATTTGATGGGTGACTATGAGATTGCTCGTGAGGACGTGTACATGAAGTTATTTGTTCAAACTTTGGAAGGTGATGCTAGAGACTAGTTTTCTTTTCCACCAATGTTTTTTATCTCATCTTGGGGTCAATTGCATTCCACTTTCATGGATCAATTTGGAGAAAGGGTAAGCATATCTAATTCTTATCATAAGTTCTTGAAGATTCACATTGAGTGTGATGAACTTGTTCCTCAATTTAATATCAAAACTAAATGGATTAGACTTCTACTGAGTAGAATTCATGGAGGAAACTTATGGTTAGAAGACATGCCCATCAAATTGACAAAAGGAAATTATACATAGAGTAACATGGTACCCAACCCTAGATCGGTACAAAACCCTAAGAAGTGAATCAAAGGAGGTCATTGAAAGGAATACTAGTGCACAATGGAACAAAAGAGGAATGACAATTCATACCATACAGGATCCTCTAGTTGAGTTTGCTGTTAGAGTCGTTGCTCATAAATTCTATCAATCCAATAGAATCAACAGTTTACCATGCATTACAGTAGATGTGGGCTACAAATTGGTGAAAAAAGATCATACTTATGATCTTGTAGAACTACAATTGCAACAGATCAATGAAAACCTAGCTGCCATAAGAAGAACAAAAGGCACACAATGCAAATTTGGAGCAATCCTAGTTTGCATATTCTTTTATGTACAGAATGAATTTCCTTCTTTTGGTAAAGTAGCATGGAGGAATTATAGAACCATCATTGCACAAATTAATGAATATATAGAGCAAATGGGAGAAAATTTTGATACTTTGATGACAAGCTATTTTGAGGATTTAAAGAAATCCATGAAGCAAAGGTCAAGGATACTAGCTTCATTAGTGGAAAAGAATACTAATGATATATGTTTCTTAGTTGACATAGATTTTACTTATATTCAAGTTGTAATACCAAGGGTAAGATGGCTAAGGCCATTTGGATACAAAATCAATATTGATGAGGCATCAACAGCAATAACTGCATTAGTGGCAGAAGAAGCAAATAAACATTTTGGCACTTATGATGTGGTAAGATCTAAGATAAATATGGAATTAAAAACTACTTCTACATTGAAGAAGAAAGATAAATTAATCAAGAAGATTAAGAATAAGTTTGGCAAAGAAATTGAGGCTGAGGCAGAAGAAGAAGAAGATGACAGTGATGATGAAGATGAGCAAGAACAAGGGCCAATGGAACTTACTCAAGGTCTTGGAGAAGACAAGGAGGAAGGTGTAGAGGAAAAAGAAGCCAAGGAAGCATAAACTGAAGTTGAACCAAAGAAAAGAAAGACAATAGAACAGCCTTCAGCTAAGCCTAGATCAAAGAAAGCTACCACTCCATGCAATTTACTTTCAGTTAAAATTTTCATTGGATAAAATGGGATACTTATGATTCAGCCCCCCTCTCATAAGTACTCTTTCCATATTTGAATATTCCAACACTTTAGAGAATTTTTTATTTTTTGCAAATTAAGTTGTAGACCTAAGTTTCATACCAGAGAGGGACATTTTTTTAAACTTACTTTGTAGGGGTTTCTGGTAGGAAAATATAGCAATGTTATATATTGCCAAAACTGGGAAGAGATCAATTTTACTATTCTAAAGTTAGTTTTTGCACAAGTCCTCACTAGTTTTCACTGTAGGCCAATTTGTAAAATTTGGGGCATTGGTAGTAGAATAAGAAAATTTGATCACTAAGCATCAGAGTTTGTTAAATAGCATATTTGAAGACCTTTTGAAGCCTAATAAGGTTATATTTGAAGACCTTTTGAAGACCTTTTGAAGCCTAATAAGGTTATATTCAACTGATTTTCACTTTTTGTTGTGAATTCATTTTAACATTTCATTCTTTCATGATCAAATTTCTAAGATAGTTCTACCTTGTAGAGGCTAAATGATGGGATTTTATATGCAATTGAATAGAGAGGGTAGAAAGAGGTTTTTTCATTTTCTTGGGAAGAAATTCTGAGTGGACACCTCTCAGTTGTAGAATAGATCTAAGAATTCAATTCTTCCTATATCATTCCCTTTCTTTCTCATTGTACAGGTTCCATTCTTCTGGAGAAAATTTGCACACTACTATAATACCTGGGTTTTGGTTCCAGTCTTGATGCATTCACAATATTGTGAAACCATTTTCTTTAGCATATTCTCTCTTGTATGAACAACATTAGCAAGGTTAATACAAATAGTTCAGATCTGTTAGGTATTTCCATGTTTCCATTTTCATGTATATGACTGTATTAATTTCAAGGAAATAAATGCAAAGAGAAGTAGATGAATGAGTTTTAGTTGAATCTTGTCTCTTTTATCAGCTAATTTTCAATGTTTTACAATCTTTGACATAGAGCTTTGGTTGTAGTTGCAGTCCCTTAAGGTTGTATGTTATGTTATTGTTGTCTGTGACTCAAAGGGTTATGTAAATACTTTAGGGAAATCAACAAGGTTGTGAGGTTACTGATGGAGATATCATGTAAGAATGAGCTTTAAGCTGAACATTGATGTCTATTTACAAGTTGAATAGATAGATCATATATTTGAATATATACATAAGTATCAGATATCCATATGTATGCATTTGATTCATGGATTTTCCTAATGGATTAGGCACTGGTCAGCTATAGGATCATTAAAGTCTTACTACTGCATATCTGAGGGTTTGTTGAATTCAATATCATTATTCAAACATTTTCCCCCTTTCATGTTGAAGAACTTAAATGTCTAACCCTCACTTGGCTTGTGAATTTCCTAGATTTGCATTTAGCTACTATAGGTCTATGTCATTTAATGAGCTATTAAGAGATATAAGGGGCTTTCATTTGCAATGAATAGGTTCAAATTTATGTTTTAAATGCACTGGTACCATATCTCAGAACCTCAAGGTTAACCTACCTAGGTCTTCCAAAATGTGAAGTGAAGAAGGAGCTATGCCTTATAGTTGGCGCAAGACTACATTTGAGTGCATCCATCATAGGAATTTTCTAGCCTTAGATGCATTTGTTTGGTTTCATAGTCATTTTTAAAACTGTTAATTTAGGAGCCAACAAGATCCACTGAACATATATGTTATTTCATGTTGTGTGATGTTTACTTTTAGATACTTGATTCCATCTTTTAATGCTTTATGAACATGTATTTTGATGAACTAAATGTAGAATTAACACCTTGATTATGATATTTTAATGATTGAGAATATGAGTAGAATGAGATTAACAATTTATTACATGAAAATGGATATTTTTATTTATGTGTTTCGTTGATACATTATATACATATATGCAAGTTGTTTTCTTGAGCTACTGATGTGTGCAATGAGTTTGCAGGATATTTTAGCCAAGAAATCTAATGAAGAAACGAAACTAAACCCTATGAACCATTTGTGGAAACCTCATTCTATGTATTTTATTTGTATTGTGAGATGTATGAATGTTTCATTCCGTAATAAGTTTGCGTTAATGTTTTGTAACAAGTGTTTTATAGTGTCCCTTAACACTCATCAATTGTTTATGCATCCCAGCATGTTGGTCGAGTTTAATCAAGTAACCTAAAGATTTAAGTCAAACTAGGTTAATGACCCTATTGCTAATCATTTTATTATCATGATTAATTACCCCTAATTTGGATTAGTGTTTAATCTTCTATTTGAAGTTGTTAGATAGTCCTAAAAAAATTCAACATTTGTTAGGTCTCAAATTTATCCCTGATGCCTAAATTCATGAAATCTTAATGCCCAAGGGGTATGGGTAAGGGTTGGGGGCATTTTCCACCCCCTAGCCGCTTTTGCTGACTTTTATGGTCACTCAAAAATCCAATTTTTGCTTGGTTGCGAAAATTCATTGATTTCATCATGGGTTGGGAACTTTAACTCCACCTCAAGGTTAGCCTTAGGTCTAGTTGAGTTAGAAGCCTCTAGAACTTTTGGG
Organism: Cupressus sempervirens; assembly: GCA_028749045.1. Lineage (NCBI taxonomy): Eukaryota > Viridiplantae > Streptophyta > Pinopsida > Cupressales > Cupressaceae > Cupressus > Cupressus sempervirens. The sequence continues at coordinate 658,776,715 of CM053786.1, forward strand.
CACGTAGTAGAGTTATTGCTTTTAGAGGTGGTTGAGTTTAGGATCTTATTTAGAGGCTTTTTTGAGAAGGTTTGGGTTGATAAGTAGGAGATGATTTCCACAGCTAGTCAAATTGTGATGTGAATATCAGGATTTAACTGTGTGATTTTGGAGTCAAACTCAATAACCCATGTTTCATGAGTAGTGATTCAAGATGAATCCATCTCTCATGAGAATAAATGGAATACTTAGCACTCATTGGATCTAGGTGATGCTCACAGGGGTGAACCATCGAGACTTCCCGGGAGGTCACCCATCCCAATACTACTCCAGCCTGAGCGCGCTTAACTACAGAGTTTCCTCCACAGTTAAACCCAAAGCTTGCAACCCCATTTGCAAAACCTTCACCAAGTGTTGTGCCTTATGAACCATTCATTAGAAAGCCCCTTAAGCTCATCAATTGATAAGTAGGAGATGATTTCCACAACTAGTCGAATTGTGATGTGAATATCAGGATTTAACTGTGTGATTTTTGAGTCAAACTCGATGACCCAAGGTTTGGGTTGTTCACCCAACTTCTAGTTTTAGAGGAATTTTTAGAATTGAAGAAGAAGGAGAGGAAAGAAAGCTCATCTCAAACTAGTTCATTTGGCCATAACCCTATTGTGAAGATAAGATTCTTCAGCTCATTTTGTTTATATTGTTCATGTTGTTCATGCTTTGTTCATGCTTTGTTCATGCTTTGTTCATGCATATGTTATTGTGTTTTCATTGGTATGCTTGTATGTGTGTTGAGTATTGTTGAGAGGGATTGAAACATGTTTTCTTGAATGTCTTTTGTTTGCATTTTTTATTTGAATTTTGATGGGATTGTGTGGGTTGCTTTGGCATTTCTCACCCTTGGATAGGGAAGAATTGGCCATGTACGGGGGAAGGGCTTTAGTTGGACCCCAATAGTGTAGAGTCTCTTCTCATGACGAGAAGAGGGAAAGAGGGTAGGGTGTTATCGGTCCCTACTTGTCATCACATACCATGTTTTGGAATTTTGAAAATTGAAGAAATGGAAGAATGAAAATCATTGTAATGTTGGCCTCAAAAGGGCATTTTTGGAAGAACGAAAGTTCTTGAATTTTTTAGCCTTGAAAGGGCTATGTTGTGGTATTGTGGTCGACATCTCCTATTAGGAAAATCCACCTTCTCTAGAGTCTGGTTCAATGTTGGACCTACTGTGCAAACTGGGATGGGAATGCATGCTTGATTTGTTCTTCATGATATGCTTGATTTGTCTCCAGGTCAATTATTGTCTTCTCCATGATCACCATGATGTATTGAGGCTATTGAAAAGGATCCCTTGTTAAGAACCTAGAAGAAAATTTAGATTGTATTGTAATATTATGTAAAAAGGTATTTAAATTTTTTGATGCAGTGGCAAGGATGTCGGGTTTTCTTACTAGTTCTTTCCCGATGGAGCCTTGAACAAGGTTCATTAGTAAATGAGAAAAGATTGAGAAACTTTCTTACATTGTATCTTATGTTATTCAGATCTTCCATATGTGTGTTAATAGATAGATTAAATGGTGATAATCAATTATGCAATTTTCAAGTTCAAATTTATGCTAAAGAGAAATTGTATTAGATGAGAACTACTTTTGCATTACTACAAATCATCATTAGAAACAAATTCATAATATTGTCTTTAGTTAATTTGATATTTTGAGTATAAATCCTATTAAAAAAAGAATAAATATATATAACCATTGTAAAAATATATATATGTGACACTTAACAATATTTGTATTCCAAAGAAAATTATAACTCTTAGAAAAAAAAAGGGGTCTCCAAAGAGTAAAAACTTTCTGCCTTTTGTATTAGAGAAAAATTAAAAAAATAAAAGTCTCTTTTGTAATAGAGAATATTTTTTAGATTCTTTATTTTAAAATTTAAATTCAAAAAAAAAAGTGAGTGAGAAAATACTTATTAATAAATTAAAATATCCTAATACCTCCCTAAAAATATCCTACCCTCAACAATATAATTTTTTGTAATAATTATATCCTATCTAATCACTCCTCTCAACTCTTTGATCATGCCTTTTTCCTATGCGTTGAGATTTTAAAACCATCTTTACTGAAGATGACATCACCCTACATAGGACCCAAAACCAAGTTTAAAAAAAACAATTATAAACAATGTTTTATATCTAATTCCTACCTTTTTCTTGTGTGCTGACATCACCCTCTTTTCAAATATTTTTGGGCAGCTATATGCATTTAAGGAATGTGGGGGGGGGGGGGGGGGGGGTGTGGAGTAAAAAGTTAGAGGATGTATTTATTAAGGGGGGGTGTGCAAAACTTTTCATAAAGTTTGAATTTTTTTTTTTAAAAACCTTTTGCCCATCCCTCCACTTTTTACTTGCATGTACGTGGGTAGTGTTTTGAGGTATTTTTTTATATTTTCGTTTAGTTTAAGTTATGTTATTAATAATGTTAGCATAGTGTTAGTAATAATTGTTTTATTAATGAATTTTTTTGTTTTTATTTTAGTATTAATATTTGTCAGTTTTGAGTGTATATATATATATATATATATATATATATATATATATATATATATATATATATATATATATATCTATACGTATATATATATATATATGTATATATACATATATATACGTATATATGTATATATATATATATATACGTATATATGTATATATATATATGTATATATATATACGTATATATATATATATATATATACGTATATATATATACATATATATATATATATACATATATATATGTATATATATATATATATACATATACGTATATACATATATACATATATGTATATATACATATACATATACATAAATACATATATGTATATACATATACATATACATATATACATATATATGTTATTAATAATGTTAGCGTAGTGTTAGTAATAATTGTTTTATTAATGAATTTGTTTGTTTTTATTTTAGTATTAATATTTGTCAGTTTTGAGTGTTCTATATATATATATATATATATATATATATATATATATATATATATATGTATGTATATGTATATGTACATATATACATATATACATATATATATATATATATGTATATATGTATATATGTACATATACATATACATATACATATATATATATATATATATATATGTATATATGTATATGTACATATATTATATATATATATATAATTTAATTAATATAATTAGATTTAAATATTAATATACAATTCATTGGTTTTAAGTTAGTATGTTGTTTTAGTTTTTCTTTAAAAAGTCAGGTTAGTATTAATTTTTTTATTAGTACTAGTTTAAGTGTAGTTCAATAAGTTTTATGTGAAATGTGTATGTTTAATAAAAAATTTAGTTATTTAATATTATTTTCCTCGTAGCAATTATAATTGATTAGTTTTTTTAAATTTTTTTTTAAAGGAAAAATAAAAATAAAAAATTGAGTTAGTATTAGTATGTATTACTTTAGCATCATAATAATAGTGTAATTTATGTCAGATGAATAGGTAATATTATTTTGTTTTGCTTTATGGTATAATCATATTTAGTTTAATTATTATTGTTGTTATTATTAGGAATATTTTTATTTCTATTAAATTATAGATTTTAAAAATATATATTGAAATTTTAATTTAAGTTAATGGTGGATGTAATGTTATTTTAATTAGAAGTTCTTTTAGTTCAAATGTTTCAAAATAATTAGTTTGGTATTTTTTTTAAATGGCTATTCAAATTATTTAAATATTTTAAAAGTAGATAAAGGTGTTAATGAGTTAAACCTTTTAACTTGCTAAAATTAGATTGTTTAATTAATTAATCAAATTTATTATTATTAAATTTAAAAAAATCTTGTGTTTTGCCCTCGTATTTTGGGCATGACAAGAAGCCATGGGAGGATGACAATATGGATTTTGTTCTTGGATTACCAAGGACTCAATGAGGGCATGATTCTATTTTTGGTTAAAAGTACAAACCTATCTTACCTTTTAGGTTGACTTATCAGAATGATTGAATTTGAGTATTTCTATGTAAATTTTATTTTTTTTAATATATGATCTAGAAAAATTCATTATAGCTAAGTTATATATGGTATCACACTTTTCCAATTGGAAATGTCTATTAAATGCATGTTTTATACTAGTTTTTATCCAATTACTAAAGAAATAAAATTATTTCAGAAAAGTGGTGTTTCAATAATTGCCACTATTTTTTATGACAATTTTTTAATAACATATGAAATTCATTTTATAGAGCTCATAGTTGAGAATATTCTCATGTAAATTTTATAGTGTTTTAATTAGATATAGTATATTCTAATATAAAAAATCTACAAGCATGATTTTAACACGAAAACATGTCAATTTTGAGAAAGAAACAAATATGAAATCATATCATAAAAATAAAAAAATTATAGAATATTCTAGAGAAGAGAGGACCTCTTCTAGAATGTATAATTTGTATCCTAGTTAGAATTTATTTGTTTTAAAAGATGTGGTAGGAGATGAAAACTATCAAAATTTCAATCATTATAAAAGAGAAAATATAGGTCTAAAGTAATTTTATTTATTTTTATTGTTCTAGATATATATGTTACCTATAACACAATTTGAGATCAAAGGAAAATAAGTTTATTTTCATATAGTTTTGTGGTGGGAACTAGACCCCTATTTTTTAGCATTTTTCAATAGCTAAAAAATTATCTATAAAAATTAGGAAAATATATCAATTCTTATTCCAAATAATTATTAAAAATTATAATCATAAAATTAATCCATTTCTACACATTTCATTAGTTTACTTCATTTTCAAATTCAAAATAATGATACCAATTTTATGTCAAAGGTGAATAGTTATACTTTTGTTAGCCTTTTCCTTTACAAAAGGGTGACACGGGTTTTTTCTTTTACCCTTTTGTTGTGGTTGATAGGATTTCAAAGATGACACATTTTATTAGTTGCAAAAAGAGTAGTGATGGTGTTCATGTGGCAGAGTTGTTTTTGAGAGAAGTGGTGAAATTACATGGTTTGCCAAAGGGTATATTTTTAGATCAAGACACCAAGTTTGTTGGGTTTTTCTAGCATACATTATGGAAGAAATTGAAGACTGATTTGAAGTTCCTTTCATCACATCATCTAAAGACTGATGGGCAAACAAAAGTTGTGAATCATAGTTTGGGAAATTTGGTGAGATGTTTGGTCGAACACAAACCAAAAGGCTGCAATCTAATTTTACCATAGGTGGAATTTTTGTATATTATATCAACAAGAGTGCTAGTAAATCACCATTTTAGATTGTATATGGGAGAAGTTCCAAAAATGCTTCTAAGTTGAGGTAGTTGGATAAAGGAGAGATAAGTAGTACCAAAGAAGAAGAATTTGCTAAACATTTGAAGAATATCCATGACAAGGTGAGGAAACACATTATCAAGATGAATACATAGTATAAGGCTAAGGAAGACATGAAAAGGGGTATAAGGAATTTTAGATTGGAGATGAAATCATGGTTCATTCGCGAAAGGATTTTTTTCCTATGGGTACATATAACAAGCTGAAAATGAAGAAGTTTGGACCATGTAAGATAGTGAAAAGACATGATTCTAGAAATGCCTATGATGTGGAGTTGCCTACTGAATTGAATATTTCACTAGTATTTAATATTTTAGATTTGAAAGAGTACCATGAAGAAGGTGATGGTGATGAAGTTACAGATGTGTAGTGGAGTATTCTATTAGCTAATTCAACTACGAAAGAGATTAAGGAGATAATAGATAGTCATCTTGGAAAAAGTACAAGGAAAAAAACTTATGATGAATACCTGGTCAGATGGAAAGGGAGGCTAGTAGAAGATTCATCATGGATAACAAAGGAGGAGGTTAAATGTCTTGGTTTTCCTCTTAATACTTGAGATAAGACAGGGTGACTTCTCAAATTACCCCAGGTGCCTAATGTAGGAGCATCTAGGGTGTAAGAGAAATCTTGCATCAACCAAAAAAAATTTCCTTTCAGTTGTTTCAATAACATTTGTCTTAATCTAGAGTTGTTGTCTATGGAGGCTTGCTACTTATGAAGTTAGTCATACGAGCTTGGAATGTTCTAATTTTAGTGGTGAAGGCTCACTTTAGTTATATCAATTTTTCAATGGATTTTCATGACCAGATTATATATATTTGTAAAGTTATTATAGATTTTTGGTATGTAATTTTGGTATAAAAACATTAGGATCAATTTTGAAGGCCTTAGAGGCTATGTATGAGGTCTAGAAACTCAAAGGATGGGCACTTGCACCCATTTGAGCATGTATATGAGGAGCTAAGGTTTCCAAAAATTGGTTATAATGTTAAATCAAAGCACTGGTTTGAGAGTTATGATCTTTCAAATTTGGGCTATTTGAAATTTCTAAAATAAATGCCAAAAGTGTATTTGTATGAATCTATATGTATTGTTAGGGTCTATCAGACCTACGTATTAAGTTTGAGTGTTTAGAACCTTCTTGGGTAGCACAAAAATTGTCTCTTTAAGAAAGGCCTAAACATTGTCTATGACAGCTCTAGGTGATAGTTCATGGCTTTGTCTTTTAGATTGTTATAATGAAGGCATCCATATGGGTTTGCATATTGTAACTCTAAATTCTATAGTTAGACATTTATGACAATAATAAGAAGCCCATATTTTGTTCTTGTAAATTTTTGTTGTTTCTTTATTTCTATTATGTGTTTATGGTATTATGGGGAGCACCCTTTATCAAATATATATGCTTGTTGTAACTAGAGCTGGTAAATCCTTGTTTTGGTATATATTTTTTTGTTAAATATGATTTGATTTATACTATCTTATTCATTTGAACATATTATGTCACTGATTAACTTTGTGCAATTACAAGTACACCTTCTCATGATGACAGAACATATACTAGTACTGGTGATAATTTACCATCCTTTCCTAGAGAAGCCTGTGTTACTTCTACTAGATCGTTGGAGGCATCATTGTTGATGGCCGAGAAAGATATGATTCCCTTAAAATTTCCTAAGCTTTTGGGTACTCTCAAATTGTAATTATTTAGAGCATAATTGTAGTTTACTTATTCATAAGTTCTCATTTTTGACTAATGATCCCATGATGAGTTGCAGGAAAGGATGTGTTTTATGAAACTTTTTATGATTTAACATTGAAGATATTTGGGCCCACATTATGTAAAATGTATGTAGCTTCATATAATTGGTAGAATATTTTTTTGTTCATCCATTTGTTGTAATACATTCAAGGTACATAGCTTGAAGTAATTTTTTTCTAACAATTTTGTCTTTTGTTAAAAGGTGGAATGAGAAAGACCTTGAATTAAAAGTTCATCTAATAAAATTTCAAAAGGATCTCTTTGGTCAAAATATTTTTAATAGAGCCCTCAAAAATTTTACAAACATATAATGACTAAGAGAGACCAATATAGAAATCATTGAAGGTGCAAAATAGATAAGACTAAAAGATAAAGGAATTAAACCACCATCTGGAAAAAAAATTGGTATGTTGTAGTATTAATGTGATTATGCACAAATTAGTGATCTTTATATTTATATAATATAACATATTTCTAACATATTTCAAAATACCCATAATATGGGCTGCAAGATACATCAAAGGCTACACAACCTAGAAAAGGTAAGGTTAGCCAATACCATCTTGTCTCTGGTGGATATATGAAACTTCATGTAGGACTTGTAAATAGTAGTAACCTTAACATCTTAATTTTCAATTGTTGTAACCTTTATGTGGATTTTTTTGAGTATGTAAAACATCATGGTGATAAAGTCAAGCATTATGTTAGTGTTGAGCATGTTAAGGTTGGGGCTAAACAAAATGTGAATATAGATAATGTGGTACTATTAGGTAAATAAAAATCCATGTTATGTTCGTTATATTAATGAAATACTCATTACATTTTTTAAAAAAAACTTAATAATTAAACCCATGTATTTGTTATTGCAGTATCCCATTAGCCATGTGCTCAAAAAAGAATAGGAAGCATCATGTTATAAGATCAAAACCACAAGAGCCAGAGGATAATGACAAAGATAGTAATGATGTTCCTATTAGCCTTTATCTTCAACATACATCAAAGGAAAAACAAAAGAAGAAATGATTCTTCAAAACCTTGTTTGATGACGAATGTTTTGATGATTTTTTATGAATTTTTCTTATTAATGAATTTTATGTCATGTTATTGAGTATTGTTATGTGATTATACAATGATTGATGTGCTCACATTCTATTAATGAATGTTAATACCTAAATTAATAAATTATATGTTGTGTTAATGGATATTATGTGATTATAATGATTCAATGTTATAGTTTTTAAATGAATTAATGAGATAATGAAATATTTGGTTGGATGTTAATGGAAAATCTAGAATGACTATAGGGAAGGAGAGAGGCCAAATGAGCTTCCACCTTCATGTGGTTAGCCTTGTTAAGAAGAGAATATTAAAGGATTCTCAAAACCAACTGAAGCTCAAACTAAACCTTTCAAAATTAAATACCAATATATGGTCTCATCATCGAGTGGCTGGAGAACTTCACCATAGTCACTAAATGTCATTTCTTCCATGCTGATGTAGGCATGTCTATGATGTTCATTTCTGTAGGATCCATATCAATTGTCACTTTCATTTCATCGCATGTCTACACTATTAGTATTATCACTACATTTCCATAATGAATCATATTCATCTCTTCTATGATAAATATTATCTATTGGTAGATATATTTGTCACTTTGAAACTCTTTACAATGTGCCCATTGAAAGTGTGAAAAATTAAATACAACTATAGAATAAACCACTTCATAGTGCAATATTCCTTTGGATTTAGGAGGGGAAACTCCCTTTTATATATTTTAAGAATGAAACTTTCAAGTAAAATAAAGGATTGTTACTACTTGAGATCCCTTATTAAAAATGTACAAATAGTTCTCAATATTTTATTGATAATACCCAAGACTATGCATAAGCATGCACAATTGTGAAAATATTATTTATAAAAAACAAATATACACTCCACAAATACCAAATAAGATAATATGGGAAGTAAATTCAATAGATATGACTATTTCTTTTATGAACTAGAGTAGAAATAAGTAAAAAAGTTAATCATGTTCACATATGATGAATATGAAACAAGAACATATGAACACATTACACACCTGGTAATAATTTTAAAATCTTTTTTGTATACATTAAATAAAATTACACTACTTCAAAAAAAAATAATACTCCAAATTAAAAAGTCTCAAAAGTCCATCAAACAATGCTTTTGCTTGATTATATAGACAAGCTTCCTTGTCACTACCAAAACTTTCAAGATAATAACCAACTCTTTTTTGCATGTTTTAAACAAGGTTTTAATAACGTTGAAATATTTGTGTGAAAATTATTGGTTAATTAACCTTTACAAATCCAACCAAAAACAAGGAGAAAATTTCTAAGCCTAAGATAAGGAGAATGTATAAAGAGAGAAATAGATATTATGCTATGATATTATGCAGAATTATCTAGAAGTTAAAATGAGTGAAAATTCATCCCTACAACTCAAAAGAATTATGTTTGACTTGGTCTTGTATGCACTAAGAATCTCCACCATAGGCTCATAGCTTGGAATGAAAATAATATCCATTCTCAAATTCATACTGATTTGTTTGTGTTCTATTTCTATGAAATCTTGTTGATAAAGCTACAATGTTGTGGGTATCTAAAGTAATTGAAGCAACACTTAAAATCTCCATTGAATCTACATCAAACACTTTTTTTTCTATCTATGTGTTGATCATGTTAGTGAATATATTCAAGACAATTTGGCAATCAATATCTTGGATATCCCTTACTATTTATGTGCCTAGATAACAACTGCAATGACCTCTACTATTATTTTCATCCTTACCTATTATCAATTTTTCATTATCTTTTCATATTTATCCAAACCTAAATGAATATTTATTGCCTTCCAATTTATACTTTTAGACTACACATTTGATTAATTATATTATTCATACTTTCTTAAATCAAAATATTTTGATAAATTTTTGACATTTCTTGAAGTATTTAGGTTCTACATTTCTAAGAATATTTTTGGTCTTTTCAAACTTCCTTTTCATTTATTTTTTCTACTTAAGAATTTCCGCATAGATATCATTTTCTTTGATCATGAAGTCCAAAGGTTCTTTTTTTATTTCACTAATCCATGTTTTGATAAAATACTATTTTTAGAATTGTTTGAAAGAAAAACTAAAATATTATGCTTGAGTGGACCAAATTAATGGAGATAGACTTAAATTTTAATTGTGTCAATCTCTTGGTTTTAGGCAATGAAGAAGGAGGCCCTAGTTCAATATGCAATCTCAATTGATATGCGTAGGACATCAAGTGGAGCTGAAAAATGCAGCAAGTTTAATTTTTTATTATAGGTCATCAATTATGTATTTTAAGTTACAAACCATCACAAAAATTGTAATTTTGACTCTTATAGGTGAGGGTAATGTCCTCAACATGCAATAAAATCAAGACTTTTTATTTTCTGCCTTGTTGATGACATTCTCTCAACCATAGCAGTCAAAGTTCTAATGTTTACGATGGTCTATAAATTAAAAAATCTTATAGAACTATTAAAATAATGTAAATGTGGTCCATTTTTTTAGCTCCACTTATTTTCCATGCATATGGAATGTAGCTACATGTGCATTCTCAATTTAGAGTGGTTGAATCTTATATTGGATGGGAGAGATAGAGAGAAGCCAAAGACATTAAGAACATGTACTAGAACTTGGGAAAATATTGTCACTTTGCAAGTCTGGAACCTTTTTTTGTTATATTTTTTCACACGTATCCACATGTCATTAATTTCCTTAAAAAAACATATTTGAAGTATTAAACTTTTCTTTATGGGTAGATGAAAGTAAGATGGATTAGTGTAGATAATATAATACACAATGGGACAATTTTTTTCCTTATCCCAAACTTGATATTTGCAAGGATATTCTCCCTAAACAACCAACTTGAGGAAAGGCCAATGTTTTAAAAGAGTATGATGTTGGCAGGAACAGAGTAACTGCAAATGTAGTCATCGCAAATTCAAATGTACTTAGAATAGGAAAACCTTCCAAAATTTAATATTTAAAAAATGATATCCATAATAGAAGTAGAATAGATGGAACACATCCCATAAAATAGATATTTGTATAATGAAAGGAGTAATTGATAATGCAGGCATAGATAAGAATCATATAATGTATATGTATATAAGATGTATAGAATCTAAGAATGACAAAGGTAGACAAAGATATATACTTATGTAGTTGGAGATAATAAGGACAAGATAGATGTATATGCTTGATCTTGATAATATAAATATACAATAGTTCTATTTATTATGCTATGTCTATTTAATATTTCATTCTTTCATGTTTTGTAAGCTACAAGTGTTTTCTCCAGAATAGCTTCTTACTCATTTTTGTATAATTGGATATAAATAGAGAAGACAAAAATTACTTGAACTCACAAACTTCTATCTATGTTCCCCATTTTTGCTGCTAACAACATGCACACTAACAAATAATAACCATGTCTAGGAAAGGTGTGAATGTAGATAATTTGAAATTTTAAAAAGTGTGATTAAAATATAAACCATGATAACATGAAGTTTGGTAAGTGTATCAAGGATGTTACAATTTAAAAAACTAAGTTATAGCCAGAAGTGTTGGAAAGGATCTTGCATTAGTGATTGCATCAAAGAAGCCCAAACTAAAGTCACCAACACATGATATAAAACAAAAATGGAAAAAAATAGTTGTATTAATTTTTCTCTTCCATACATCAACATCACTAGATTATCCTAACTACCATATAATAAGATATCACATATCATCAATTTTCAATACAACTCAATATCATTTCTTCCAATAGAAATAAAAAAACTTGTTAAAACATTACTCCCAACATAAAGGTTCAATAAACCTTCTACTCCTTTGAAAATAAATTTAACATATATATAAATTTAAAATATTGGCTTAGTCTTTGGTCAAATTTTGTGTTCTACATTTTGTCTTGGTGCTATGTTGGCTTTTTGCTTATATAAATTGATCAAACATTATCCTTACTTCACTGTCACTCCCTTAAAGGCAATGTGCTCCATTAGTAAGAGCTTAGTGCTCATTCAGATAGAAAATACACCCCAATTGCCTTCATCAATTTGGGTGTTGGTTCTTAAATTAGCATAGATCATGATGCAAATAAAATACAAGACTTGGGCTAATAAGTCTTTATGTTTCCAATTTGTCATTATTAATGATTGGTAATAAAAGCTTCCATACTTATCTCTGCATCTATGTCTCTCCGCATGATCTTTATCAAATCTTTCAAAATGGTAGAATGCAGATGGTTAAATCATTCCATTTATTTTATAATGTTTGTGTGCAGATTGGAGTAAAGATTCAATAATGACATTCTTTTCTCTTTGTTAAAAGCATGAAAGAAATGGCATACAACTTCTTTTCAAATTGAGCCTCTGTCCCAATGGTCAAGTGATCGTGATACATAATTTTTTGAGAAATATTTTAGACTGCATTTTCAAAGGCTAGGTATTGAGAACCTTCTGGTATGTTATAGTCTTATCCTCTTAATATTTTCTATGTTAGTTTTCCAATGCAACCAATTGATTTTTACAAACTATATATCCAATCAAACATAATACATTACAATGAGAACCAGTCTGAATAATGATGCTCTTGTTGGAAGCAATTTATTAATTATGTATTATCTTTGATGTTACATAAAATTTCATATCATTGCCAATCAATGTACATCAAGCTCACTCGGGCATTGAAGATAGTTTCCTGTGTCTATTGAGCATTCTAGAGTTTTCCTAGTTTATAAGATAGTGTCTATTGAGTTCACTCAGGTGACAAAGTAAAGTTTGCAAAAGTTAAGTGTTAACTAAGCTCACTTAGTTAATGAAGGAAATGTTGGATGGAACTAGTGTTAACTGAGCTCACTCAGTTACCAAAGGAACTTTGTGAATATACATTGTTAACCAAGTTCACTTGGTTAAAATAGGAAAATCACTTTGAGTTAGTAACTACCTAGTAGGGTTGGCTAACGAAGGATTTTCTTGTTTCGGCATATTGATTTTAGTTGAATTGTTTGTTGGTTCTAGCCAACTGAGAAGATTAATATTAATTATTCTAAGTTGTATTCAAGAAGACTTGACAATGTGTAAGATATAAATATAAGGTCAAGTTGAGGATTGAAAGTGTGGAACAATAATTGAAGAATTGATGATGCTTGGAGGAAGAAAATTAGAAGGATAAGTAGAATATCCTTGATGAGATGAAAAGATACATTCAATTAGGAAGGATCAATTATATAAGCCAAAATTGTTTTCTGTAATCAATAATTTAGTTGCATCAGAATTTAGGTCATCTCATTGTTACTCTCTAACCATTGTAGTAGTGATCTAAACCTATTAACAAAGTTGGCTTAACAACTATTTGTAAATCCTCTAACAAGGTGGCATTTCTATTGAATTCTCTAAAGACCTCTAACAAGGCCACTCCTAACAGGGTGATTAAATCCTCTAATAGGGTCACACCTAATAGTGTGTTTTGTAACCTTTAATAGGGTTGGCTCCTAAAGGGCTCACTTCAGAAGAGTGAAAGTCAGTAACTAGTTGCAATTGGTGGTTTTTCCCAAATTAGGTTTCCACATAAAAAATTTTAGTTCATGTTATTTATTTTATGTGTTTTCAACTAAGTTAAAGTAACATCAATCATAGATAATATCTTAAGATTTTCATGTTAACCATTTTTCGACCTATTCTAGTCTTTACCAAGTTACAACATTTACAACATAGTTTAGTTTTTTATTTATATTGACATCTAAGGGATCTTGGATTTATTGTTGTGGTAACTAATTCACCCCTCCCCTCTTAGTTACTCCTCTTATATTTCCAATAGTTCTTTCATTGATCAAAATCCCCTCAATTCACACTCAACTCTTCCTTTTGACTTGAGGCTTCTGTAAACACATCCATCCATTTGGATACATGTCTCATTTGAAGAACTCTTTAAATGAAAATCAATATTCACTTATCAAAATTATCAAAATTATAAATATGCCCATAGTAAAAATATTTTGATTCATTATGAAATTATTTTTCTTCCAAAACTAGGCTCTCATCAAATTTTTGATGCCCTTTTGTCAATCTTTTGATGACATTTGTCATCAATGACCTAACAACATCATTGGAATCTCCTAGGATTTCATCATAGTTTTGATGGTGTTACATAAAGGTTTCAATGGTGTGTACCATAGATGGCATGAAAACCTCACCCAAAACCATTGGAAATCATTGAATTTTCAATGTCTATTGATAGATGATTTCACAGTTGTGAGGTAGAATCAAATCATGATCGACGCAGCCTCTTGCGAGAGATTGGGCTCATTTTGGACGATGCCATCTTTTGATAAATAAACAACCCTATCTTGCATTGAAATTTTGAAAAAAATATAACGAAAAAATGTTTCGACCATTTTCTATCAAAAAATGAACCAACTATCATCAAAAAATAGGTCCAAATTTACTAGTGTTCAAAGCCATTACAATTAGTGCATATAGATTTATGTGGTCCTATAGGGACAATGTCTATTAATAGTGAGAAGCATTTTATCTTATTCATTTATGATTATTCTATAGGATGACATGGTTACTTTCCTAAAACATACATCAGAAGAAATTAACAAGTTTAAGATTTTCATGAAGATGGTGTAAAAGGAATCCAATATGAAAATCAAAGGTATAAGATTAGATAAAGGCAAAAATTTTACTTTTGAAGAGTTCATTAATTATTGTGAACAACACAAAAACAAAAGAAAATATTCAACACCCCAAACTCCTAAAAAAAATGGTGTTCTTGAGAGGAAGAATAGAACTATGAAAGATATGGGAAGGACTATGTTGGATGAATCAAAACTTTTAGATAGGTATTGTAAAGAAGTTTTCCATACAATAGTGTACTCACTAAATAGGGCACAACTTAGGCTAAAAACTAAGCATAACCCATATGAAATTTGGTATGGTTATCCTGATTCATTTATATATTTTATAATCTTTAGTAGTAAATGCTTTATTAAAAAATTGAAAGATAAAATTGGAAGTTTTGATTCATATTATGTTGAAGGAATATTTTTATGCTATTATTGTCATAGTAAAGCTTACAAATATTTTAACAAAACATTGAATAAAATTATTGTAAGCATACATTTCAAAGTGGATAAAATTGTGTATGATATAAGAAAGATAATGTAGAAAATACTCTATCTTAATAGAAAATATGGAGTTCGAAAAATAAAATTCCTATCACAGAAATCCTATCACAATTTTATAATCAAGAACAAAATCTGTTTGTAAATTTCTAAAGAAGTATCATCCCAAAGATCATATTTTAGGGGATAAAAGTGCAGGTATTCAAATAAGAAAAAGGGCATCTAAATTATGTCAACATGCTAACCTTTTCTTTCTTTTTGAAATAGAAAAGAAAAATTGTAATGAGTCAAAAGTTCATGATTCTTGGATAGAACATGTGTTAAATGGTAATCTAATGCTGGATTTTGTTCCTTCTACTAATCATTTGGCTTATATTTTTATCATGTGATTATTAAAGGAACTGTCTAAAGGTTTAAGAACAAGATTTGGGGTTTTATCCATCTCTTATATTGCATACGTTAATAAGTGAATGATAGGTTCCAAGGGGAGAATGTTTAGATTTTTTTTTACTGAAACCTTGGTATATCTCCTTTGTCATTAATGTCAAAGAGGAAGAAAAATTTAGTTGATATGATATGTTAATGGTGAGGTGCACATGGATATACAAGTACATTTGGATATTCAAATAATACATATTCATGTTCAAGTTGGTATTGACATCAATTCTAAAGGGGGAGTATATTTAACCCTTTGTATTTGATCTTTGATTGTTGTCATTGATGTCAATAATTCATCCATATGATCACTTAATCATTATGATAGTTAGTTGTGATATTAGTATATAAAGTGTAGAATATAAGATATCTCAGTCATTTAGTACACAAAATTAAATTCTAATGGACATATGGTCTTGTTAAAATTATGAAACTATCTTATTTAGTGCCTTTCAACATTGTTCAACACTTATGTTTTATACAATTAACACTTAATGCTTGTATTGGTTAAGAAGTGGTAACAAAAAAACAATTTTAGTCTATCTGAAAGTTGAAAAACTTAATCATTGTTTAGACCCAAAAATTACCTTTTTGGAAATTTCTATGTGTCACAAATTGGTCTGAGTTAGTTTTCTAATAATGCATGTATGGATAGATAAAAATAGTGTCGACCACAAATAGTTAAAATTTGTTGTGGTAGTTTGACAATTTTTTATCTAATTACATTTTTGGGTATGTAATGATCTCCAAAATTTCAACCATTCACATTTATATGTAGGGGATCAACCCCTTCAAAAAATACTACAATTTTTTTTGTAGGAAAGTATAGAGATTGTGAAAAATTGGCTATAGACCAAAAGGTTTTATTGTAGATTAACAAGATATCAAAGGATAGGGTAATGATATTTGTTTCTAATTTGTTATATATTAATTGATATTGATTTTAGAAGTATATCAAAGGTTGAATAACTTTTATATAGTGATTTATGGGAAATTTACATCAACTTTTGATCAGATCCTTTAATGACAAATGATTACATAATCTGATACTTAATATTTTGAAGAGAAACAAGGGTTTATCACTTCATAAAATTTAGTAATTTGAAAGATATTAACTAAAGTAATATTCTTGCATTCAAACCTATTGTTTTTAGATGTTATTGTACATTTTGTAATTTGGTAAATTCATTGAAATATACATGTACACTTTAGTGTAATTTGTTGATGTAAACAAATCGACAAAAGAGAGAAGAAGAGAACTGTATCTTACTTTATGTTCTGAACTTGAAGTTGGACTCTTCATTTATGCTTTATATTATTAAAAATACAATCCTCTAATTTTGTGTCTCATTTGTTCAATTTGGAAGTTGATGCTTCAAGTGTAAGGGATTGGAGTTCCTAGAAATTGGTGGCTCTAAAATAGGTTGTTGGTGCCTCCTAGATTTGTAGCTCTAAAAGATTTTTCCAAGAGGCCAATAAGGTTTTAGATTCAAAGTTTTTTAAAATCTTAAGTGGTTTTCAATGTTAATATTGTGTCACTTTTTTATGCATTACCTATCTTTCTCATGTGTTAAATTTTATAACCTATGATTGTTTCAAGTTTTGAAAATTATTTTATACCACTGATTCACCCCCCTCTTAGTTGTGTTTGTATTCCAAAAACCATATCTAACCTTATTTTTTTAATGGTGAAATATTAAAATGGAATAACCTTCATTTAAGATATTTTAGACCTCCTTAGTTTGGTTTGGTACATTAGAACCTCTTTTTGCATTTAAGTGCTTAAATCAAGAACCTTTCTTGTTCCAACCTTGCTCAAAACTCTATGTTAAAACTAATTTGTATTCTTCATTTCCCAAATTTATTTGTACAATTATATAAATTATTCTCTATATACATTTTTTATAGTTTTAGCTACATATATCACCATTTATCCCTAATGCTTCAATATTTTTAAATCCAAATCATATTTCTATGCTCCTTTACCTCAAGGTAAGGAATGACCTCGTACCATACATGTGGTAAGAGATGAGCTTGTCCCTTACTTGGGTGGAAAGGGATGACCTTATCCCTTACATAGGTGATTTTCTAGTAGAAGTTTTGGGTCCACTATCAAATATTATTTTTCCACCTTCTCGAGTCAAATTTCTAAGAGTTTTCTTAAATATTTATTTAAAAGAAGGTTTTCCCTCATTTGAGAATCTTCAATATAGATAACCTAAACATTATCAATATTCCAAGGTTCATTCTAGTTTGAAATTCTTCATCCAAAAATTGAAGAACTTCAACAACCATCATGCATCAACCCTCCTAGATTTAGCATCATAGTGGAGTCTAGTCACCAAAGAATAAATATACTTCCATACAAAAACTAATTATTAAGTCATATTGTGAATACATGAATATATGGTGTTTTGTCTATTTGACTTCTTATTCTTTTTTTTTTATGTTCAATTAAAGTTATTAAATTAACATACTTGATCACATATTAAATATAATTTTATCAAAATTTCTATGATACTGTACACTATTAAATTGAAGTTTCTACTACAATCCCTTTACAAATATTTATTTCAATTTAAAGTTGATTCATCAACCAATGCTTGACCGAGCCAAGAACCTCCTCACCAACCAATATTAACCTCTATTGTGTACATGTGAAAGTCTAGAGAAAATTTTCAAACTTAAAGAAAAGGAACCTTATTGAAACTGATGTAGAAACCCTTATGGTGCATACCTTAAGGAATCCTTCAACTTAAAGAACTTAAACATAAGAGCCAATGCATTAACTTGACATACTTTTGAACAAGATCACATTTTATTCTTCATAAAAGATAACCATGCACCTCTCTAAGGACTTTGAATCAATTCCCAAAATGAGTTGAAAACGTCAACATAATCCATGCTACTTAGGTGCCTCTAACAAGGCTATTTGCATCCAACCCTCCAAAATACACAAAACTAAAAATGAGACCTTCCAAGCTTGTAAATTCAATTAGATACTTTGACTAAGAATGTTACAAATATTATACTTGATTCCCTAACCCAATAGGTCATAATTACTTCTTTAGTTTCCATAATTCCTTGTATCCCTAACAACACCATTTTTTAAAAATTAACTTCACTTTTTCCCAAAGAAATTGAAAACAATGGGCATCCTAAATAGCCTTTTAAGGTTTATTTTTATTCTCCAAACAACAATTTGTGACTCATATTATAATTTTGTAAATAATTATAATTTTCAAAGGCCTAATAGGTCGAATTAGCCTTAATTTATGAATAAATTCTTAGGTGTGTGCAAATCTTCCTAAAACGAACACTTCAAACATTTAAAGAACAAAAAAATATCATACATCTAGAGTCTTATATTCCCACTTATTATATTTTTCAAGTTGTAGGTGTTTATAATTTTGTGCACCTTAAAATCATAAGGAAAATACCACCTAGGGAATATATTTTCTCCTACCTCCTTGTTAATACACAAAAATGACTTCCTAAATCTTAAATTAAACTAATATGGATTGCAATTTCTAGAGGGCAGTTAAAAAAATAAATGGAAATTCAAACTAATAACAATTCTTTATGAAACCCTAGATAAGGAATCAAAACCAAGCCCATTAACACAAAATCTTACTTTTCTTTCAAGTCCCAATACTTCAAAACATCAAACTTAATGTATATGAAATAAAATTCAATCTCCAACCTATTTTAACTAGTCCTTGTCTTTGAAAATTATGTACATGAACATCCAAGTCACTATAACAATAAAATTGTATGTAAAATATACTTATTCATTGGACAAAATCACTCCAGACATCAACACTCACACATAGTAACATCTCAATAATCATAAATGACCTATATGACCTTCTACTCACCTAACTCTTCACTTCCAAAGGTTGTCTAAATGATTTAAATGATTCACTTCCATTATGCACCAATTTGTGAAAAGTTGTAAAGGCACATTTCGCAACTTTTGATACATTTGCAAGAAAATTTATGAAAATGATAACATGATCCAGACTCAATAGGTGATACCAATTGCCCACTAAACTAAGACACCCTCAAATGACTCAAAAATACCTAATTAAACAAAAATTTGCATCTAATGTTGTTATTTGATCATTTGGCCAAGTTGACTTATAAACATGCCAAATATGGACATGCAATTACAATTAGGAGTTGTTGCTCAAACATCTAACAAAAAAAAAATATTTCTATATAATGTGGCATTGTCATTTGTTTATTCCTTCTATAGGTGCCCCTACAACATACTCCTAAGATGAAGAGATCTCAAGTTAACTTGAGATGAGCTCTTGCTATGAAGTGTCAAGCTTCTTGATTTGATATTCATCCATCCAAGTTGCCTCTAATTGTGTTTTATTAGTCCATTTTACTAGGTATTGCTTTTTTCTCCTTCCTCACTTCACCTTGGTGTCTAGGATTTTTTCTAACTTTTATGGAGTTAGTTTTAATAAATCTGTCAAATCTTCAACAACTTCTAATTCTTGTGAAATGTTATATTGTACTTCACATGTAAAAGGTGTTGAATAAAAAATATTGAATATTGGGGATATTCCTATATTTATTGATAGTTTTATATTTGTTAGTACCTGATAGAGACATGATTTTAAAACTTCAATTGTAGAGTTTTGAACCACTTTGAACTAAAGTTCAAAGTAGTTCAATGGTTCAAATGATCTATCCTACAGGTTCAACACAAGAAAAGTTCAATCTCATGGTTCAAAGTGCAGAATGGTTGACTCAAAAAAGTTTATAATTCAAGATCAGACACCATTAGTTCAGAAATTTTAGAGGTTCAACAAGTTTGACATTCGAGTGCAAGTTCAAATCAGATTCTGAAAGTGCAGTTTTAGTTCCTCAAATTCAAATTGATAACCTCAAATTACTAACTCATTCAACTCAAACTTGATGATTCAGAGATCAAATTAGAAGACCAGGATCAGTACAACAACTTCAAATGAGAATTAAAAAGCCCAATCTAGTTCAAGAATTTAAAGTTCAAAACCCACTTTAGTCAAACATTAGAATCTAGTTTTGGTTCAACAGTTCAGAGTTTAGGTTCGAAACATGACATGGTTCAAAGTGATTCAACGGGTTCAATGGTTCGATAGTTTTATATCCCTCCACTAAGTCTTCAATAACTTCTGAATTGGACATATTTTGCTCGATTGCTCTAGTTAGGTTGTGTGGACATATCCAAAAATGAAGGAAATGCAATAGTGGAATAATTAGTTATGGCCCCCACACCGAGACCCATTTGACTGTCAAAACAAATCCGCCCAACAACAACTTTTTTAAATTATTTTTTACTGATTTATTCATTTTCCACTTGTTCAAATATGCTAAGATGACATTTGATTTAGTGAAAAATCTTTAAAATCTGAATGTCATAAAAATAATTGAAAATCTATCAAGGAAGGTGAAGAGAAACAGTTTCAAGATTTAGGTAGGGAAACCGAAAATCCATGGGGAGTGAAAAGATAAATAAGCCAGCAACAACAAGACAAAGGGGTTCCATCTTTTCTCTTGGAGGCTGCACACTATGGGCTATAGCAAAGGGACAATTTTTCAAAGTTATGCAATTTCCTTGTGAAGGTTATAGGAGGTAGAACAGGTTTCTATTTTCCTATTCTAAACTATGTGTTAGCAATAGGAGAATTTTGATTTTTTATAGCTTTCTTTAATGGTGATTGTATCTTTTATGCTTTAGGGAAGGGAGACTTGAAAGTTGATTGCATTTCAAAACTTTGAGTTTGAGTGATCCTCTTTCCACTAATTGTGAACTTTTTGCCACTTTAGTTTTCTCTAAACATGCTTTTACCATCATATTTTCTCATATGTAGTCTTTGTTTCTGCACTTTCTCAAGAAGATGGAAAATGTATTTCTTGATTTCATCCTTTGTAGCATGTCAGGTGAATGAACTTTGTGTCATTTACCATTTATTTTCTTTTAGTCATTTAGTTTTCCCACATCTACTTTGTGTTTATAGGTAGATGTTTGAAATCCTTTTGTTTTTTTTGGTTAAAAGCATCCACACTAAATTTATTGTATATCTTACACGGGGAGTTGTACCCAATAAAATTCAGAGGAACGTTATCAATCCAATGATAACATGTTCAACTGTTGGTGCTGATTAGTTCTCCCACTTGGGCAGTTAGAGTTATAGTTGCACATATATATTCTTGGAGGACAATTTGTTCACTAACAATATTGAAAAATTTGTTACCATATTTTTCTAGGATATGAGATTGTCCTATCTTTCTTTTCATCATCTTGGTGTTCTTAAATTTTTGTAGCCTCTCTTTCTCTAAGTATGCCAAAATTCAATTTCCTAATTTAAATTCTCTTCTTTTATGATCTAGTAATTTTTTATAATCTTCTAAAAACTTTTGGAATTATAACTTGACTTGGTGATGAACTTATTTGATGTATTTTTCATACTTTTCCCCACATGCATTGATTGGATTAGTTTTCTTAGTAGTTCTCTCAATTTGAATATTACCCTTGGATGTATTGCATAAATAATTTGGAAGAATGACCTCCTTATACTCCTACTAATAGTATCATTATATGAACACTATGCTTGAGTTTGTATGAAATGCCATTTCTCTCCATGTTATATTATAAGGCATATTAGAAAATTACCTAAGAAACTATTGACAACCTCTATCTTCCCATCTATTTGTGGGTGATCAGATGATAAAAATGATAGGTAGTGACCTATTTTTCTCCATAAGGTCCTCCAAAAGTTGCCAACAAATTCTACATCTATATCTGATATTATTCTCATACGGAGTCCATGAATGCTTTCTATTTCTTTGAAAAATAGCTTTTTCATGGAGGAAGCACACTAGTGGATTTTAGGTGTTGAGATACAATTAAAACTAATATTTATCCATTGAAGAGAAAATACAAAGGCTTTCATTGTCTTACATAAGAATCTCTAGTAGATAATACAATTTTTGTATATCTAGTTGCATTCCCATACTAGGTTCCTTGTTGATTTGTGTTGAGTGGATAATTTCTTGAATTATAATTTTTCCATCAACAATTGATCTGTTAGGTATGAAACATGTTTTTTCTTTATAGATGATTTTAGGAAGTACTAATTTAATTCTATTAGGCTATTAGCTAAAGCTTTACTTAGTATTTTCTAAATGGTATTGCATAACCCAATAGGATAAAAGTTCACAAGTTCCTCATGGTTAGATTTCCTAAGAATTAATTCTAGAAAGATATTTATGATTTTTGTAAGAAGAGATCATGAGTTTCTAGTGTAGACACTTAAATCTAATCACATCACTAAGTAATATTGTTTAGTCATCTTCTAGGACATTATTGATTAAATATTTTATATTTAATTAATTAATCATCATCCCTTAGTTAATTAATTCATTTAATTAACTATAGTCTAATTGATAAAATAAAATGATAAGCCAAAATAAATTTATCAGTTAAAACCCTATTCCTCTATTAAATTAAATAAATGAAAAAATCGATTTAATTTAATCCCACATCCCCATTTATTAAATAGAATATTTAATAAATAAATCCCAAAACTCTAAACTAGTGCAAGAGCACCTAAAGTACAAGAACAGAAGGAGGTTAAGAGTCTTGATATCAAATATTAAAATTTCTTTAGGACATTTATAATGTGTTTGAGTCCATAAGTTGAAATGTAAATGCTAGAGAAGTCATTTGTGATAAGTTGTCAAAATTGTGCATGGAGATCTTAAAGTGGTCTAGAATGTCAAAATATGAAAGAATGCCTTATAAAGGCTAAAATTGATTTAAAATTTATATTTAATTCCATTCTAGGGTGATTAAAGTGTCCATGCAAATATTTTTCAATTGTAGAGTTAAACTTACAAAACTTGTAATGCAAAAATGTAGTAAAAAAATGCATAATGGTTAAAAGAATGTAAGGAGATAGTTTCAAAGGTAGTTTGGAAGTTATAACCAACCAAAACCACTATAAAAACTATTGTATGGTTGAACCAAAGAAAGCATGTAAGGAAATAGTTAAATTTGAAACAAATTTGGAGTGATCCTATATTGTTATTTTAATTAGTATTTTGGTTTTTGTGGTGGTTCTAGGTCTTGTACAGACATGTATAGCCTAGAAACAATGCATAATCTATAGATTTTGATATCTTAGTTAATAGCATTTATTTCATCTTTGTTTTGGGTTTATATAATGCAGAAATGAATAAGTTATGAGTATTTTGGTAAAAGTTGTTATTTGCATATATGAGGATATCCAACTATAGTTATAGCCACATTTGGATGAATAAGAACATCTAATCATACTCAATGGAAAGATATGTTAACTATCTTTCTTTTCCTATTGGTTTGAGACATTGAAATGAAAATTTGTGAAAGTTATGATAAGTTTGGCAAAAATTGTCTTTTAAAGATATTCATTGAGGTTGGAGTCAAAGATTTGTTCTTGTAGAATGATTTATGCATTGGAAAAATTAATGGCTTATAGATATCGAAACTAGACTCATAAGTGGTGAATTAGAAATTAGTTTTTTTTTTCATTTGGATTTTTTTTGAGAAATATATTGGATTCCTCAAGTAGGGTGTTGAGTTTTACTTTTGATTTTTTACAATAAAATTGGGTCTCGATACAAAATCATAACTTATAATTGACTTGTTAGATTAGGCTCAGATTTGGATATGATTTAGAAGGATTAATTTTAAATAATTACTATGAAGGGTTTGGAAAGAGAGTTCCTAGAACAAAAGTTATGAACAATGGAATCTAGAATAGAAACTAGGCTATGGGAATAGGAGAATATTAAGCTTGGTTGTGTTTAACCTCATGAAATGACTCTATGTTGAATGTTTAATGTTAGTGATATGTAGATTTGGGTTTGTTTGAAATCCTATTTATATCAAATTGGTATCAGAGCCCAACAAAAGATATGGGTTGGTAAAGTTGTGTTGTGGATTGTTATTATTATGGTTGTGAAATTTTTATCCATGAAAGTAGGAGAAAGAAAGTATGTGTGTGGAAGACCTAAGAAGGGTTATTGATATTGTCTCCATCGAGATGAAGTTGGGTGGAAGGTGCAAAAAGAGAAAACACTAAGGTAGATTGGTAGTGCATCTTCTCGAGTCTTGTATGGGTAAGATGGTGGTATGTGGGTAGTTGAATAGCAGCAAGATGATTGGTGGATTTTTAGAACCATTTTTTATCATTCATTTTAACTCTACTCATGAGAGTTAGCTTCAAGATAGAGTGTGTAACAAAAGCATGGGGCAAAGCTTGTTTGTAGATTATTCACAAAGGAATTTCCATGGGACATGGAAATTTTTCAAAGTCAAGAGTATGGTGCAGGAGCACCTAAAGTAAAAGAGCAAAGGGAGGTTAAGAGTCCTTATATCAAATATTAAAATTTCTTTAAGACATTTATAATGTGTTTGAGTCAATAAGTTGAAATGTAAAGGCTAGAGAAGTCATTTGTAATAAGTTTTCCAAATTATGCATGGAGATCTTAAAGTGGTCAAGAATGTCAAAATATGAAAGAATGTATCA
Source organism: Cupressus sempervirens (assembly GCA_028749045.1). Taxonomy (NCBI): domain Eukaryota; kingdom Viridiplantae; phylum Streptophyta; class Pinopsida; order Cupressales; family Cupressaceae; genus Cupressus; species Cupressus sempervirens. The sequence goes on from CM053786.1 coordinate 658,802,047, forward strand.
TAAAGGCTAAAATTGATGTAAATTTTCCATTTAATTCCATTTTAGGGTGATTAAACTGTCCCTGCAAAGTTTTGTCAATTTTAGAGTTAAACTTAGAAAAGTTGTAATGGAAAAATGCATAAAGTGCATACAATATTGTCAAAAATGCATAATGGTTAAAAGAATGTAAGGAGATGGCTTCAAAGGTGGTTTGGAAGTTATAACTAACAGAAACTACTATAATAACTGATGTATGGTAAAACTAAATCAAGAATGGAAGGAAATAGTTGCATTTGTAACAAATTTGGAGTGATTCTAAATTGTTATTTTGATTAGTGTTTTGGATTTTGTGGTGGTTCCAAGTCTTGTATAAAAATGTACAACCTGGAAACCATGTATAATATGTATATTTTGTTATCATGGTGAATAAAATTTTATTTTGACTTTATTTTTGGTTCATTTAATGAAGAAATGAATATGTTATGAGTATTTTGGTAAAAGTTGTTATTTGTAGATCTCAGGATATCCAACTAAAGTCAGATTGAAATGTTTGGTATGATCACATTTGGATGAATAAGAATGTCTAATTATGCTCAATGTAAAGATATGTGAACTGGATTATTTTTCCTATTGGTTTGAGAAATTTTGATGAAAATTTGTTAAAGTTATGATAAGTTTGGTAAAAATTGTCTTTTAAAGATATTCATTGAAGCTATAGTCAAAGATTTGTTGTTGTAGAATGATTATGCATTGAAAAAATCAATGGCTTATAGATTTGGAACTAGACTCATAAGTGGTCAATTGTAAATTTTTTTGGTTTCATTTGGATTTTTTTTGAGAAAGATATTGGATTCTCTAGGTAGGGTTTTGAGTTTTACTTTAGACTTTTTATAGTAAAATTAGGTCTTGATATAGAGATCATAACTTATAATTGGCTAGTTGGTTTAGGCTCATCTTTGGATATTATTTAGAAGGGTTAATTCTAAATAATTAATCAGAAGGGATGTTCATCAAAGTTTGTGGAACAAACATTATTAATAATGGAATCCAAAATAGAAACCATGCTATGGGAATGGGAGAATATAAAGCTTGGTTTTTTTTAACCTTATGAAATGCCTCTATGTTGAATGTTGAATGTTAGTGATATGTAGATTTTGGTTTTTTTGAAATTCTATTTACATGATAAACAAACCCGTTCACCCATACTAACCTCACTTAGCCAACTAATTAACCCATCCCATCAATGTTAAGCCACTTACCTCTTAATCCCCTCCTAAACTGAGCCTAATCCCCCTCCTAAGCATGTGCATAACTTTAAGCATGGGTTAACAATTTCTAACACAAGAAAAAGTCAAAATTCTTCCCTTACCCTCTTATATTCCTATCCAAGAGCATTAATGACTCTTACATTCAATAATGACCCTTAAATGCCTCTTACATCCCTCTTCAACATTCATTCTCCCTCATAAATCCCTAAGCCCTTTGACCCTCCACTTTGACCATTCAATACCCTTGTGACACTTGTCACAAGCCTAGGACTTTGAAGAAGAACAATTCATGTAATTCCCCTTCCTTTCATCTTAGCCATCCCTTATCAAACCTCCATCCTCACATCTTGATTTTCCATCTCACTGCCCCTTGGCCCATAAATTGAAGTCCTCTCCCTCAACAATTAAGATTCAACTTCAACACAATCTTATAATGTCCCTTTGGAGAAAAAATCACTGAGCCACACCCTTTCCATGTAGGAATCCTCACTTACCCCATGCAAAATATTTCACTCATTCAAAGACTTTCATCCATTCAAGGCTTGAAGCACACTTGAGCATACATACATCCATATTCAGACATATCAGTAACATCAAAGTCACACTTTGGGAGCTTACCATTCTTGGTTTGCCTACCTCAACAGTCTTTTCTTTTTCTTATGATAAGTATTTTTTATTTACTTAGTTTTTGAATATTAGTTTGAATCTTAATGTTCTTTGCATACTAGTTTAATAGCTCTACATATTGGCATGCCTGATGGGACCCTGCATTTGGATCATTTTTATCATTTATTATACATGTGTTTACTAATCTAACAAACTAACATGGTGTGTTCTTTGTTTTCCATGTTAGGGTTTTGACCTTGTTTTTAGATATATTACTCTCAATCCAAGAAATAAGCTCCTAGCCACATAATCCATTTTCTAAAAATCAAACTTAATAAAACTTGAATTTTGTGAACCTGCAGCTATGATTCTGCGGGAAGAAGTTTAGAGGATTGTGAACCTGCAAACGCAGGATTGTGTTCATTATAAATCCTACCTAAAACATGGCTCTTAAACCCTTCCCCCTCATCTCTTCTCTTTAATATACCCATGAGAATGCCTTTATTGCTAGAGGGTTTGCTAACAAAACCTATGAGATCACTCGGCTGAAACCAGTCAACAATATCCTAATTGTTGAACATACACATAGGGATATGTTATCCATGTCATGTAAATGTTCTTTAACAACCTCTTCAAAACTTAAATAAACTTCCAAGTCAGATTGATAATAATTTTTCCTACTACTCCATTCCTAACTTTTATGTAAACTCTGCATTGCTCCATCTTTACTATTTCTAATGCTCAACATTGTTATTTCTCCACCTTTCTTAACCTTCTAATACTTGGAATTTATTGTGCTCATAATAGACTACATCACTTGGTATGTATATACTTGGAATTTACTCAGTCTCTAATAACTTGTTTGGTCACTGATGAGCTTGGTACATATAGAAAATTAGTTTATGACCATACACTTACTTGACTTCTATAGAACTTGATCGGTACATACTATCTTATGTACATCATTGGCCTATGTAGAGTAGCTTGGTCATATTGATGACCATCTAACTCTTCCTTGTAAATTATTAATTGGTTTACACTAATAGAAAACAATGGTTAGAGATACCAATAAAAATGATGCAAAACTTTTTTGAACAATATTTGAGAAAATCATAAATGATTTGATAGTGTTGGATGTTTGCATTAAAGATATGAAAATTTGTACCTCATATGGGAATATATTATATGTCTAATGTTCCTTAGAACAAAAATACACTGATGTTATTGAGAAAGCCATTAAGACTAAAGAAGAAGAACCTAAGAAGATAGTAGAAGAACTTAAGAAGAATGATCCAAAGATTATTGAAATTGATCAAAGGATCAACAAGGCATATAATGAGTTAAGAATGATAGAGAGAGACAATCTTAAAGAGATTCAATATCCTTAGGGATCACTTAACTCAAAAAATTGACTTAGTCCAAAGAGAATGGGACACACTATCAAAGGCTAATTCTTTATATGATTAATTTGCCTTTACATAACTTATTTCAGTAGAAATAGCATGTCATGCATTGTGTAGAGTAGTCACTATTGCAAATGAAGCTATAAATTCATGGGACATATAATTTTCAAACCTAAAGAAGAAATTTTATTATTGTCTAACACTCTTGGTCACACCTTTAGCTTGAGGAACAAGAAGGCATCAAAGTATTGACTTCTTTATAGATTTTGACTCACATTTGTCATTAATGTTAAAGTGTGAGAGGAAGAAGAAAAATTGTAAGTATTAACTATAGTCTATTATGTATATTTCAAGGGGGAGCTTAGATATAAGAGAATAATATAAGGGGTTTAATATTTATATTGATTAATTTATAATTATAAGACGATCCACAACTTTGTAAATTTTCACATTGCCACAGTTTTTGAAATTTTTTCATAATTAGCTAGTTTTTCCCATATGTTGTCATAAATACAAAAGGGGAAGATTGTTGGGAATTTGGCTAAGTATAGTTGTTCTAGTTTTCATTTGTGGTAATATATTACCTATTTTGAGATCACATAATTTAAGGATAAGTTTGGTTTACTTAGAAAATTAATTAAGTATAATGGAGAGGAATAGGGAACAAGTGGATAGTTTTCTTCAACAAGTTTCACTAGAAGAATTTAAGGTTATATAGGCTTAATGGAAGATATTAAGGACATAAAATAGCATATGGCTAAGACTGCTAAATATTTTGTTAATTTTTGGTTGAGTTTTGGAATGATTTCTAGAGATAGGTTTGACAAAGCATAACATGGTAAACAATAGAGTATTGGCTCTTTGTGTAAGGAATTATTTTGGATATCCAAAATAATCACTTGACAAGGTTTCAATGACATACTAGATGTTAATCTAGACATGGTAGAATTTATTTTTAATTTTTAGATAATGTGTAAGCATTGCAAGGCTGATGCAATAAAGATTTTGGTATACAAGACTTATCTTTTTTAAAGAGAAGTATGGCACTATATTGAAATGATATAATGTCTATATGTACACCTTGTATGCATGGCATGGATTCAAATTTGATGTAAAGAGAAGAGAAGATTAATATTGTGATTCTTTTACAAAGAGTAACAAGAAGGAAAAATTAAAGATTAAAGATATTAGTAATGATCAAGTTTTGGTATCACTCTATTTTAATGTTTAGAATAATTGAGATGGGGGGTGAATTATTTATCCAAGGTCCAAATGTACTGATTCAAAAAATTAAAACTTCAACTACTTTAGATCATAAAATTAATTAGCTTAGCCTCTATTGCAGATTATTAGTAACATCAACTAGCAGCCCATTGCTCTAATTATAATAGACTTGCAAAATGTAAAACCTTAACAATAAATCATCACAAATAACATCCACACAATTCTAACACTAGTATTTAATGTGGAAACCCAATTTGGGAAAAACCAATAGTAACATGTCACTAATATTTTAACTCTTCTATAGTGATCTATGTTAGGACCCAACCATGTTAAAGGTTACAATACACACTATTAAATGGGACCTTGCTAAAGGATTTAATCAACTTGTTAGGAGTTTCATTTTTAGAGGAACTAAGAACATTCCATTAGACTACAACCTTGATTAAAGGATTTACATATGACTATTAGGTCAACCTTGATTAAATGATTTCAATACTAATACAATGGTTAGAAAGTAACAACAGGTTTTGACCTGACAAATACAGATTGCAATTTGGCTCACATTTTGATCCACAGATTGACCTTCATTGTCATCACTATCCATAATCTACTTCGAAACCCTTCAAGCAATCTCTCTTCACCTCTTCACAAATCTTCAAATCCTCCTACTTAAGTTTTCCAATCAATAGCATCAACACCTACTCCAACCTTGTTAAGGTTTTCACCATCTCTGCTAACCTCAACTACTTTTAAAGTTAGCCCTTGTACCTTCATAAAAAGGTAATTCTTATCTTTTTCTTCTTAAACACCACTATAGTTTTTAGGTTAGGTCAGATTCATCGAATCCTTTTGACATTTTGTTTCCTTTTTTATGTTCTAGAAACTTCTCCAAACTTCTCCTTGAATTCTTGAATAAAAATGCACAAAAATGGTTTCTCTTGAATTAAATGCTCCAATTCAGTCATCCTTGTCTTTAACACACTTTACATATTCCAAGATATCAACTCTTTTGGTTGGAAATCATGATTTTCTCATAAACTATCAAAATGTTATCCCTTAGCCAATGTTGTGTTTTGATGCTTGGTCATCACTAGGTTACTCAGTTACTACTAACATTTTTGTTTGTCACATATATTGATGCTTGATCAATATTGATGTTCTATCAACATTACTTCTTCTTAGCACATACTAGTACTCAGTCAACACTAGTATCACTCACCATATACTTCAAGTTCCTTAATCTTGTATTATTTTTTAGTCAAGCCTATGCATTTGGTCAATCTTTGATCACTTCTTCAAGGCTTAAGTACAACTATTGTCTTCACATTGTACCATGATTAAACAATCACTCTATCTTGTCAAAGTATAACTAATCAAGTGCCCATTATAGTTTCTTCACATAACTCAACTTTTCCTCTAAGTTTTATTGTTCTAACCAACTTCACAAATCCAATTCATCAATCATCTAGATTTGAAGCTTAAATCAAATAGAAATTTATGTTACCAATAAGGTTTGACATCAATGACAATATAACAGTTGTTCCAATTGTAGTTTCTAACAATCTCCCCCTTTGGCATTGATAGCAGCACCTTTAGTTACCATACAATCACTAGTACAAAAAAAACAATATATGATTAAAGAATCTACGAAAAATTGATTTGGTTGTCTTTTTGGTAGTTGATTTGGTAGTTTATTTTCTAATTTATTTAATCATCAATTTAGTCATATTAGGGCACCATGGAATCAAACCACCATCCTCCTACTTATAAAGTAGGTGCTCTTCCATTGAGCTAGCACTCTTTAAAGAATAATGCCAAAAATTGTCAAAGTAAACATGAGATAACAATTAAAGTAATCAAGAAATTCCTATAAAACAACAAATTGAAATATCATAATTCTACCTAAATACTAATCTAGAAGAAGTCTAAATAAATGAAATACACCATAAGACTACTAACATGAAAGAAAGAAGTAGGATGCTCATGAGAAGAGTCATAATCCCAAATTCTGCTACCCTATTCACAAATTTGGGAAGTACAAAAATACGAGATCTGGATTTCTAACTATGTACATTTCATCCCTTTTTATATTTGATGTCTTCTTGTAATTTTTGCCAAAAAAATAAAGCTTGTCTCTTCATACTTCACACTAATTCTTTGGAAACTAACCTACTAAAGAAGCCTTAAGTTATAGTTACACATTTGTATCATTCATGAGAGTAATGGAAGAAAATCTTTCATATTTCCATTTTAGCCATTAATTATATGCCATAGTCTTTGTGTATTGAAGAGAATGGAATATTTTGGCCTCCATACCTCACATGGCAATATTTGTGTTGCCTATGCCACACCATTTAATACTGACACTTTTTAAGAGATAGACAACATGAATAGGCATTGGTAGCCTTTTCCTTCACCATTATCTTTTAGAAACATGTCAGGTTCCAACCCCATATTTTAGATTGATGCATAAGTAATTATTCTTAATTATATTTTAGTAGTTTCATTATAAGTAATTATTCTTAATTATATTTTAGTAGTTTCATTAATCTAGGAATGGAATAAAAAATCCACAATTGGTGTAATAAAATACAAAAATGTAAAATAAAAATATAAACTTGGGTTATAACTTTTTCCACAATCTCCTGAGTTTAGGATTTAACTAAGAAACTCTTAGTTGGTCTAAGATATCCTATAAGTACTTTAATAAAAATCATAATCTAATTTAGAAAGTGAAATATCAAATGATATGTTCTAAACATGTAAATACTATATTGCATAAGGAACACATAATAATGTTTTTTTATAAATATAAAGAAAAACTTAAAGAAAATAATGAATTTTTTTTATAGAAATCAAGTCTTATTACATTTGTAATAGTTAAAGGGTGAAGTAATTTGAAGTTTTATTTATTTAGTTCAAAAGGGTAGCCTTGACATGGAAATTGGATACAATGTTTATTTTTAGTTGTATTACATGTGACCATATTAACCATTGATTGCCATTGTTACTACAATTTATAACTGATCTTTGTTGTCTATTGGGCCTAGGATTTTCAAGATTTCTATAGAAATAAAATTATTAATATAACTAATTTGGATTTAGTTGCCAACCAATGCTTCCTATGTGCAAGATGTCATAAATTTAATGCAGTTAGTCATTTGACCCTAGAGCCAAATGCTCACCTACTACCCTAATAGAAACAATCAAAAATTGAATGCAGGTAGGTGAGTTCAAATTTTAAAAGAGGGGGAAACCATTTTTGCTGAGAGAAAAAAAAGAAATTAATCTAATTCATTCAAAAGAAGTAGAAGAGTGGAAGAGAATAGAGCAAAGAAGTGCAAGAGCACAGAGTAGAGAAGGAAATTGATCAGTAGATCAAGTCAGAGTGTAGAAGATAGAAGGGTTTCAATCTTGTGTTTTTAGTTGCATGTGTTGGATATTTTTTCATTCTGTAAGTTTTATTGATTTGACCTATGAAGTATTGATTGCTCCAAGCATTTTTGTATGTAGCTATTAGATCTATAAGTTTAAATTTTTTTAAGTTTTATTAGTTTGAAGTCTTTAGGGTTTTTCTGGTTGAAGCCAAATGCTCCTAGATTTTGTAATAGTTTTATATTTCTTGAATAGAAAGAAAGAAAGCATACTAAATTGTGATGTTCCCTTCATCTATTAATCATTGCATAGTATTTTGCATTTGAAAAATTCATAGTTTAAATCTTTATCCTTTGGCTCTCTGCATTCTAATGGCCATCTATTATATTGCCCAATTAGTCTAGTCTTTGACTGGGTTCTATCTTTGTTGTTATTGTCAAGCTCACTCAGCATCTTCTCTGTTGAGTTTACTCAACATACACTATGTTGAGTTTCCCTTAGTGGCAAGTCACTTGGCTCCTTCATGTACTAAGCTTACTCAACATCATCCTCCTATCACTTGACACCCTATTGTGTTGAGCAAGTCTACCACTCGGCATTGGTTCTTGCCAAGTGAAATTCTAATAGGTTGTGATTTATTTTTCACATGGTATTAGAGCTTTGAGGCCCCACAACCATAGTGAGTTAGGGCATTTTCTTTTTGATATATTTGACATGACAAGAGATGTAGGAAAGATATAGTAGCAGCCACTATCCTTTAATGGACAAAATTATGATACATGGGCAAAGAAGATGAAAACAATAATAGTAGCTAATGACTTGTGGGAGTTTGCAATCAATGGATTAAATGATGTTATAGTCTCAGCAATGTATGTTGCCCTCTCAAAAACACAAAATACTTGGTTGAAAGAGTCGAGGAGAAAGGATGCAAAGGCATTAAGTCTTATTGAGGTAGCAATGACAGAGATAGTCTTTCACAAGATTGCAACAACGAATTATGCAAAGGAAGCATGGGATATTCTTGAGATGAAATTCAAGGCATTTGATAAGGTCAAAGTATTGAAGCTACAAAAGATCACAAGAAATTTTGAGAACCTTCAGATGAGGGACAATGAACCTATTGTAGAGTTCAGCTCATGAATCTCCACTTTGATAATATAGTTCAAATCAAATGGAGAAGATTATGAAGAGTAGAGGATTATAGAGAATATATTGAGTAGCTTACCTCAGAAATATGGCAACCTTGTCATGACCATAAAGAAAAGGACCTCACCACATTGGCCATGGATGAGTTGATGGGAACTCTTCAAACCCATGACATCGGATAAATAGATCAACAATAACTTCCCAAGAGTAGTTTTTCAAGGCTCACAAGAATTCAAGAGACATAGGGAGAGGAAGAAATGGCTTTAGTAGAGGCTCAAGAAGTAGAGGTTGTGGAAGGAATGGTCAAAGGAATATTGGTACAGAAATATCAAGATGAGAAAGCAACCAAGAGGGAGCAGGCACCTTTCAAAATAGCTCTAGAGGAGGTAAGAAGAATGCTAATGTGGCTAATGTGAACATGGAAAATGCAAACAATCCCATAGCCTTCATCATGTGTAACAATGGTGAAGAAGGCAGCCCTAAGGTATGGTACCTAGATAGTGGTTGTAGCAACCACATGAGTGGTAATGAAATTTTATTCTCTTTCATTGATAATACTTTTAAGTCTAAAATTAAGATGGGAAATAATGGAACCATTCTTATAGTGGGAAAAGGATCCATTATGGTTCAAACCAAGCAAGTGAGAAGAAGGAAATATAGAATGTGTATTTTTCCCCTAGAATGAAGTAAAACTCGATGAGTGTTGGACACCTCATTCAAAATGGTTACAAGGTGTTGATGGAAAATGACAAGTGTGTCATTCATGAGAAGGATGAGAGTAATAAATTACTTACAATAGTCCAAATGACAAAGAACAAAATGTTCCCATCAAAGATAGAGACATGTTTCTCTTCTCAAGTCAGTGTTGCACCTCCAAAGCATGCATGTACAATAGTATATCAGCAATCAACACTTAGGGGCATAACTGAAGACCCCTCCAAGATTTGGCATCTCAGATATGGACATCTTGACCTTGTTGGTTTAAATTTTTTGTCCAATAAAAGAATTATAGATGGTTTTCCAAGTATAGTAGATTCTTATGACAAGTGTGATGCTAGCATTTTAGGTAAGCAACATAGGCTTCCCTTTAATTCTGGAAATTCTAGAAGGCCTAGAGCACCATTAGAATTGGTACATTCTAATTTAGTCTAGGCCCTATGAAAACTACTTCTATTGGGGGAGTAATTATTTTATGACATTCATAGATGATTTTAGTCGTAGGACATGGGTGTATTTTTTGAAGAATAAATCAGAGGCATATGACAAATTTATTGAATGTAAAGCCCTGGTGAAAAAGGAATGTGGACACTATGCTAAGGTCCTTAGATCAAATAGAGGAGGGGAGTATACCTCCAATATGTTTGTAAATTTTTGCAAGAAAAATGGCATAAGAAAAGAGCTTACAGCTAGTTACACTCTGCAGCAAAATGGAGTGGCTAAGAAAAAGAACAAGACCATTGTTGAAATGGCTATAAGCATGATGAATGAAAAAAGGATTCCAACTAAATATTAGGGAGAATTTTTAGCAACAACAATATATTTGATTAATAGGTGTCCTACAAAGTCAGTTCGTGACAAGATACCTCTTGAGACCTGGTCAAGGAATAGATGGATAGTTGAACACTTGAACATGTTTGGATGTGTAGCATATGCACATGTGCCTAAAGAACAAAGGAAAAAGTTGGATGATAAAGGTGTTAAGTGCATCTTCATAGGGTACAATTTAGAATCAAAAGTCTATAGCCTATATGATTCAATTGCCAAACAGATCATAATTTCAAGAGATGTGAAATTTCTTGAAAATTAGTCATGGGATGTAATGGTAGATGAATCCTCAAGAACTTCAGGAAAAATGCCTACTATTGAGGAGGAAGAAGATTACATTGGTGATCAGCAAGAAGATGGAGTAGCTGACATGGATTGTAGACAAAGGAAAAAAGGGAAACAACCCTTAACATGCTAAGCAATAGCTCCGAGTGCATCAAGACAACGTTGATCTAGTATGCAAAACACTAGAAGTAGCAATATCAAAAATTCAGATCCCACTATGACCTCTCTATTGCCAAGAAAGATGAAGAGTCTAAGGGAGATAGACCAAGATGAAAGGTATGATTAATATTATGATGAGAGTGTAAATTTTGCATTATTTTCTCATAGTCACCAACTTTATTTTGAGGAAGCTATCAATGAAGAGAAATGGTGTAATTGCATGGATGAGGAAATAGATGCTATTGAAAGGAATGAGACATAGGAGTTAACTACTTTGACTCTCAAGAAACAAGTAATTGGAATGAAATGGGTGTACATGACCAAGTGCAATGTTGGAGGAAAAATAGATATGTATAAGGCACATTTAGTGGTCAAGGGGTACAAGCAACAATATGGCATAGATTACGATAAGAAATATGCCCTGATTTCAAGAATGGGAACTGTGTGTACTGTCATAGCAATTGTAGCCTAGCACGAATGGATGTGAAGTCTAGCTTCTTGAATGGTGTATTGAAGGAAGAAGTTTATGTGGAGCAACCACCTGGTTATGAAGTTGTAGGTGAATAACACAAAGTGTATGGATTGAAGAGAGCTCTATATGGGCTCAAAAAAGCTCCATAGGCATGGTATAGTAGGATTGACTCATATTTGATGAGCAATGGCTTTAAAAAAGTGATGGTGAGCCCACTCTCTATATCAAGGTAGAAAATAGTAAAGTTTTGATTGTTGTCTTGTATGTAGATGACTTAATATTCACTAGAAATGATAATTTCCTAATTGGTGAGTTCAAAGTGGTCATGAAAAATGAATTTGAAATCATAGACCTAGGTCTCTTGAAGTACTTTCTAGGTATAAAAGTAAAACAAATGCATGACAAAATCTTCATCTCTCAAGAAAATTATGCAAGGAAAATCTTGGAGAGATTCAAAATGCAGAATAGCAAGGTAGCCCCAACACCAATAATAGTAGGTCTAAAGTTGAGCAAGGAAGATTGCAACAAAAGTGTGAATCCAACATTATACAAGAGTATGGTTGGAAGTTTGATGTATTTGACTACAATTGGGCAAGACATGATGCATGTAGTAAGTTTGATTTCCGGATTTATGGAAACACCAAAGGATTCCTATTGGCAAGTGGGAAAGAGGATCCTAAGTACCAAGAGATTTCGAATTTTGTATACTGTAGGTAATGATTTCAAGTTGGTTGGTTACATGGATAGTGATTGGGATAGAAGCTTAGATGATAGGAAGAGAACTTTCAGATACATGTTCTATATGGGATCGGGTGCAATTTCATGGGCATCCAAGAAACAACCTATTGTTGCTCAATCTATGGCAAAGGCTGAATACATAGCAAAAAATGTAGCAGCATGCCAAGTTATTTGGTTAAGGAGGATCTTAATAGACTTGAATGAAAGGAAAGAGGATGAAACCACAATTTATTGTGACAATATTTCATCAATTGCATTATCCAAGAATCCAATCTTCCATGGGAGAAACAAGCATATAAAGATCAGATATCACTTCATCAAAGAGTTGGTGGAAAATGAGGATATAAAAATGGAATTTTGAAAGTTTGAGTAGCATCTAGTAGACATATTTACTAAGCCTTTAGGCATTGAAACTTTTGTGCACCTAAGTGAAAGTCTTGGTGTAGTTGATTTGGATTAGGAATAATCCTTGTTTGTTTGGCTCGAGACAAAGAGGGAGTGTCAAAAATTTAATGCAATTAGTAATTTTCCCCTAAAGCCAAATGATCCCCTACCATCCTAATGGCAACAGTCAAAAATTGAATGTGGGTAGGTGAGTTCAAATTTGAAAAGAGGGGGAAACCATTTTTGCCAAGAGACAAAAAGGAATAAATCTAATTCATTCAGTAGAAGTAGAAGAGTGAAAGAGAGCAAAGTAGAGAAGTGCAAGAGCATAGAGCAGAGAAGGAAATCGATTAGCAAATCAAGTTAGAGTTCAAAAGACAAAAGGGTTTTAGTCTCATGTTGGATCTTTTGTCATTCTAAAAGTTTTATTGATTCGACCTATGAAGCAGTGATTGCTCTAGGCATTGTTGTATGAAGCCATTAGAGCTGTAAGTTTTAAGTTTTAAGTTTTATTAGTTTGAAGTTTTTAGGGTTTTTTTGGTTGAAGCCAAATGCTCCCAAATTTTGTAATAGTTTTATATTTCTTAAATAGAAACAAAGTAAGCATACTAAACTATGTTGTTCCCTTCTTTTGTTCATCATTGCATAGTATTTTTCATTTAAGAAGTTCAAAGTTGAAATCTCCATCCTTCGTCTCTCTACATTTTAATGGCGATCTATTATATTGCCCACTCATTCTAGTCTTTGATTGGGTTCTATCTCTATTGTTACTATCAAACTCACTTGACATACTCCTTTTTTGAGCATCACCTTACAATGGTGACCAAGCCCACTTGACATCTTCTCTATTGATTTCACTCAACATACATTGTGTCAAGTTGCCCTAAGTGCTGAGTAACTCGGCTCCTTCATGCACCAAGCTTACGTGGCACCATCCTCCTATCACTCAACACCCTCTTGTGCCAATCAAGTCTACCACTTAGTATTAGTTCTTGCCGAGCAAAATTCTAATAGGTTGTGATTTATTTTTCACACAAGAACACTTGGGAATTGTCGATATTAGTTTTCTTTTGACATGGGCACTGGTGCTATGATATTTTGTGAAACTATGGTTTCATTTATAATGCAAGGATGTTAGATATTTCTCATAACTATTATTTCTTTTATAACTCTAAAGTACATTTGTATACTCAAAGAAAGCATACATATGTTGCATAGAAAATTCCCATAAGACACTCATACAATTTGTTTAAACTTTATATTATTTTTTATCTCAAGTAAATTATAAATCTAAAATAATAAATTAAGGATGTCAGATTATAAATAAATATGCCTAGGGATAGGGCAGTTCGGATTTTTCATGTTTTAGATACTTTGGATTTTTTAGAATTATCATGTAAGATGAAGTCAAATATACTATAAAACCCTATTATGTTTGGTGAGTTAAGCATAGAGTATACTATATATATACACAGGTCTATCTATCATTTCACTCCAAGGGGAAGTAAAATAATTTTAGATATGGACCTTTTCTACTAGATTCTCTTCGAAAGTTTTCTTAATGTATCCTAGATATATCATTCAATATGGATAAAGAGTGACATGATACCTAAACTACCAAATAGAACTCGATAACAATCTAACCTTTGACTTGCAAAGTTAAAAGATAAAAAGATGAGGAGGTTGGTATAGCTTATTTAGATTTATTTTAACATAAATCTAACATGCATTTAAGGGTTTCCAAAATATTGAAGGTGCTAATATCTAGGTAACATGTCAGAGTGCACATAATTTTTTATTACAGTTTCTTTTCTCCTTCTTGTATAGCTTTGGCTAGTCTAGTATTATGCAATTGGAACTCCTTTTCTAGATAAATAATGTGTGTGAGGACATCCTTGAAAATTCCATAACCTAAGAAGCAAAAGAAAAGAATTGTAGAAGATTGTGTAAACTTAAACTTCTTCCCCTTTGCTTGGCATCTTTGGTGTAGTAACCAAAATGGATACAAATTTCTAACAAATTAGAATCATTGAAACTACTACCTATAGAACCTACCAAGATAGAATTTAAATCTAAGACAATAATCATGTCAAAAAATTAGGAATGAGACTATCCATAAAAATGTACTTTCAAAGAATAATTAGACAACCTAGAGTAACTAAAATCATAATGCAATATCAAGTGAATCAAGTTAATTGAACTTACAATTCCATTCAATTAAATAACATGAACATTATCATGGAAAGGACAACATTAAGAAATGGTGTATATGTTAGTAAATGATTTCCAGATCTATGATAATCGACAAGAGTAGGAGGTGAAAGAATATTTAATGCAAAGAAAAGTACATGTTCATGTAGAAAATAGAAAATTATGTGAAACCAAAGGAGAGAATTAAAAAAAAAACTCATGCCTCTTTGATCAGTTATTTTCCTACCCTCTTTAGGAAAAAATTCACCATCAAGACAGTTAACAAAGAAAGTCACAAAGTTATAATTGGTAATGTTTATGTATGTAGATTATACACATTTATTTCAGCTCTTGGAAAATCAAAATTATATCCATGTTTATAAAAACTAAAAAGCATATCTAAAGAAGTGAAGCTTAGGCAATGGTACCCCTACTAGGTTCTTTGGTCCAAGGATGGCCAATGATGGTAAGGGGAATGGTCATAATGTTATTACTAGAAAAGGAAATGTTCAGACTGATAGTACAAGAAAAGGGAAAGCTCAAATGAACACTTCAAGTCAGTGGCAAGGGCCATCTAATACTACTAGTCCTAATAAGGATGGTTTTATCCTGGCTCAAAATTGTGCTAAGGGGTTGCGTCAGAAGCTATCTCATCTAGATCAGCAAGTGGACTCAGGGTTCAATAGTTTTGAGGTTCTTGACAATATGGTCATAGAAGAAGGTATTCCTATAGAGGCTAAGTGTAAAGCTATTGGCTCAAAGGGGAGGAGTTCTATTCTTAGTGGCAACCAGGATGTTTTAGTTTAGTAGTTGCCAAAGACTTCTATTGGTCCTGAGTCTGGTGCCCTTGTGGTTTCTCCTACTCCATAGAAAAAGGATGTTCTTCTAGTAGATTTGGTTAAGGATGTGTTTGCTTCTGGTAAAAGAAAGGGATCTTCTCTTGCTTTGGGCCTGATGCAAAGACCATTTAAGTAAGTCTCTTTTGCTACTTCCTCAAGAGTTGGGTGAAAGTAGGATCAGGATAAAATTAAACTTAAAAGAGATTTATTGGTAGAGTCTGGGGCTATTAGGACCTTGGATGAGCATTTTCCCCACTCTACTCAATAATTATTCTCTCATGGAATGTGAGGGGATTGAATAGCATACATAGACAAAAGGTTCATGAGTTGGTGGTTGAGCATTCTCCAGATATCCTTTGTATCCTTGAGAGACCAATCTTTTAGTGGACTTTATGTCTAGATGTGCTCCTAACATTTGGTTTCTAGGCTAATTTCAGTGTGTTGGTGCTTTGGGGAGCTCTGGTGGTCTTTCTATTTGCTGGGATCCAAGGAAATTTATGCCACTTTACTGGGTCTCTTGCCTCTCGACTCTTTCAATAGTTACTTCCTCTCTAGAAACTTGAGAGATGATTCTTCTTACTAATGTGTATGCTCCTTTTTATCTCCCTAGCAATATTAAGCTCTAGGATCATATTAGGCATGTCAAAAGCTATCATCCTCTCTTGCCTTGGATTGTGGCTAGAGAATTCAACTCTGTTCTTAGTCTAGAGGAGAAGAGGGGTGGGATAGCCTGCTTGGGTCCTTCTTTTGAGCTTCTTTGACAAAATATTGATCTTTTACATCTCTTTGATGTCAAACCTCTCAATGAGCTCTTCACTTGGAACAATTGAAGGGTTCGTAATGATGCTATCTGAGAATGCTTGGACAGGTTCTTTGTTTCTTGTTTTTGGAATTCTACCTCTCTTTTGCTCTCTTTTGAAATTCTTGATTAGAGAGGTTCTGACCACTACCCTATTAAGCTCATAGCTATTTATTTTGCTATCCCCAAGAAGCCTCTCTTTAAGTTCCATCAAATATGTCTTTAAGACTCTTCTCTTCATGACTTAATGGCTCACTAGTGGAGATAGGGAGGCCCTGCCTATGGCACTACTATGTTCTCCTTCTCTAAAAAACTACAATATGTTAAAAGGAAGTTGAAGCATTGGAACAAGAATTGTTTTGGTAATCTCCACATTATGAAGAAGAGGGTTCAGGATCATCTTGATGTTATTACTAGGCAGATTCAAGATCTGGGTTTTTTTGAAGCTCTTAGCATAGGGGAATCCTGAGCTTCTATTGATTTAGCTGAGTGGGATATTAGAGAAGAAATTTATTAGAAGAAAAAGGATCAATTTGACTGGCTTTAGGAAGGGGATAAGAACACCACTTTTTTCCTTAAATCTATGTAGGCTCGATGTAACAAGAGTTACATTTCTTCTCTTGTTACTTCTGATGGGACACGTATGACCTCCTCTCAAGCTATTTCTAGGGAAGATATTTAGTTTTACTCTCCTCTCTTTTTAGATGATTTACCTCCAGTAGAGATTGAGGAGACTGCAATCCTATCTTGTATTCCCTCTATTGTGACTAGGCATATGAATGACTCTCTTATGAGGACTATTAGTATGTCTGACTTGGAGGGGGTGGTCTTTAGCTTACGGAAGGGCAAAGATCTAGGGCCCGATGGCTTCCATGTTGAATTCTTTCAGTAATTTTGGGATATTATCAATCATGACCTTTTGGATTTGGTTGAGGAGTCATATTCCAACAAAGAAATGCTCCAGGCCTTGAATGCTACTTTCTTAGTCCTTATTCTGAAGAAGGAAGAGGCTAATCAGTTATACTTCTTTAGGCCCATTACTCTTTGTAATGTGGTCTATAAAATTAGTACTAAGCTCCTAGCAGAGGGTCTTAAAGTTTGGCTTCCCATGTTTATCTCTCTAGAACAAGGGGATTTTGTGGCAAGAAAACAAATTTTGGATGGGGTGGCTATTGCTTCTGAAGCTATTCACTCTATGACTACTTCTAGGCAACATGCCATGTTCATTCAGGTTGATATGGCTAAGGCTTATGACAGAGTCAATTGGGATTTCTTGCAAAAATTTCTTCTGGCTTTTGGCTTCAATCAAGAATGGGTTAGATGGGTTCTTAGTTGTATTACTACCTCTTCCTTCTCATTCCTTCTCAATGGTGAACTGATAGAGCTTTTTGGGGCATCTAGAGGTCTTCACCAAGGAGACCCCCTCTCTCCTTATTTTTTTATCATTATGGCTAAGGGACTTGGTAGACTTATCAAGTTTCATGTTTCCCAAAATCTAATTCAAGGATGGCAATGGGTAAATGGTTTGCCCACTCTTTTCCAACTCCAGTTTTTTGATGACATAGCCCTTGCTGGGAGAGCTCAGATTCAAGAAGCTAAAGCCTTTCGACTTAGCTTGGATACTTATTTGGCTACCTAGGGGTATAAAATTAATGACCCCAAGCTCTCTATTTTTTTCTTCAAAACTCTTGAGCCTATCTAGTGGAGGATTGCTAATATCCATTTTAGATCAAGTCTCTCCCTCTAACTTACTTGGGGTTCCCTATTGTGGTGGGTAGATAGCCTAGGCTTTTCTGACAAAGCTTGCTTGACAAACTTTGACAAAAAGTCAATCATTGGACTCATAGGTGGCTCTCTACTACTAGCAAGGTGAGACTCCTTCAATTAGTCATTCAGGCCCTTCCCATATACAAAAACATGGTTTAGGCTACCTTGGTGTATTTTCTTAAGGAATTTGATGCTCGCTCTCACCAATTTCTCTGGAGTGGCAATTTGCAAAGTACTAAATGGAGCCTCATCAATTGGAATATCATTTGCAAGACAAAAAAGGAAGGAAGCATTAGCCTTCCTTCTACTTTCTTGTGTAGTCAAGCTCTTGCTGCCAAGCTTTAATGGTGATGGTGTTCTAGTCAATCTCAACTTTGGGCCCATATCTTGTCACACAAGTATTTACCTAGTGTTGAACCTTTAGATATTTCCAAGTTTTCTCTTAAGGGAAGAGGTTCTATGGTGTGGAATACTCTCAAGATTGGTGCTCACCTTGTGAAGAGAAGTTTATTTTGGAACTCTAATAGAGGCACTGAGGCTCTATTTTGGAGTGATTCTTGGAATGGGCATCCTCCTCTCTTATCCTCTCATCCAAACTTGCAGTCTCTTTGTGATTTTTTCCTTTCTATTGGATGGAAAAAGGTGGCTCATTATAAGGAGGCTTATAATCTAGGCCTTGTTGTGGGTTATAGATGGAAGAATTCTTCTGATTGGCCGCTGGGTGGCTCTTTGGGGGATCAGTTGGAACTATCTCAGATATTGGCTTCTAGGGAGTGTAGCTCTTTATAGGACCTTAATGTTTTGGCTTGGGGGAATGCTTCTTCTGGTAAGTATTTTGTTTCTTCAGGGTACCTTGCACTAATGAAGCAACCTTTTTGTGAGGTGGAGGTCTCTTGGTGGAAGAAAGTTTGGAATAGTTTTTCATGGCCTAAGTGTAACTTTTTCCTCTAGATTCTAGTTTACAATTGTTATCTTACTTGGGAGAATCTCTACAAGTGAGGCTTCTAGGGGCCTTCCATCTATGTTTTATGCCGCAAAAGTGAAGAGATTGTTTCTCACCTTTTCTTCCAGTGCCCCTTTGCCAAATAGATTTGGCACTTCTGCTGGAGTGTGTTGGGATGCACATGCTGGCATGTTTCCTCTCTATTTGAATTCTAGGACCATTTGGGCCATCCCCCTTTGAAGAATTCTTTTCTTTAGGTTGCTTGGACTATTGGCCCTTCCTTTATACTATGGCATGTTAAACTTGAGAGGAATAGGAGGATCTTTCATGATGTGCAGCTTGAGATCAAGCACCTATGGGGAAAAATTGTTAATTCTCTTCATGAAACACTCCTAGCTAAATGTGACATCGGTGGAGGTTTGGATCCTAGAGATGCTGATATTTACTCATACCTATCCTTTCCTCTTTAGGGTAGTACACCCTCAGTCTGCCACAACTACTTTGGGAATAGAGTTAGACAACACTCTCAGTGTGTTAATTATGAGGGGCATTGGTCTCCTCTTGAGGTACGCATTCTTAAAATCAACACTGATGGCTCTTCTCGGGGAAATCTTGGTCTAGTTGGTATTGGGGGAGTTGGGCGTGATAGGTCTGGTGATATTCAGTTTCTATTTTCTATATACAAGGGCCACCATACTAATAACCTCATGGAAGCTGTGGCTATCCTAGTTGCAATGGAACAATGTTGTCAACATGGCTAGAAAAGAATTATTTGTGAGATTGATTCACAAGTGGTTGTGAATTTATTGAATAGCCAAAACCTTGTGCATGTGGATTGGCATTTGGCTTTAGTTATTCAGAAAATCATTCAGTTATGCAATTCTCTAGATTTTGTGTCTTTTATGCATATTCCTAGGGAGTGGAACGGTGTGGCTGAATGTTTGGCTAAATAGGCCTCTGAGCATGGACCCGATTGGAACATTATTGATCATACAATGCTTCCCCTTGATTTATCTCAGATGCTAGTTCAAATTATGAACTAGGATAAAGCTTTGTAGTTCTCTTTGTTTCTTGTGTTGTTTTGTTGTCTTTGGTATTCAATAAATTTTTTACCCCTCTTTTAGTTTTAAAAAAAAGCATATCTAGACAAAAAAGATAAGTCACAATGTTATAACATTGATGGAAACATTCTATTCAATTCCATAAACATATACATCAGCTAGACATTTCATCTATAGATAAGAGATGTGCCATATTTAATTCTCATTATAGAAGACCTTTCCTCCTCTGATCCATTCATTGCTATGTGATATGCCTTCTCCACCTCTTTGAAGCTTTCATTGGATTGACATAAAGTTTGAAGAATCTTTTCCTAAAAATCAATTGTTTACCAGAAAAGGTAATTATAGAAAAGTCTCATGGATAAAATTGGTTACATTATAAGTCAACCTTCTCACCTAAACCTATTATAGTGTCTAGGAAATAAAAACATACCTTAAAATAGGATTTTTTATAAGAGCCTCTTTTAGTAAAATAGATTAAGGTGTTCCTTCCATAAAAGAAGTCCATGGAGAATCTTGAAAAGTTTTCAAATGAGATAATGGACTCGCTAATATGTTGAGGAATCTATCAATTTTGTGGAAACACAAGCTGCCACAATTAGGTGCCATATGTTCCCCCCTACAACCAAAATAAATGAATTTTAGAGTTTCATTGATGATATGTTTCACTAAACCATATTTTACATTTAATACCACTAGAATAAAAATCATTATACATAAATATTGTCACAATTTGTAACCCAACAAAAATGTTTGAAATGAACAAAAATAAATATAATTAAAATATATCTAGTTATGAATTGATAAATCACCTAATGCACTTGAAACATTATTGTTGCAAGGCCATTGAATCTCCTAGATCAAAAGTTATGGCTAGAAACCAAGTTTTTGGCTTTAAGAGAAGCTTGATTAGCAATGAAGACCACAAATTTAGGGGTTTTAATAGTTCATCAAACTATCCCACAATTTAAAGACTTGGTACTAAGTTTGCATGCCTTGTACCTAGCTCCATGAACATAGTCTCTTTATCGTGTGAATGTGTCTTCACAATATTTCCTGATACATTATCTTTGGAAGCTTGAAGAATGTTATCTTCTACCTCAATAATAGAAATAATTAGCAATGGTGTAATACATAGTAGAATGCACAATCGTGAACCAAGATGGGGTCCCAGATTGTTTATGGGATTTCATTCCTACACATGGAATACAAACTAAAATTATTCTCTAATTTATGTTGGAAGTTATATGTACTTTCTTGGTTTGAATTGAAATTTATAAATTGGTCTCTCTTGAAATAGATAAAGACTTTAGTAGTGTACTTTTATACCCCTTGAGGAAGACAAAGACATGTATTCCACATACCCAAAAAGTCTCTTTTCTAACTTCCACCAATTATAGCTTGGAGAGATTTTGTCAATTCTAAAAATATAATCATCTAGTTTAATGTTGATCAGTATAGAGAGAAATCTTAAAAAGGGACTAATTGCAAAAACTAGAATACATTTCTTATTTCACTTTTCTTTAGGTGATAAGATCATATTTGCAAGACATAATAAAAACACAAAATACAAATACTAGTAATTAAGTTGAACTGCATACTTATTAGGATCTCGATAGTAGATTTAGCTTGAAGATGCCTTCCATAAATTGTATCTTCCATGAATAAATCAAAAGTAAGCCACATGGAAGTTTGACCTACTCAATAATTAGGTCCAAATATTTATGAACAAGAACTCAAATCAATAAATTCTCTAATTTCCTAGGGTTGCTTAGGTTGATATTTGCAGGCGTAGAGACAATCATCTATGTAAATAATCCACCATATATCTTCAAATTTGGTGATGATCTATGAGCTTTTGATAATTGCAAGTGCTGACATAAATCACTCCACTACTTAGTCCTACAAGGTTTGAAAAATGTTTTTTAATATTGTCTAAGAGTTTCTTTTTCAAAATTTTGATAGAGCTTATACATAGATTAAAATTTCATACATAAACTTGGGTTACAAAGATCACTTGAAATTTTATCATAATTATTCACTCTACGACCCATTTAATATCTTCTAAGACCACTCAAACTTTTTATCACAATTATTTAGTCTAATGTTAGTATCATCATCAAGAATAACAATAATTTCTAAAGGTATATCAAAAACACAAACTCTAGTTCTTGGCTCTAATAATCTAGTTGGATTTCACATTTTACTACTTTGGCTTATCTCTTTGACAATGTTAATATTAGGTGCACAATTATCAAGTGATATATTCAAGACAATAACGTTTTATATTTGTCCTTGCAATGACTTGAGCTCTTTTCGCTTTCCAATTTTTTTACTAGTAAAATCTCTTTCTAAATGAAATTTTTGAGCTCCATTTTTTTGAGAAGATGATGATACTTGGTCACTTAAATTCCACCAAGCAGGTAAAGATTTATATTTTACTTGGATTTTTGAGTTTTCCAACCTAGAATTTTTGTATACAAGTACACAACAAAGACAATATTTAAGCATAATGTCAAACTTTAATTAGTTAACCTCTACAAACACAATAGCATACATGTATAAACTTTTATGCTTTTAAAATCTTTCAATTTGTTAGTTTTGGTAATTTTAATTGATAAGGTAATTTTGATTATTGGAAGTTCAAATCTAACAATTATTTTCTATTTGGTTATTTATATTCTAGAATGAGAATTTCTAAGTGCTCTTTCCTCTAAAAAAACATAGTATATTACAATCATTTCTACATGCACAAAATTTATAGCTTTAAAAAATTTATAGGAAAATTGAAGAGTGAAAAAATTAATCTATGAAATTCATTATTGGAGAGAAGAACATTTCAATTTATTTGTTTTATCTTAAACATCCTCTTGTTTGTTTCAAAAAATAGCAATAATATGGTTTCAAAATATTTATAGCAAACAAAGACTTCATCCTAGATTGGTTGGTAGACCTTAAAATAAAATAAATAAAATATACATGAAATGTTGGCTATGCCTTCCAGATATCACCATCAAATACAATAACAAGATCCATAATAGCTTTGGTGAATGACCACATAGACTTACATAGATAAATTAGTAGCTAAAAATGCAGACATAAGCTACAATTCAAACTCGTAAATTAAAAGAGTAGTTGTTATATTTATTGAACCTTCAATGATAACTAAATGAAGAATTGGAAATACCAATAATACTATTCCAACAACAACTAACAACACAATGTTGTAGTAATAGGCACTTTCAGCTAAAGAAGGGAAAATAGATCACCTTAATCACCCACCAGAATTTGTAGCAGATAAAAACATTTGAATCTATAGGTATTATGAATTCCATCAATCTATATGGCTGGTTGGATTGTATGACTAACTCCCAAAGAAATGTTGGAAAATGGTTCTACATCATATATGTACCTTGAAAATTCTAAATTGATATATTCTAAAGGTTGCAAAAAAATCTACACTTCATACACCCTTGTATGACATACAACAAGTCCTAAACATATCCACACTTTAGTAACATATAAAGAACTCAATATAGGCTTGAAAAGGTTGTGATCAAAATTTTACCAAACCCAAAAGTATAATAGATATTAGAAAAAACTTAATTCACTTAATAAAAGTAAACAAATTGCAAAAAATAAATACAATTTCATAAAATTTTATTCTAACTTGCTTGGCCCAAGAGGGTGTCGAGTGATAGGAAGATGGTGCCAAGTAAGCTTGGCACAAGAAGGCACTGGGTGACTCAACACTAAGGGAAACTCAATACAATGTATGTCGAGTGAGCTTGATAGTCAAGATGTTGAGTGAGCTCAATCACCGTTGTAAGGTGATGCTTGGGAATAGAAGATGTCGAGTGAGCTCGATAGTAACAACAGAGAGTGAGCTTGGAAAAAGACTAAACCAAGTGAGCTATTCAATAGATTTACAATCTAGACATTTCCACCATTAAAACTCAAAGGGAAAAACTTAAATGCAAAACATGTAATATTAAGTAGAAGGAGGACAATAGATTGCCAAATATGCCTGCTTACTTGCTTGCTTATATTCTATTCAACAAAACTATTACAAAATTTGGGAGCATTTTGCTTCAACTAGAAAAACCCTAGAACTTCAAACTGATAAAACTTAAACTTCAAACTTATAGCTCTAATGGTTGAATACAACAATGCCTAGAGAAATCACTTTTTCATAGGACAAATCAATACAAACTAACAAAGAACAAGGAGATCAAGACCGTGCTACTACAGAGATTGTCTTCTTCCTAAACCTTCATTCTATTCTTTGACCTCTAACTTGATTTGTTGATCAACTTTCTTCTTTGCTTTGCAACTGATCCAACTCTTCTGCCCCTGCTCTCTTTCTCTCTATTTGAATGAATTAGATTCATTCCTTTTTGTTTCTTGGCAAAAAAAAATTTCCTCTCATTTCAAATTTGAACTCACCTACTAAGATAAATGCTATTAGGGAGGTAGGTGGGCATTTGGCTCCAGGGGCAATCGACCTACTTCATTAAATTTCTAACACTCCCCCTTTCTCGCAAGCCAAACAAACAAGGAACACTATTGATCCAAATCAACTACACCAAGACTCATTATTAGGTGCCAAAAAGTTCCAATGCCTAAACGCTTAGTAAATATATCTTCTAGATGCTGCACAAACTTGCAAAATTCTATTTTGATATCCTCTTTCTCCACCATTTCTTTGATGAAGTGATATCTGATCTCTATGTGCTTGGTTCTCCATTGAAAGATTGGATTCTTAGACAATGCAATTGAGGGATGTTGTCACAATAAATTGTCATTCCACTCTCTTTCCTTTCATTTAAATCTATCAAGATCCTTCTTAACCAAATAGCTTGATATGCTACTGCATTTGCTACTATGTATTCAACCTCTACTATAGATTGAGCAACAATAGGTTGCTTCTCGGATGCCCATGAAATTGCATCTAATCCCATGTGGAACATGTATCCAAAAGTTCTCTTCCTATCATCTAAACTTCCAGCCCAATCACTATCTGTGTAACCAACCAACCTAAAATCATTTTCTATAATATACAAAATCCCAAATCCCTTGGTACCATTCACATACCTTAGGACCCTTTTTCCTATTTTCCAATGAGAATCCTTTAGTGTTTACATAAATTTGGAAATCTAATTTACTACATGTATAATGTCTAGCTAAGTTGGAGTCAAATTCATCAAACTTCCAACCATATTCTTGTATAGTGTTGGATTCATACTTTTGTTGCAATCTTCCTTGCTCAACTTTAGACCTACTATTGTTGGCATTGGGGCTGCCTTACTATTCTACATTTTGAATCTCTCCAAGATCTGTCTTGCATATTTTTCTTGAGAGATGGAGATGCCATCATGCATTTGTTTTACTTCTATGCCTAGAAAGTACTTCAAGAGACCTAGGTCTATCATTTCAAATTCATTCTTCACAGCCTCTTTGAGCTCACCAATTAGGAAATTATCATTTGAAGTGAAGATTAATTCATCTACATACAAGACAACAATCAACACATTTTTATTTGCTTCCTTGATGTACATTGTAGGCTCACCATCACTTTTGCTAAAACCATTCATCATCAAATATGAGTCAATCTTGTTGTACCATGCTTGTGGAGCTTTCTTAAACCCATATAGAGCTCTCTTCAATCTATAGACTTTGTGTTCTTCACTTGCAACTTCATAACCTGGTGGCTGCTCAACATATACCTCTTATTTCAATACACCATTCAAGAAGGTAGACTTCACATCCATTTGATATACCTTCCATTTTTTCTAGGCTGCAATTGCTATGATAGCATGCATGGTTTCCATTCTTGCAACTTTGGCATATATCTCATAATGATCTCTCCCATACTACTACTTATACCTCTTTACCACTAAACATGCCTTATGCCTTTCTATTTTTCCTTCAACATTGCACTTGGTCATGTAGACCTATTTCATTCCAATTACTTGCTTCTTGGGAGGCAAAATAGTTAACTCCCATGTCTCATTTCTTTCAATAGCATCTATTTCCTCATCCATCACATTGCACCACTTCTCTTCATTCATAGCTTCCTCAAAATAAATTGGGTCACTATGAGAAAATAATAAAAAAATTAGACTCTCATCATAATCATCCTCATACCTTTCATCTTGGTATATCTACCTTAGACTCTTGGTCTTATTTGGCAATAGAGAGGCAAGAGTAGGAACTGAATTTTTAGTATTGCTGCTACTACTGGTTTGCATACTAGCTCAAGGTTGTCTTGATTTGCTTTGAGTTGTTGCTTGACATGTTAAGGGTTTCTTCCCTTTTTTCATTTATCTACAATCCATGTTAGTTGTTCCATCTTCTTGCTGATCACCAATATCATCTTCTTCCTCTTTAATAGTAGGCACTTTATGTGAAGTGCTTGAGGATTCATCTATTGAGCTATCCCATGATTGATTTTCAAGACACTCCACATCTCTTGAAATGATGATCTTCTTGTCAATTGGATCATATAGCCTATAAACCTTTTCTTCTAAGCTATAACTTGTGAAGATGCACTTCAAACCTTTGTCATCTAGTTTTTTCCTTTGTTGCTTAGGCACATGTGCATATGCTACACATCCAAAAACTCTCAATTGTTCAATTGTCCATTTGTTCTTTGACCATGCCTCAAGAGGAATCATGTCATGAACTAATTTTGTAGGACACTTATTAATCAAATATATTGTTGTTGCAACAAATTCTCCCCAATATTTAGTTGGGAGTCCCTTTTTTTTCATCATGCTTCTTGCCATCTCAAAAATGGTCCTATTCTTCCTCTCAACCACTCCATTTTTCTATAGAGTATAGTTGGCTATCAGCGCTTTCCTTATACCATTTTTAATGCAAAAATTTACAAACATTTTGGAAGTATACTCCCCTCCTCTATCTAAACTTAGGACCTTGACATAGTGTAGACATTCTTTTTTAGCTAGGGCATTAAATTCAACAAATTTGTCACGTCTCTGATTTGTTCTTCAAAAAATACACCCATGTCCTATGACTAGAATCATCTATAAATGTCATAAAATAAGTACTCCCCCCAATAGAAGTAGTTTGCATAGGGCCTACCAAATCAAAATGCACCAATTATAATGGTGCTCTAGCCCTTTTGGAATTTATAGAATTAAAGGGAGGCCTATGTTGCTTACCCTAAATGCAAGCCTCACACTTGTCATAGGAATCTATTGTACTTGGCAAACTATCTACCATTCTTTTCTTGGACAACAAATTTAAACCAGCAAAGCCAAGATGTTTATACCTAAGATGGAAAATCTTGGAGGGGTCTCCAAGCATGCTCCTAAGAGCCTATTTTTGATGTATTGATGTACATGCATGCTTGGGAGGTGCAACACTAACTTGAGAAGAGAAACATGTCTCTGTCCTCAATGGGAACATCCTATTCTTTGTCATTTGGACTGCTATAAGTAAACTATTACTCCCATCCTTCTCATGAATGACACACTTGTCATTTTTCATCAATACCTTGTATCTATTTTGAATGAGTTATCCAACACTCATCAAGTTGTGCTTCATATCGAGGGAAAAATATGCATTATGTATCTCCTTCTTCTCACCTTGTTTGGTGCTAACCATAATAGATCCTTTTCCCACTATGGGAATGGTTCTATTATTTCCCATCTTAATTTCAGATATAAAAGTGTTTTCAATGAAACAAAATAAACTTTCATTATCACTCATGTGGTTGCTATAGCCGTTGTCTAGGTACCATACCTCAGGGCCGCCTTCTTCACCAATGTTACACATGATAAAGGTTGTGGAATTTATTGTATTTTCCATGTTCAGATTAGCCACATTAGCATTCTACTTTGAATGATCACCCTGATTCTTTCAGCATTCACTTGCATAATGCCCATAGTTATAAAAATAGTAGCATTTAACATTGCTCTTATTGGAGTTGTAATTCTTCTTACCTCCTCTAGAGTTATTTTGAGAGGTTCTTGCTCCCTCTTGATTGTTAGCTCATCCTGAGCTTTCTGTACCAACATTCCTTTGACCATTCCTTCCACAACCTCCACTTCTTGAGCCTCTACTAGAGCCATTTCTTCCTTCCCCCCTACCTCTTGAATTCTCTTGAGCCTTGAAAGACTACTCTTGGGAAGTTGTCACTAATCTATTTTTTCGATGCTCATGGGTTTGAAGAATTCCCATCAACTCAACCATGGTCAATGTGGTGAGGTATTTTTCTTCCTCTATCATCATCACAAGATTTTCATATTTCTAAGGTAAACTCCTCAATATCTTTTCCACAATCCTCTGCTCTTCATAATCTTCTCCATTTGACTTGAGCTTGTTTATCAAAGTGGAGATTCATGAGCTAAACTTTGCAATAGGTACATTATCCTTCATCTAAAGGTTCCCAAACTCTCTTTTGATCATTTATAGCTTCACTAATCTAACCTTATCAGTGCCCTTAAAGTTCATCTCAGGGATATCTCATGCTTACTTTGCATAATTTGTTGCTACAATCTTGGGAAAGACTATCTCTATCATTGATGCCTAAATCCAACTTTATTACTTTGCATCCTTTCTCCTTGACTCTTTCAACTTAGCCTTTTTTGGGCTTGTGAGGGTAGCATACACTACTGGAACTGTAACATCATTCAACCTATTGATCACAAACTCCTACAAGTCATTAGCTACCATTATGGTTTTCATCTTCTTTGCCCATGTATCATAATTCTATCCATTAAAGGATGATGATTGCTACCATATCTTTCTTGCATCTCTTGCCATGTCAAATATCCCAGAAAACACATGCCCTAACTCACTTTGGATGTGAGGCCTCAAACCTCTGATACCATGTGAAAAATAAATCACAATTTCATAAAATTTTCCTCAGCACAAGGCGATGTCAAGTGACATACTTGTTCGGCACAAGAGGGTGCTGAGTGATTGAAAGATGGTGCTGAGTAAGCTCAACACAAGAAGGGGCTGAGTGAATTGGCACTAAAGGAAATTGAGCACAATGTATGCCAAGTGAGCTTGATCACCATTGCAAGGTGATGCTCAACAATAGAGGATGCCAAGTGAGCTCAATAGTAATAACAGAGAGTGAGCTTGGCCAAAGACTAAACTGAGTGAACTATTCAGTAAACTTATAGTTTGGACATTTCCACCATTAAAATTAAAAGGGAAAAACTTCAAAAATTGCAAGTATGGAAATCTTAAATACAGAACATGTAATATCAAGTAGGAGGACAATAGACTGCCAAGTATGCCTTCTTGTTTTCTTGTTTATATTCTATTCAAAAAAACTATTACAAAATTTGGGTGCATTCGGCTTCAACCAGAGAAACCCTAAAACTTCAAATTGATAAAACTTAAACTTGAAACTTACAACTCTAATGGCTACATAGAATAATGTTTGGAGAAATCACTACTTCATAGAAAAAATCAATACAAACTCATAGAGAACAAGGAGATCAACATCATGCTGCTACAAACACTATCTTCTTCCTAAACCTTCGTTCTATTCTCTGACCTCTAACTTGATTTTTTGATATGCTCTGGAACTGATCCAACTATTTTTCCCTTGGTCTCTCTCTCTCTCTCTCTCTCTCTCTCTCTCTCTCTCTCTCACCCACCAAGATAAAGTTGTCAAATAGGTAGGTGGGCATGTGGTTCCAAGGGCAACCGACCTACTTCGTTAAATTTCTAACAATAATTACACTTTCAATGCTCAACTTGAGAATCTTTGTAGTGTTGATACATAATAAAATAGCAATTTTGGTTGTGAAAATATCTTTCATGAACTATTCCTCAAAAATGATGTTGGGAAGTTTGAGGCATTGAGCTTTTCTATAGAATATTTTACTACTAGAGCATTTTCATCACTCTTTTCCCATGCATCCTAGTGTTGGTTATTTGCAAATGCAAGAACTTCCCAATCTTGTTACAAAAATTTCATTTTAATTAGGTCTCAGAAAAAAGGGGTTTTCTTTAGTGTTAAACCCAATGGGCTTGTCTTAGCTAATGGATTAGATAAATGACATTGATTGAATTATAGTGTTGGTTATAGGACTTCACTACTACTATACTCAAGTAAAAAATAAAAATATGAGCAAATTTTTTTTTTAAATACTATTAAGAACTTTTTAAACCCTACATCATGCAAACTCTTGTCATAAAAACACAAACAAATTCAATTCTTCTCTTTGAACCTCTTGTATTTTGTTGCTTCATTTTAAGGATGAATCTTTATTGGCTTCAAATTCTCTATTTTCCTAAAAGATTTTTTTATTTTTGGATAATGGAAGTTATCAAGCATTTTAAATTGTTAGATATAGATAAATTTCTTGTACTTAAATGTGCCTACTATTCTTGAATTAAAATTGAAAGTAAAGTGCTTGAATATCAAATAATTACTCATAAACACCATTATAAAAAAGTTGGAAGTATCAATAATAAAGATTCACAATACAATAGGGTACATAAAAAAATAAAGAGATACAATATGCAAGGAAAAATGCAGTAATCATAACTTCAAACAATCACTAAAATCACTGGGATGATCAAAGAAAAAACTATGTACAAATAGACTTACAATGGTGTAGCTAACATTGGGATGATCAATTTCTCTCAAGAGAAATAAATAAGTCTTAATCATCCAAAACTGAAGTATAAGAAATGGAGTTGTTATCTCTCTTGGGATGGGAGAGAGTCAACGAATTTTACTTGCAGCTATCTTTCTTGATTAATCAATCACCTGTAATCTTCTATTTTAACAACATGAATGGAAGTTGTCCTTGAATTTATGAGTTGAATTAAAACTAAATAATAACTAGTTTTGAATTGTTCTATGTGTGCATGCTAGTTATGACATCATGCATAATCCCATTTCTAAGAAAATGTTCAGCGTAGGCATTAAAAATAAGGCTCTCTATTTAAAATAAATAAATTTATAGTTTTTCAACAAATGGAAAATGCTTCTATTCAAAGATGTCAACAATTATGTTGTTCTACTTATATCTACCAGTTAAATCTCCTATTTCCATCATTATGGTTTGAAAATAATTTTATGAACTAGCTTTATTAAGTACACCTACTCCATCGAATAGCATAAACTAAGTATTGTGTGAATTGTCTATACTAGAATGGCTTTATTTATTACATCTAGTCCATTTGATAACATAAATAAAATATCTCCTCTTTGACCAATGAAGTAATTGGCTTTTTGCTCGAGATTCTTGAGATTCCCTTTTAATGAATGCATACAACTTTTCTTTTCAAAAATCATTCCAGTAATGCATTCAACAAGGATAATCAATTTTTCCTTATAAAAATAAATTCACCTCTTGCCTCATGATATATTCTAGCACTTTCAACACCTATCTCCATAGATTAAACTAGTCAATGATTCATAATTTTTTGATACAAAAGGAAAATGCTGCTACTTTTTTTCCTTTAATATTCCTCAACTTGATAACAATTCTATTATAAAGCATAGAGATTCTTGTGAACCATTGTTAAGGAGTTTATTGTTGGTATGATTTTAATTATTTATCTCATCCTAAGAGAAACCAATGAATGCAAAAAGAATCAAGATTTCTATATAGTAACCTTTCCATGCAGATTTATTCCCATCAGGCCAAAAATCCTCTTTTTCTCCTATTGCAAACAATTGAAACCAATTATAAATAGCATATAGTTTCTACATAGATCATCATTAAGAACTGATAGACAAATTGATTATGATTCTCACAATAGGAACATCGTTGACTCTAGTATTCTCATAGAAACAAAATTCAGTTTATAGTTTATCTAATTTTTTAAAGAATAACTAATATATTGTGGGTGTTCTCTACTTTGAAAATTGAATGTTTCATCGAGTTGAAAGAAAGCTTGTTTTCCTTTAGTAAATAGTTGATGTGATGGAAACAAGAATATATTGTAAGTAAGACATCATTCTATTAAGAATGTTTTTACAAGTTGAATAGTTTTGCATATATATTTTTAATATGCTTAATACATTTTGATAATAAAAAATAAATTTTTTCTTTTATCCAACTACAAACATCACAACACTAATCCAAAAAGTTATGTTAAATGTTGTTAGTGAACAAATGTTTTTCAAACACAAAAATAGAGAACTCCAAATGCCCACATTGAAGTTGTTGGACAGATTATCATAGGATTGATAATCTTCTTCTAAATTACCTAGGTACCACTCCTCACACAAGATTTAGAATGAATTTACATAACTATAGACATAGGTACCTTTAACCATAAAGAACAAAAGGTACACAAACATCCAAAGAAACTAAATAACTAGAAGGAAATAATAAGTAAATGATACAAAGCTCATTTACCCAATCATTACATTACAAAAGAAATAGAGAAAGAAAGATGAATTGTTTTTTAATAACTAAGGTCCAAATTCCCAATGATAATCGTGGAGATAATTTATGTGCACCAAAATTACTTTCATAGATAACTAAGATAATTCAAAGATTAACATTGATAAAAAAGATAGCACACAAACTCAAAGTTTTGATATACTAAAGTTTCCCTCCCATGAACACAACATAGATTTGCTATCTAACACACACAAATTACTATTTGGAAAAGTATCTTCCCTTCTATAAGACAAAGTCTACAGAAAAATACAACTCCGTTGTCTCTCTATTATTTCTAGTTCTCTCCTAGCAGCCCAAAGTCTGCTGAAGAAGCCAAAACTGGAACCCCCAATCCTCCATCTTTTCAGAATATATAAGGACTCCCAATAAGTGTCAGCTTCTCGTAACTGATTCTTGCAACTTAACTATCTAGTCTTTTAGTTGTTGTGGTTATAATTCTACTCACCGATTAAGTAACCAATCTTTACAAGTTATATTTTCAAATCTCTTTGGAGTTTCTTGCATTTGTCAAATTAGTAGGAATATAGTTATTTCCTCTACAAGGAATGATAATATATGCACATTTCATTGGCATAAGCTCACCATATGCGGGCTCCATTATTTCAGAACACAACTCAAGATTTATTTTATATTGATATTTACCTCAGCAATGCCATACCTTATTTTCCTTGCAAGAAATATTTGCCCATCTAACAGAAACGTGGATTGTCTTCCTATGCATTTGTCATGGTTGAAAAATTACGCTTTTGGATATCGATAATACTGTGATCATCATAGGATCTGCATTCCCTGACAACGGAGCCTGTGGCAGAAAGGGGAGATTCAAATATTTAAAACTCTCAACACTTGGATTTCATAGACTCTATATCTAACACTATTGTCCTGTGTGTAACAAACTGTGCACCACCATTCATATGGGTTCTCTACACTGAGATTTTGTCATATATTTTGTAAGAAAACTTCGCGCCCTTCATAGTAACCCACGAGCGCACCAAGATAATGCTTTGGGATTTCATCAGCATTTGTCAGTACATTTTAGATCTTTGGACTTTCCTCCCTTCGTAGTTATCGAGTTTGAACTGCCACGATATTCATGTAGACGTGGTTATGCTTCACCGATACGTAGGCATTGATGTGTTGAGATATTTCATCAAATATTTGTCGTCTTTTGCTATTAACATGTGAGAGCCTATGATTAATTAGGCAGGGAAATATCCGAAAGTGTAACTTGAGATATGCGTTCTTGAATTATAACATGAATTCCCTGTTGGAATGTCATGTCTCCTTCTTTGGGGTTGATAATCTGTTAATTCTCAGGAAACCTTCATGTTTCAAAACCTCTTCCAAGGAAACACGCTCGATTTATACAATGAGTAGACGGCTCCATGTTCTTTCTCTTCTCATACTTGTGACATCCAATTTGTCATTTCTTCCCATTTTTACCTATCTTCACATTGGGAATACCATGAGTTCATTATTCCATGGAGATAATCACTAACTGAAAATAGATCGGGTGCATTTGTGCTCTGTAGTGGGGACATTAGCGACCATATCATTCTCCATGTCTGCGTGGAAACAAGGCTGAGAAATCAATCTTCATGATTCCCGTCTCATTAGATCTATGAATATAGTTAGTACACCATTTCCATTTTGACATCGGAGTTCTTACAAACTTTGCAGAGTTTTCCACTTTGAGAGTTGTGGTTTTGACTTTGGAAAATATTCATAATTTTTTTTTATCATCCTTTAAGAATGGGCATATAAAAAGATTTATCAAAATGAATATTTTAATTAAGCCTTATATTTTGAAATGGATCCTATCAACATCTAACCCATTCAATCTAATCGAACAAATTTATCACAAGCTGAATAAATGATCAGGAACCAATATGGTCTGATCTAAACTTGAACTTCAAACTTTCAAACTTCTATACTAAACCCACTGAACCTCTGAACTTGATCCTTTGCAAAGGGTCTGCACTTTTGAATTAGTGAACTTGCTCTTTGAATTGGACTCAACCTATGGGAACCATGGTTCACTTCAATGTAGATATCCAAACTAATTTGAACTTGGGAGGAGTTTATCAAGCCATTTCAAACCCAATTTGAAGTGTTCCTATCAAATAATAAATTGTGATTTGAACTCTAAATTGATGAATCAAAATAAGCCATGAACCTGAGTGAGAAAATTGAACCACTTCAAACCTCTTTTAACTAAGTTAAAATAGGTTTAAGACCCTAAAAAAAAAGTTTAATTACCGGGGTCTATATGGGTACCAACATGGGCTCTGATTGTGGGACTATTTTTGTCACGAATCTTTGGTAAAAGATAAGTGTTTTATCCATTAGGCTACAAAGTCTCAAAGAAAGAGAAAATGGAGTCACTAGTGAAGAGAGTGGTGAGAAGAAGGACAAAACCAACCATCCAAAAACTCCTAAACTACCCACAACCAAAAATTTGCCAAACAGAGATATTTACAAATATGTACATTGGTAGGAAAAACCCTACCAAGAGAACCAACATTGAGAAATAACTTACGTGAATCCATCAACTGGCTGGGAGAAATAACATCCTTTTCAGACTAGTAGGTTGTGCCTTAGTGAAATAGCTCCAAACTACCATGTACTGACAACCTCTTCAATTTTGAACCTTAAGTTACTGTCATGCAAAAATTTGGCAACCCAACATTCTTTCCAAAATAGCCAAAATCTGTCATATCATTCCTTATCTTTGGATGATTTTGTCCATAACATTCTTCAAACTAGAAATCATCTCAAACTGAAAATAATAATATTCAAGAACTTCTTCATTGGCCTCCAGACTACTATCCACAATGGCACACTCCTTTCCATAATCATGAGAATCATGTTTCAATTTGTCAAAAAGAGAAAATTCATCCAACATGGGATCAAATCTATCATAATTTTTTTTTTTTTCAACTCTATCAAGAATCGAGGCATTATCAAATATGTAAAACATATGATCTTTTATTTCATCCAGTGCATCTTTAGATTTCACAATATTATTCTCAATAAACTCACAACCAAAAGAATGGAATAAAAAATCACCAAACAACCTCTTATATTCCATTTGTTTTAAATTTATACCTTAACTATTCAAAGAGGGATCTCTTTGTCCAAGAGATGATTAAAATCTACTCATGATATCCTCTTCTTCCTTGTAGAGGAGAGTTTCATTTAACATCTCAATTGAGTCACCCATAGACTGGAAGCTAACTTCAACCTTTCCTCCTCCAATCAGAGTTTGAACACGAGAAACATTTTCAACTTGTAGTTCTACCTTATCATCACCACAAATGTTATCTTTAAACCAATAGGGTTCCTCGATGGGTTGTTCACATATTTCAGAGTGTAAAGAATCACTTTTAGCCACTTCATCAAAAGAAAATGATTCAAATTCTAGTTGAAAGTCCTTTTGAAATATTTTAGAAATGGGGTGTGCTAAAAAAAAGATTTTTATCAGAATTTTCAAGGCAAAATGGTTTTTTTACCATTTGATTATATATTGTTGGACATGAATCACCTTTATCCATGGTTTCTTGAGTGCCATCATGATCACCAAAAATTGCATAGTTGAGAGAAATGAAAAGAGATGATATTACCAAAGGTTCTTTGTCATCAACTTCTAATTCTTCTTCAAGTTGTTGTGCGGGTCTTTCAACTTGTGAAATGTGAGGTACAAGATTCTCTATAGTAGGATAGAGTTGTAGCCATCTTCAAGACTGATATTTTTTCTCACATCCCAAGAAACACTTTCTTTAAAACACTCCATGGACTCATGTGGTACTTTATCATTTTTTTGGTAGATTTCCATGAAAGATGGATTCAATCTAGTCTTCTTCACAACCTCCCCATTCAACATGATGAATTAAATTAATCCTACAAATACAAAAATATTATACAGAATAACTAAGGAAATCAATGTGACAATAGTTTTTAATTCTAGATCCCAAGTGGAGTTGCCAAAAATCTAGTACTAAACAAATTTATCTTTCAAAGACAAAAATAGAGAACTCCAAATGCCCACAATGAAGTACAAATCACACCAATAGTTTGAAAAATTATGATGGGGTTGATAATCTTCCTCTAAATTACCTGAGTACAACTCCCAGCACAAGATTTACAATGAATTTACATAACTATAGACATAGATGCCTTTAACTAGGAAGCACAAAAGGTACACAAACATTCATTGGTAAAAATGGTGTAGATGCAAATAAACTAAATAACTAGAAGGAAATGATAAGTGAATGATGCAAAGCTCATTTGCCCAATCATTACATTACATAAGAGATGCAGAAATAAAGATGAATTGTTCTTTCAAAATACACGAATAACTAATGCCCAAAGTTCGAATGATAATCCTGGAAATAATTTATGTGCACCAAAACTACATTCAGAAATAACCAAGATAATTCAAAGATTAACATTGATCAAAAAGTTAGCATGCAAACTCAAAGTTTTGATATACTAATGTTTTCCTACCCTAAACACAACAAAAATAGCCTAGATTTTTTTGCCTAACACACACAAGTTACTATTTGGAAAAGTATCTTCCTTCCCATAGCACAAAGTCTATAGGAAAACAAACTCCTCTATCTCTCTATTATTTTGGATTCTCTCGTGGCAGCCCAAAGTCTGTCGAAGAAATAAAAACTAGAACCCCCAATCCTCAATCTTTTTGGAATATATAAGGACTCCCAATTAGTGATAGCTTCTCATAATTGATTCTTGTGACTTAACTATCTAGTCTTTTGGTTGATGTGGTTATAACTATGCTCACCTATTAACTAACCAATCTTTACAAACTATATTTTCAAATCTCTTTCGAGTGTGTTGCAATTGTCAAATTTGTAGGAACATAGTTATTTCCTCTACAAGGAATGATAATATCTTCACATTACTTCGTCATAAGCTCATAAGCTCACCATACGCGAGCTCCATTATTTTAGAACACAACTCAACATTAATTTTATATTGATATTTACCTCGGCAATGTCATGCCTTATTTTCCTTACAAGAAATGCTTCCCCATCTAACTAACATGTGGATTGTCTTCCTATGAATTTTTCATAGTTCATCAATTATGCTTTTGACTTTCGATATTACTTTGATCATCATAGGATCTACATTTCCTGACATATAGGCCTGTGGCGGAAAGGGGAGATTCAAATATTTCAAACTCTCAACACTTGAATTTGATAGACTCTATTTCTAACACTATTGTCCTATGTGTAACGAACT
The DNA here is from genome assembly GCA_028749045.1 of Cupressus sempervirens. Taxonomy (NCBI): domain Eukaryota; kingdom Viridiplantae; phylum Streptophyta; class Pinopsida; order Cupressales; family Cupressaceae; genus Cupressus; species Cupressus sempervirens. The sequence goes on from CM053786.1 coordinate 658,839,908, forward strand.
GGACACCACCATTTATTTTGGTTCTCTACACTGACATTTTCTCATATATTTTGTAGGAAAACTTTGTGCCCTTCATAGTAACTCGTGAGCGCACCAAGATAATGCATGAGGATTTCATCAGGAATTTCTAGTACATTTTAGATCTTTTGATTTTCCTCTCTTCATAGTTACCGAGTTTGAACTGCCATGATATTCATGTAGATGTGGCTATGCTTCACCAATATGGAGGCATTGATGTGTTGAGATATTTCATCAAATATTTGTTCTCTTTTTCTATTAACATGTTACAACCTATGATTGATTAGGTAGGGAAATAGCCGAAAGTGTAACTTGAGATATGCGTTCCTGAATTATAACATGAATTCCATGTTGGAATGTCATGTCTCCTTCTTTGAGGTTGATAATCTATTAATTCTCAGGAAATCTTCATGTTTTGAGGCCTCTTCCAAGGAAGCACACTCGATTTATACCATGAGAAGATGGCTCCATGTTCTTTCTCTTCACATGTTCATGGCATCCAATTTGTCACTTCTTCCCATTTTCACCTATCTTCACTCTAAAAATTCCATGAGTTCATTATTACATGGAGATAATCACTAATTTAAAATACATCTTGTACATTTGTGTTATGTAGTGGGGACATCAGTGACCATATCATTCTCCATGACTACGGAGAAACATGACTATGAAATCAATCTTCATGATTGTCATCTTATCAGATCTCAGACTATCATTAGTGTGCCATTTCCATTTTGACATTGCATTTTTACAAACTGTGTAGATTTTTCCACTTTGAGAGTTATGGCTTTGACTTAGGAAACCATTCATAATTATTTTCTTCCATCCCTTAAGAATGGGCATATCAAAAGATTTATCAAAATTAATTTTTTAATTCAAGCCTTATATTTTGAAATGGGATCCTATCAACATCTGAACCATTCAATATAATCTAACAAATTTATCACAAACTAAATAAATGATCATATGACCCAATATGGATTGATTTGAATTTCAACTTCAAACTTTTGAACCTCCATACTGAACCCACTAAACTTGTGAACTTGAACTTCTAAACTTGATCCTCTAAAAAGGGTCTACACTTTTGAATTAGTGAACTTTCTCTTTGAATCAGACTAAACTTATGGGAAATATGATTAACTTCAATGTAGATATCCAAACTAATTTGAGCTTGGGAGGAGTTGATCAAACCATTTCGAATTGAATTTGAAATGTTCCTCTGAAATAATAAACTATGACTTCAACTTTGAATTGATGAATCTATAAAACCTCTTCTGTATGTATTTATTTAAATATGAATCTCTCTATTAAATTCTTTATAGGAGATTTGAATGGATATATGAGCACAACAAGAGAATTTTGTGGGAGAATATTGATGTTCTTGGTGAAAATCATATAGAGGATATTATGATAATTATGGTTATCTTACATAACATGATTATGATGGTGGATATGAATTAAGGTTTTATAGTTTAGGTGTCCTAATGGAAATTGAGATCAATTGATAAGTTTATGTTTTGGTAGCCCCATGATCCAAGACTTACTCCATTGCTCAATTGTTTAAACATTGATTTTTGCTTATGATGTTATGAGGTGTTTCACCTTATGATGATGATTCTTATTTATGGTACCTTGATGGTTAAGTTATATGCATTCAAATAGTTTAGTATGGTCTATTGATGATTTAGTTATGAGATTAGTGATGTTAATCTATGTACATAAATGGGAAAAGTTTATATAAATGAAAGTTGCAATGTTTTGATCAATTTGATTATGTAAATTTAGTTTATATATATATATATATATCATTTTATCATATTATTGATATTCACATTGAGTGTGTAGGAAATTTAACCATGGTGACCCTATGTGCAAACTATAAGACCAAGATTGAACCCAATAAAGTGATTCAAACCTCGTTGTCAAGTGTTTAATTTGTATTGTAATATAAGTGTATGTGTATCATTTTTTATTTTGTGACGTGTTGAATTTTATGTAAAATTAAATCTTATGGTGTCACTTAACACTAGTTATATGCATATGTGTACTAACAAGTCAATTAGGGTTGGCAATGTAATGTGTTAACTTAAGACTGGTTTAGTTAGTAACCTAAATTAATTCCCCTTGATTAGGGTTTAGTAGAAAGGTTACATCTTTAGGAATTTGGAGATCAATTTTTTTTAAGCCACTTGTATAGGTCATGAATTGATCCTAGAAGCCAAATTTAATGTAATCCAAGTGCCCAAGTGGTAGGGTTATGGGTTATGAACCTTTTCCACCCTTCTAGAACTTCCTAGCAACATTTATGACCCCTAAAATATCTCAATTTCCCTTTGTTGCGAAAATGGATCATGTCCATGAGGTTATCCAAGTTTACACTCTTTCTAAGAGATTTCCTTTATGGTAGGGGAAAGTTGGGAGACCAAAGAAGGCTTAGAGTCAAGTTAGAGTTATTCTTATTCTTGCACTAGTAAATTTTGACCCAATTTTCGATGAATTTTGGTCAAAAGTGCAACCAAGCAGTTGGTCACAAATTTTCTCATCAAAATTTTGACCAAACTTCAAGTTGGTTGAAATTTTGACCAACACTTTGATCAAAAAATTTATATTTCTTCTGACCATAATTTACCATTATTGGTCAAAATTTTGACCAAATATTGGTTGAAACTTTCCAAGTATTGGTCAAAATTTCAACCAATCCTGGACAATCCCATGACCAAGATGCCATGGTCACGACCAAAGGGTTGGTCAAAATTTTGACCAATTTTAGCCCACCCCACAACTAGGATGCCATGGTCATGACCAAAGGGTTGGTCAAAATTTTAACCAATTCTTGGTAGAAAACTTTCAAGAATTGGTCAAAATTTCAACCAATTCTGGCCCATCCCACGAATAGGATGCCATGGTCATGACCAAAGGGTTGATCGAACTTTCAAAACAATTCTTGGTGGAAAACCTTGAGGAGTTGGTCAAAATTTTGACCAAACTAATTTGTTTAAAAATATATATACAGAAGGTTGTAGAGATATTGAATATCACCAATATGCTACGTAGCTAATATAGAAATTTTCTATATGCGTGAATCCATCAATGAATGCCTACCTATGGACTCTATCGTAGATCATCTTCTTTGATCACTCGACCAGTGCGATTTCGGGAGAGGCTTAACAATGTTTTCCATTCTATAGTGCATCTGTTCAACAATTTTGAAGTTGATCTAATGGTGAGCCCTTGTCTAACATTAGGTGGTTGCTTGGTACTCTAGCAATTTGTTATGAACCTATTGTGGCTAATGGGAGATTTGATAATGAAAGCTCCTCGCAACCCTCCAATAGAATCACTGCTTGTGTTCAAGAAAGACACATTTTTTGGATTTTTAATATTGACATTAGCATCCTTTCCATTGGAGGGTCATGAAGAATCTCATTTCCTATGCGAGAGCTCCCCAAAGTCATCTCTATGCAACTTCATTGGTACAATTTGCAAAACGGTTCGGCAACAGTTGTCATTCCAACATGTTGTTGTGGTTGGCTAGAAAGTGATCTAAAGGGAAAGTTGTTGTCTAGTAGTTGGGTTTCTTATCACGAGTGATGAGGGAGATTTTTTTATTGGAAGCTCCTCATGGCCATCGAACAGAGCCATTTCCAACAATGAGCAAAGGATGAATGCAATACCAGATTCCAATTGAAATCAATGAAATTAGTTCTATAAGAGAAGAATGAAGTAGTAGCCCATTTTCTATGTGTAGCTCCCTAAACATGCTTTTCTTTTTCACTCCATTGGCACAAATTTGGGAGTGTGGTTTGATAGTGGCTGTTGTTCTAGTGTATCATTGCGGTGATCTAGAAAGTGATGCTAAGGGTGGAGCTTGCATCTAGCACTTGGGATCTTTGTGCAAGTGAGTAAGGGAGCTTCTATTGTGCAAGCCTAGATAGATGGAGTAGAGCTATTGGCACCATCAGCAACCATAGAAAAATCATTAAGAGCAGAGCTTGAATCCATGAACCATTATGAGTGTCAAGTTTGATATTCTCAGGGAGGCCCTTCAAAGAATCAACCACCACAAGAATGCACATGAAGATCTTCCATGATAAAAAGGTTTCAACATGAATGGAATCATTTTTGTGACAATTACAAGAATTCAAACTCTCATTAGATCACTGCATCCATAGGTCAAGTGTCTTCATTAGGCTGACATATCTTCAAGACATGTGTCTTCATGGGAGTATTGTGCTCATAGGTTGTAGGCTTTCACTTGATTGCAATAAGAGCTTATCTTGTTGACAAAGGTGCACTACAATTGTAATAATTAATTTATCATGCTAATGTTTAAGAAGTTCATTAAAAGGATTTACAATAAAGCATTTTCTTCTTATTCATAGATGCTTCATAATTATTTTCCTAAGGCACTGCAAATGGTTTGCAACTACTACATAATAACCACTAAGAATGAAGTCCTAGGGAAGGTGAGCTTTGGCTTCTTTCCATCTTTGCTCTAAAGATAGTTGTAAGAAATTGAAAATGCAGCTACAAGCATAAAATTTAATGTTCTTTTTACAATAAGAGACCTACATATGTAACTATAAACTAGTATAAAGCATGGAGAACTTGCATGACATTTCGCTTTACAATTTTAATTTCTATTTTAAATAGTCATAATTTCTTCTATAAAATTCCCGAGTTCCATCATTTCTTGTAAAAATAATTCCAAGAATCATTGGGGCATTAATTTTGTTACTTAATTCCTTACTTCCATCCTAAAATTTCTTACATAAAATAAGTCAGCTATGATGGGGACCAATTTCTTAAGGAAGGCTCCTAATTTCCTCAACACAACGCATTGAAGGGATCATTCCCTAATTTATCATATAGGAAAAGAAAGGAAGCATGCAAATAGGAAAAAATTATGACAACTCACCCAACAAACAAGTCACATAATAGTTGTTGCATAGTATCCACTATCTAAAACACCAAATAATGCGTGACTATTAGGAATCAATCCATTGTAATTTGGCATTACAATAGCTACTTCTAGCTACTACAAAATACTGGGTTCACTTGGTGCACAGTGTTGACCTTTTGCCTCTTGGACTAGCACATCCGCACACATTGACAAGATAAAAAACAAAAGACTATTATTCTGACAAGTGTATCCTGCATAATCTAAGAAATGAAACTTACAAATGCCATTATCAAAAACTCCACCATGTAGGCTACAATATTCATCATAGCTAGCTACAGATGCACACAAGAACATTGAGACTACTTTAGAATTGTACCCATAAATAATATTGGTAGTTGTTCATAATCATAGGCTAGTAGTACTCATTTAATTTTCTTTTACTGAGGTATAACCAACATGAGGAATACAATTATGTAGGAAAATTATAAACAATATTAGAAAAGAGGTTCATGATGATACCAGTAGAGCAGTCAATCCTAGTATAACTAGGTTCATAGTCACAAGTGCCAGTTGAGATGCATATGCCACAACCACTACAACCACCAGGACAAGTTCCTAAAGCAAGTCTGCTTTATATTATATAAGATTATACAAAACAAAGACATTAATGAGGGAAATTTATGGGATAGCATTATAGGTTTAAGTTTAGAATGGATGAAAGACCATTTCTTGTAGAAAACATAAAAGAGCATGGTTGTAACACCCTGCTAAGGGATCCAAAAGAATTAACTTAAAGTTTTACTAAGTTTGTCAAACAATTTTTTTTTAACATGAAAGATAAACCATTCATATCAAACACATAGTAGCAGAAGTAATAACATACATAAAACTAAAAATATTCATAACAAGTTACATTCCTTAAGGATCCCAAGACATTGAGTCACATTTAATCTAATTAATACTAAGTCTAACAACTGCCATACCCACATGAAAGAATAATTTAAAAGTCCAATATCCATAATATACATTTGTTCTAAATTCCTTTTGGCAATTAAATTTGGAATACTCAATCGTCCACTGTACATGTCATAGGGAATGAAAAGCTTAAAAGAATATACATGTGTGAAAATGAAGTACATCATCCTATTCTAGCCCATGATGCAAGTGCAATAAATTAAATGAAACTATTAACATACATGATACATCCATCCATTAATAATAATATAAAATCCATCGTAAAAGATAACCATCCATCATAAAACACAACTAACTTAGTGTGTGGTTCCTCCCAACTGTCAATAGCATCATTAGACAATCGTAGGCCCTAGCCATCTCCTCGTGTGTAACATATCAAGTCACCAAAGAGATCATTAGTATTATCATAGTAGGAATGTCACTCCTAAAACATACTACAACATATGCAGAAGAAAATCTAACATGCTACAACATATGCATAAAGAAATCTAACATGTAAGAATAAAGCATAAGATGATCCTACAAAGCAAATAACATCATCTATCACATGCTAATCATCAATATAAAGAAACATGTCAGCAATTACATCCATCATAAGATATAACATGCATCATAATGATCCAAGAACAAAATGAAGATAAATACCAACCAAGAATGCTCCAACCACGGTGCCTCAGATGGATCTCAAATGGTAAGAGTGAAAAATTACTACCACCCAACCATGTGGAACCTAAATGGCCCACTTCCACCATGCTGAGGAGATAATCTCAAGTCCCAAATAGGTTATCAGTCACATAGCACAAATACTCTCTAACTCTAGGAATCCTAAAAGTATACTAACTCAAAGGTTCCAACACAAACTGACGTCTAATCCCAGAGGCACAACAAAGACATGTAGGAAACCTACTATGTAAGTGGGAAAGTTTCATCACACAAATCATGCTAGAGTTACCCTGGTAGTCTCTCAATAGACTGCGCCCCCCTAGTGATCCCTATGCAGCCACTAGTATCCTCTCATACTGAAGAGGCATACTATGGAATGTAATGTCGCAACCAAGCATTCTCTCTACTCCCATCATAGTCTGTACTAGCACTCAAGGCATGGGCGAGAACATACAATTATCTTATTAGGTTCATTTAATCCTCATTTAGTGTAAATATTTTCACTTATTAAATAACTTACAATGAGTTACCCTGGCAGCCACTTAGGGCCCTGGCCCCCATTGCAAGACACTTCCCAACACTACAAGTAGATAACCTACCCTAGGCTCAATAAAAGCACAAATCCATAATCACATAAAATCACCCTAGTCCTGAACAAGTGACTGGAAAAATACCAAAAGATAAAAAAAATAATAAGAACTTCAAATCTCCATGAGCAATTGAAAAGCATCCATGTATAATCATGATCACAATAGTTTCCTATTGGCAACTGAAGGTATCAATGATAATCACAATATCTATCAATCCTCATCGAGTAACTGTATAGTATCTCAAAATAAATCTCAATATCCATATCAATGATAAATCAACATATCCATTAGTTCTCAATGAGAAACCAAAAAGGCATCTCAAAGCAAATAATACTGACCGAAGACTCCAAAATGGTCGAGTCAAAACATGTCACAACATGACATCATCAAGATTGAAACAAAGACTTCAGTCCCATCATGGCGACTAAAAAGTAGTCCAAGAATAACTGATCGATGACTCAAAAATGGTTAAGTCAAGTATCTCAAATACATACACCTCAGCTTCACACAAGAAGACTGAAAAAAACATCAACGAACGATAAATACAAACATCTCGTAGAGCATACGATCACATTACCATGGTTGGGTTTTAAAAGAATCAAGACCAAATAACATCAACATGCCATCACATTTGCATAACTCCCAAGCCTCTGGAAGACATCCTAACTAGTCAACACTTTAGGACCACCCAAACCCCAAACATGGATAGCATAAAGAACAAGATAGAAACACATATTTTTGTTTTCTTTTGCAATCACATGGTTAAGCCAAATATTAGGTTTTAGTTTTTTTTCTCAAGTACATTTCAAGTGTATTAGATTCTTCATTTAATCTATAACTCAACCCTTTTTTTTTTTTGAATAAAACATAGAATTATCCCTCCATTATTTTAAAAAAATTCTCTAAAATAATCATAAGATAATTATTTACTTATTTAAATCATTGAACTAGTTCCCATTGACTTTTAGCTTTATTCAAAACATTAGAATAATACTTATCAAGTTTCAAATAATTAGTTTACAATTTTCTTTAAACACTTCAAGAACAATCATTTATTTAAAATAATCTTCATCGATTTTAAGTAAAATCAATCTCATTAATAGCTCAATTATTTAATTCCACTAAATACTTATTAATATCTCTTTTCTTTTAATTTGCCCAAATTCCAAATTACAAAATTAAAGATTCATTCATAGAAAATTATTCAGACACACATAACAGACACGATGAAGACAGGGAGGGAAAGAGCATAATAAAAATAAATGAAATAATCAAGAGTGCCTACCTGGACACTGATGCTAATTCGCTACACCTCATAAAATTGTAGAGAAGCTCCTCCCCTTAGAACCTTCTCCTTTCTGAAAATTCCTTCCTTCTCCAACATTCACAATTCCTCCAAGAACCAAACCCCCCACCCACCCCCCCCAAGTGACTAGGAGTGCTTGTAGAAGCATATGAGGATGTCCATACACACTAGGAGAGCCTCTATATAAAGGCCTCTAAGATGCATCTAGAATGTGTCTAGAAAGAACTAGGAGATAAGCATGACAACTAAGCACATAACTTCCACGATAAGAAGATAAACATGATGAGGTGTCTAGAATGTTCTAGACACCATGTGCTTAAATAATGTGCTAACTCCTCAGTGTAGACAACATGTGCATAATTAGAGTGCAAACTCCTGTGTTGTCAACATGACAACTCACGAGAGCTTGCATACTCCTATGTGAATAAATATTAAAATAATTCACATTAATTTATTTAATATTCACTTGACTCCTTTTTAAATTAATTTATTAATTTTAAATCTCATGCACTCACTTTATTAAATCCACTTGTTTTATCTAAATATATTTTAATCACATGCACGCATCATGTGATCTAGAATCTTTTAATAATTTTGATATCTTTTCCACTTTTAAATTTATTTTTGAAACTTAATTGATAAAATATTTATTAACTTAAATAATATTATTATTTAGCATTTATTTAAAAATGTACTCTAAATATATTAGTATTAAATTAAATAAATATTATCACATTCCAAATTTAAACTTATAACTTTTATCTTCAAATTTTATTCTTCTTATTTAATTAATTTACCAATTAATTAAAATAAAATAAATATTAAAATATCATATTATTTTTCCATTAAATTAAACCATTAATTAAATCTTTTAATTAGGCTTAATTAATAGAAAATACACTAAAGACTCATAAAATAAAATATAGAAACCCATCATAGCAAAACACATACAAAATCAAGCCAAAAGGGTTAATATCATGAATTACGTCATCTGACATATTCGAAGGGTACTCGACTCAAATACTTGTCCTAATTTTCAATTAGGACAAATGGATTAAAGGGTTTGGATTTGGACTTGAGTATTTATCTCCCCTCTCTTACCATTGAGATAATGCAATAGGGTACGCTCATCCTGGCAATTCAGGGAAGTCGATACTTGGTACCTACTGTATATGAGCAATGTTAGTATGCTAATAGAAACCAAATTTAAATAAAGCTTCTACAAACTAAACAAAATTCATAAACTTCAAGATAGAATAAGATGAGCTCTCAATTGAGAATATGAGCCATTAATGGGCTCTCTCAATGAGAAGCTCTCTTGTTGAGTAGCTTTGTCTAAATAGATAGGATGTATGCTCAAGCTTTATGCTTCAAAAAGGTTTTCAAATGGAGTTGGAATTTGGGTGTGAGTGTATGGTTTTGATGTAAAATGGCTTCTCAAAATGGCATTATGACTTTACTTCATGGATTGTGTTATTTTGCAAAGGGGAAGGATCCAATTTATAGGCAAAGGGCTCGAGGGATTGAGGGCTAAGATGCAAGGATGGGAAAAAGCTCATGGAAGGCTCAGATTGCATGAGAGGAGAGCACATGGATTGTGCTTCCTTACAACCAATCAATGAGTGACACATGTCACATGGTGAGAGGATGGAGGAAAGGAGAAGGATGAGTCAACAAAGGAGGCTCAAGGGATAAAATCTTCATAAAGACCCTCATAATGACTTGTAAAAGCAATAAAAGGGCTTGGAAGAGTCATTTATGGCCTAGTGGGCTTCATAAAGTTTTATGGTTGAGATATTTTGAGGGAGATGAGAGCAATTTCGACTTGGGCTTGATTAGGAGGGTTTTAAGCTTTCTTAGGCTTGTGCAAATGATTAGAGGATGGATTAGGATGGTTTAGGATTAGCTTAGGGATAGGCAAGTGGATGGCATTTAATAAGGGTGGGTGAAGGAGCAGATATTTGTTAACTTTAGTTTGGGTTAGTAAGTTTTAACCCATGTTTAGAGAATGTGACAAGGTTAGGAGGGGCTTAGGATTAGGTTTAAAGACATCTTCTAGAAGAGTCTAGACTTTGGATGAGGATAAAGACTTTCTAGAATAGTCTAGAATTTCTTACAATGAGGATGAAGACTTTCTAGAAGAGTCTAGAACTTTTTAGGATGAGGATAAATTAAATTTTTAAAAAATAAACAAAGTTTTATTTATTTCAAAGGTTTGGGTTGAGGAGATATTTATTAAAACTTTTTTAATAAACATGAGGATTAATATTTAATCTTAATTAAATATTTTGAGTTGGGATTAGGGGTAGGAAATGATGGGATTAGCCTTTAATTAAAATTAAAGAAGGATTAGAAGATTTTGGAAGAGGTTAGTGGTCTTAAGGAAATTGGCCAAGTTTTGGGCAAAAAATAAATTTTTTATTTATTTTGGGTTTTTTGGTCAATTTATTAATTAAATAATTAATAAATAAGGAAATAATGTTTAAATAAGATTTAAACATTTTTGGGAGGGATTCCTTAATTAAATATTTTTAATTAAGATAAAGGGATTTAATGGTATAAAAATAAATAAATAAATAAATTAATTAATTAATTAATAAATGATGATGTCATCAGGACTTTTTCAAAAAATAAAAATACTTTATTTTCTAAAGATTTTTAGGTGTCTACATTTTGCCCCTCTTTGATGTGATGCCCCAAGTGGCATGGCATCAAAGATAAGAAAATAAGATGCCCAAGGCTAGAGCAGAAGAGGAGAGAATGGACTGTGAGATGCCCCCTCAAGAAGGCAATGGGGAGAGAAAGCGAGGCTCGATGGCTTCTTGAAAAGTACAAGAATCTTGGATGAGCAAGGAAACTCAGATTGGCAAAGAGAAGGGGCTGAATTGGCTCAAACTCTCACTATGAGAGAATGATAAAGGAGAATCAAATGCACAAGAGGAAGCAAGCTCAAGACTTTAGGGAAGGTGGAGGATGAAGGAGCAGAGCGCTATAAAAAGGAATCCAGGATAAGAAGATGGATAAGGGGATTATAAAGCTGATGCAATAGGATTTCAAAGAGTCAGATTAGTGGAAGATGGGTTTCGGAGATCCCTAGGACTAGGATTGTGGATCTCGAAAGATGAGGCTTGGTGGATTGATTTGGATTGGTGGATCCCTAAGACTAGGATTATGGATCCCTAAAGCTAAAGGTGAGGAGTGATTCAAAGAGATATCGATGCATAAGCTAGGGTAGGAGAGACGGATGCTGGATATGGATGGGTGATAATGGAGATGAAGGAAAACCATTAAAGCTTTTTGAGCGGGGGGATAATTCAAAGAGAAGTACCACCATGTAGTTGAGCACTAGATTTGCTATAGGACTGTTGGTTAATTTCCAAGGTTACCAAGAACATCAAGGCCTTTTCACTAACTATCCAGAGGATTGATGAATTGACTCGAAACAAACATGCAAGGATTGCCCCAGCATCACACATGATTCCCAAAGGAAGCAATGTGAAAATGACGCTGGGTAACCCACAAGCAGAAAAGAAAACAAGCAAAAGACATGATCAAGACCTTACGCTTTGATTACCCCATTCGTAGTATACCATGATATGGAAGATCATGGCAACCTTGAGGAGGGAACAAGAAGATTTCTTGGAAAAGATATTTCAAGACCCAAAAAGGAAGAGTCCAAATCAAAAGAAAGTGAAAATCCAAAAGAGAAACATTTGCCAATGAGATGGGTAGGACGAGGTACTAATGGACCAAGATCAGACATGAGGAAAGCTATATCCTATAAGGATCTATCAAAGAGCACCTAAGCTAGTGGATCTGGATGAGTGATGCATCTGGAAAGCTGAACTAAGAAGGATAACACTTTGGTGATAGGAGATCTAGCTAAAGGATGCATTGGGATAGCTAACCAAGATGTGCGATGTGTGCAAGATGCTGATCAAGGAGGAACTGACACAAAAGCTAGATAGATACAATGGTACTAAGCTAAAGAGGATGTACAAGCTAACGGACCAAGATATTTACAAGCTAAAGCTAACCAAGATAGTTACAAGCAGGCAAAAGCTCAAGATGATGGGATAGTGGGATGGTTCGATGTTGTGCAAGATGCGAAAGCTAAGGGTGGGGTGATAGCGAAAGATATGGATTTGGCAAGATGCATCCAATGATGATGAGAGATTTTGTGACCAAGGATAGCTAGAGGAGCAGGATGAGATGGTTGGATAGGATGGTAGATAGCTAGGATTATGATGGATATAAAGAGATGACATTGGGTTTTCATGAGGATAGCCTAGAGCTAGATACCAATGACAAGGGAGGATGGACAAGACAAGATCTCCAAGGAATATAGTGCCCCAAATCAGAAGATAACATGTAGAAGGAGGTCTTATGATGGATGTGATAGGATTCAAGCTAGGATGGAAAAGTGAAAGGCGTTAGGGAGATGGATGATAGCTGGGATGATTGGCTAAAGCTGCAGAAGATCAGTGGATGGTGTGAGATGGAAGCTAGAGGATGGAGGATAGGTGTATAGATTGGAAGATGGAGTTGGATGTCAAGATGTGACCAAAAGCATGAGGATGATAGGCTAAGCTAGGGATGGTTGGATTACGCATGATGCTTGTTTACCAAGTTTTCATCATGGTACTTGTCCAAGGGGCTTGAATTGCCAAGTTTTCACCAGTGGACACTTTATTTTTCTTTTCTTTTTTTGACTTTTTGACTTTGGACTTAGCTGGAATGATTTTGGCTTTCTTCAGCTATTTTTGGCTCATAGATGTTGGTAGGATGGATGAAAAAGGATTGGATTGAACAAGTGGAATGGTGGGTGGGAGTTTGACAGATAATGGATGCGAAGACATAAGGCTTGTGGGTAAATGGATGAGGAAAATGGAAAGATCATCATTGGCACACACCTTGAGAGGTGATAAAGTAGTGGGAAAGATGGTTTTGAGCGAGGTTGAGGAGAAAATGGAGGAAGAGAAAGATAAGGACTAAAAGTAGAGTTGGAAGATGGAGGATGGGAAATTTAGGATAAGAAGCATATGGACTGAAAGTGGATTGGGGGGATGAAGGATGCTTATACGAGGATTTGGATGAAGGATGGATGGATGAGGCTTTTTGAGTAGCATGAATGGATGCCAATTGAGATTTTTCTTTGAGATGCATTTCTTTTATGAGCATCTTGGGTATCCACATGATTTTTGACTTTTTTAGCTTGGGCTTTTGTGGCCTCTTGACTTTTTCTTTGATTGGGATTAAATGTTTCTTATTTTGAACATGTATTTTAGAAGGGACATGTTGAGACTTGGATTTTTGTGGATTTTTGGATTTATGCTTTTGTATTTTGGCATCCAATATGCTTCTATTAGCCATGGGATGGGAACAAGAGCATGGAGGAGATGGAGGGATAATTGATGGAGTGATAGGGTTTAAAGGTTGGAAGGGATTCAAGGGTGAGTGCCTTTGATGATCTAGCTGGTGGATTTGAGGGGATGGAAGGATAGATTGGAACATAGGATATGGATGGATATAATTGCCCAAAATGGATGGAGGGAAGGAAGGATATGGGCCCAAAATAGATGGAAATGAGGAAGGTGTAGGTCCCAAAATAGATGGAGGGGATAAAGGATTCATATTAGGTATGTAAGGACCCAAAATGGATGGAAAGGGTGTGGGATTTAGATAAGGGATATATGGACCCAAAATGGAGGGTTGGAGATAAGGAGTAGGATGAGGGCCCAAAATAGATGTGGAATAAGATGGATGGGAACTTTGGGGTGGAGATGGAAGGACTTGGGACCATGCAGGAATAGCGGGGATACCAACATCTAGAAATACATTTTCATTTCTTTTTTCAATATGATGTTCATTATTTGGAACACAAGATGTGAGTCCATTACTAGCTGAAGGAGTTGGAGCTTCAGATATGATAATTAGTTCTTTTTCAATGGATCTATCATCATGGATTATGGGAGATGTATGATCATGAAGTAGAGGAGATGGGAGGATAGGATCTTGAGTTGGGTGGGCTGAGGGAAAGGGATCTTGAGATGGAGTACGTAAGATGGTAGGATTTAGATATAGAGGGGATGGTAAAATTGGATCATGTAGGGGAATAAGTGGGATGGTGGGATCTGTTGTTTTGTCGGAGGATATTTCAACATGCTTTTGGACAAGATCTTGACAGGAATAGATGGGAGTTGATGCATGAGGTTCATTATATGGGATTTGGATAATGCTTGGAGGAGGAGATGTGGATGGGATTTGGAGCGATTCGATGGGTGGTGGGATTTTGATGCTTGTAAGAAGTGGAAGGATTTTAAGCAATTTTATGGATGGTATGGGGATGGTAGCAATGGGAGATGGAGGTGATATTATAGATGGGGAAGCTTCATCACTGACTACTTCACACAGTTGGATTAGATGACATGGCTTATCGACTTTTGGAGGTGGCTTTTCTTGTATTTCCTCTAGGAGATTCCTTGGAGACTCATGTTTCGAAGGTGGAGGTGGTGTATTGATAGGAATAGCTGGTGTGATGAGGGTGGAGGATTGGAAGCTTGGTTGATTGGGTGATGGAGGAGAAGCTAGGATATCAGATGGCATGACTAGATAGTTTGGAATAACTCTTGGATTTTGGGGGATGGTTGGTGGAAGGCCTCTAAGGATCTCAAGATACCCATCATAGTCAACAAGATTTTCATCATCATTGGAATAGGAGGTGGCAGGAGCAAGGACAATACGACCGAACACATCATGATAGGTTTTGGATTTCATGTTTTGATGATGAGTCAGATGGGGATGGGGTCTTGCATATGGATGAACACGAAAGCTCATGGTTGGATTTGGATTAAGTGCAGATTTTGGATTGGCTAATGAAGGATTTCCTAGGGAGAGTCAAAGCTGTATGACAAACCTAAGGAGGATTGGTTGGAGATTTTTGGCTTTCCTATGGATGGAAGACTTCAAGGGCATGCTATCAAAAAATGAGAGTTTTGCTTTCCTATGTGCTGGATTGGTGGAGATTGTGTCAACTTAAGGATAGACTAATGATCCTATGGGCATGACAAAATATTGACCACTTGTGGATCCCAACCTTTAGCTCAAGGTGATGAGGGATAACAAGTGACAAAGCTAGATTACCCTAGACAAAGCTCTGTCAAAGGGATAACCTTGGTGAGGCTGGTGGATTGGTCAGATTGATTGGATAGCAAATTCTAGCAGAATGACAACAACTCTCTAAAGGCTTGGGTGTGATTTTGGATTGGGTTGCTAGCTGGCTAGGGGGGATAATTTGGAGAGACTTTGGATTTTGGATTTTTCTAAAGCAAGGAACTAGGTAGATTCGTTTGCAACGGGGGAGCTTGGATGATTTTCTGATGAGGTAGTGACTATGCTAAGTATTCCTTGAGCTGAGAGATTTATGCTTTTTTTCTTGGGATTTTGACCAAAGTTGGCAAGCATTCATTCAAAAGCTATGAACAAACAAGCAGACAAAAGTATGGAGCAAGCATGTCAAACACACCAACATCCTAGGAAGCTTTTACAACGATGAAATTTGGTTTAGCTAGGGAGTCCTCGATATACACAAGGTATGTAAGGCCCAAATCTGTAGATGAAACCAAAAAGATGTCACACAACCGAGAGGAGCGGTAACCCACTTCTCCTCTTTCACTTCTCAAGGGTATAAAGTTCCTTGAGGCTTAGCCCGAGTGACAAAATCTTGATTCCAAGAGAGGTATCTTTGGATTCACCTCCCAATTTTTATAATCTGCTAGAATGCTGAAGTTGAGGTCGTCCCAAGGGGTGATGAAATCCCCAAGCAGGCCTCCTAAAAAGTGTAAAACAAGACCACATACATGATCTTGGGCTTCAAAAGACACGCATTTATTCCAATTGATGATTTAGATTTTGTAAGCTATGATTGAAGACACTCGTGATTATGGCATACAATGTTCATTCCAATTTGACAGCATCGTCAGCATAATGAAAGTTAAGAGATCGTCAACATAAGAAATGCGAGCGTCATTGAAAATGTGTCCAAACCATGCAATGTTCATTGATTGTTAGGCATTCAAGATTGAGTGTGAGTTTGTTTTAAGCCCAAAACAAAGATGTGTGAAACTTGATTGCCAAACACATGCCCGGAGGCCCTCCACATCAATATTTGTCCAATTTTTATCCCCAAATGAAGTGTGAGTGAGATTAATGCGCATTCAAGAAATTTTCTAACTTAGAAAAACCACTAAAGACCCAAGTGAGTGAAGTTTGATCTTTGTGGAGCACTTAACACCCTCTTAGGTAGACCCATCCCCATAGATGGCACTGAGATTGCAACCAATGGTTAAGTTGATGGGTGATTAAAGAGGGTGAGTCCAACTACAAACTCACTTAAAGTGTCTTTATTTGATTTTTATAATTTAGGAAGTTCCTAGAATGTAGATTCTTTTTATGCCCCAAAAGATGAAGTGTGAGACATTGTAATAATTAATTGACCTTTTGCATTCAAGATTGGATTTGTTGTTTTAATCATGCATTCATAAAAAAAAAAAACTTGATTTTAATCCATGGCACTCAAGAGTGATTTTAGCAACATGCATTCAAAGACAAGTGATTCAACATTCAAGTTTTTTCCTTTGAGCATTCAAGATTGAGATTTTGTGTTTTGTTTTAAGAACTTTGAAGTGATTTGTTTTAACCTTAGATCATTCAAGATTGTTTTGGACTCAAAAGTGAAAATGACTCTTTGGACTTTGGTTTTCATTCAAGATTTTGTGTTTCTAGTTTGCATATTTTAAGCCCAAAAATGATATTCCTAGATTGTTTTGATGCATGAAAAACCTAAGAAACATTTGCAACAAGACATTTGTTTGGAACAAATAACAAAGCTTTTAGGACAATTTTTGGCAACCATTTAGGACTCTTAGTTTTCATGAGATTTTTAAAAGAACTTTAAAATATTTGCAAATGAGGTTCATTTTATCCTTGATTGATGCTTTGAGTTTGATTTAAATTTTAGTGTGCACTTAGTGTTGATTTTGAACCTTTTGAAATGGAAACTTGAAGTTTTTTTTAAATTCCCAAAAATGAAGTGTTCCTAACTTTGCATGAATGCATCTAAAACCTTGATGTTGTAAGGATGCAAATGATTGGATTGGTTTAGTTTCACTTGTTAAAAGATTTTTTCTTTTTTGCAAATTTTTAATTTTTTAATTGATTTAAGTATGATTTGGGGGTTCATTTTAAGCACTAAAAAGAAGTGTGTATGATTTTGCTTCCTTCAAAAAAAAATGGCCAAGATCTCCCACAAGAAGAAGAAGAAGAAGTAGATGGAATAAGAAGAATATAGACAAGAAGAGGAAGAAGAATTTCAAGTGCTTTGTCCACCTATAAGCTTGAAAAATCTGCAAATACTATGAGATAGACTATGACTTCTTTTGTCTTCTTCATGCTCATGTGGACCTACAAAACTAATTTATACAATCCTACCAATCAAAAAAAAAGCAAAATTAGCCAAAATTAGCAAATGACATACAAAACTTGACTAAAAAAGCTAATGAAGATGACCCATGCGGGGTCCCACCCGGCGTGCCAAAATGTATATGAGCAATGTTAGTATGCTAATAGAAACCAAATTTAAATAAAGCTTCTACAAACTAAACAAAATTCATAAACTTCAAGATAGACTAAGATGAGCTCTCAATTGAGAATATGAGCCATTAATGGGCTCTCTCAATGAGAAGCTCTCTTGTTGAGTAGCTTTGTCTAAATAGATAGGATGTATGATCAAGCTTTATGCTTCAAAAAGGATTTCAAATGGAGTTGGAATTTGGGTGTGAGTGTATGGTTTTGATGTAAAATATCTTCTCAAAATGGCATTATGACTTTACTTCATGGATTGTGTTATTTTTCAAAGGGGAAGGATCCAATTTATAGGCAAAGGGCTTGAGGGCTAAGATGCAAGGATGGGAAAACGCTCATGGAGGGCTCATATTGCATGAGAGGAGAGCACATGGATTATGCTTCCTTGCAACCAATCAAGGAGTGACACATGTCACATGGTGAGAGGATGGAGGAAAGGGGAAGGATGATTCAACAAAGGAGGCTCAAGGGATAAAATCTTCATAAAGACCCTCATAATGACTTGTAAAAGCAATAAAAGGGCTTGGAAGAGTCATTTATGGCCTAGTGGGCTTCATAAAGTTTTATGGTTGAGATATTTTGAGGGAGATGAGAGAAATTTTTACTTGGGCTTGATTATGAGGGTTTTAAGCTTGCTTAGGCTTGTGCAAATGATTAGAGGATGGATTAGGATGGTTTAGGATTAGCTTAGGGATAGGCAAGTGGATGGCATTTAATGAGGGTGGGTGAAGGAGGAGATATTTGTTAACTTTAGTTTGGGTTAGTAAGTTTTAACCAATGTTTAGGGAATGTGACAAGGTTAGGAGGGGATTAGGATTAGGTTTAAAGAAATCTTCTAGAAGAGTCTAGACTTTGGATGAGGATAAAGACTTTCTAGAATAGTCTAGAATTTCCTAGGATGAGGATGAAGACTTTCTAGAAGAGTCTAGAACTTCTTAGGATGAGGATAAATTAGATTTTTAGGAAATAAATAAAGTTTTATTTATTTCAAGGGTTTGGGTTGAGGAGATATTTATTAAAACTTTTTTAATAAACATGAGGATTAATATTTAATCTTAATTAAATATTTTGAGTTGGGATTAGGGGTAGGAAATGATGGGATTAGCCTTTAATTAAAATTAAAGAAGGATTAGAAGATTTTGGAAGAGGTTAGTGGTCTTAAGAAAATTGGCCAAGTTTTGGGTAAAAAATAAATTTTGTATTTATTTTGGGTTTTTTGGTCAATTTATTAATTAAATAATTAATAAATAAGGAAATAATTTTTAAATAAGATTTAAACATTTTTGGGAGGGATACCTTAATTAAATATTTTTAATTAAGATAAAGGGATTTAATGGCATAAAAATAAATTAATTCATTAAATAGTTAATTAATTAATAAATGATGATGTCATCAGGACTTTTTCAGAAAATAAAAATACTTTATTTTCTAAAAGTTTTTAGGTGTCTATATCTACAACCTGCACAAAACCCATGCATGTACAAGCACAATATATATACTAAGCTAAATAGGCAATGGCAAGAAGTGGTGCATCATGTAGATCTTGACTAGCAGGTGACTATGACTCCCTTCCTTAACCACATAAAAAATGCCATACAAAAAGAAAGCAAACACACACACCATACACATGTAAGTATGGGGTAAGTATCCATAAGAAAACACACACAAAATAAACCATCTATCTAATCATCATCAATAACTACAATCACTTGAATAATAAACTGAATCTGAAACAATATCTGATAATCTCAAAATATTGTTACTAATAATCATCAACATACAACTATCCTAAAAGAGTTTTGCAAAAACAACAAAATGTGAACTAGGGCAGGCAATACAATGGTTACTTATGTGTGGCATAGTCATCACCTTCATATCCAAGAAAATAATCACACTTTCCATCAATACAATCCCCATTAAAATTATAGGAATTGGCACATTGACCGTAAAAATCTAAGGATATGTCATGATAAAGTTCATGATAAGGAGGGAAAATCAACTCCCCTAAAAAGCATATTAAGTGGATTTAGAATAGGGATAAGCTAGTGTCATTCCTTTCGAGAAAAAAGATTTATTTTATTTCAAATATGAAAAAAAATTAATTGATGAAACAAAAGAAGAATACTTGGATAGACCATGAGAGAGAATCTAAGATGCAACATAATTGATAATACCATTGAAGCAAGGAAACTAGATTGGTCCACCATTTTCAAGACAAGCTCTCCATTCTCCATCAACAAAAATCTGTAGATAGTGCAAAAACACTTTAGACTTAAAACATAATTATCATTAAAATTTTAATTTAATCTTGAGAGCAACATAATACTTCCTTGCCACAAAACTTTATTGTCCGCAATCAATGTATGCTTTATATTTTCAACGTAGATAAGCATAAGCTATTAATAAAGGATTAGTGAGAATAGTTTAACTAATCATTAATGGTAATTCCAAAAAGCTTCCACTTATGTTTTCTTTTCATAATATCATTGCATTTGGTAAGTCTTGAACTTGCAGGTGCAATTGGGGTTATTCAATACTAACAATTGCATCACATGTGTTACAATGGCTATGTCAATAGGCAATTCGATAGGTAGCTAGTAGTATAGCAATTTAAAAATCTTATCCATCACTATCCATTCATTTTAAATGTTTTCACCACAACCTAATTATTTCTTATGTGCTAGCCCTAATATAAGTACCGTCTCTCTAGCAAACTCAATTATCATTACAAAATGTTAATCGTACATGAGTTGAACTTAAAATATAAATAACTTAAGTGCAAAAGCCATCCAAGATGTCTTTTGAGTGTCTACACTCATCCTTTCCATGTAACATGACATTATCCACACTTAAACTTTTGTCCTTTGGCTAAAGATTAAATCCATGCTTGTAATAAATCTATTTTTTCCCTACTCTTTGGAATGTAAATGTTTCACAAGAAGATATTTTGCATACATCAAATTGGTGATAGGAAAGCCTTCTCTTAATTTTATTATTTAGAATCTTCATGGTCAAATATTTAAATTTTTAAAAGAAATTAAATATCAAACCAAAAAGATAATAATGGATTACTTCTTAATAGTAGTTTAGAATATATAGTGAAATAGAGCTACTAGGAACAGAGAGATTTAGATGAAGCTAAGATATTTTCCATCAATATAAGTGGCTAAACATAATTACCCAATAACCTTTTGGAAGACAATGGACACTATCCTCTAGTTTCATATATAAAGGCTACCATGAGTCAAAACATTGGTGTTGCCTTAACAGATGGAATTTTTAATCACTAAACATTATCAATATACTAAGGGAAAGTCTACCTAGATTATATAATGTTTCTAGTGGCTTAAAAATGATTGGCTTTGGTTCTCCTACCAAATCAAGTAGTCTCATTTAGCAATTGGGGAATAGGGAGTCTTCCCCTTCTTAACTCTAATCTAGTTAGGCAGAATGGTCCAAACATTTGTGTTTTTGCTAATGTTGTTGTGTCGACTCACTTAGATTCATTGAGTTCTCAGCAAGTAAAGAACCAATCCTCAAATAGATTATCTCAGACAAATTGGGAGATTGAAACAAATTATGATGATGTGATAAGGGTAATTAAATCCATGAAATGTGGAACACATAAACCCCCTCATTAGATCGATGGACCAAAGACATTGTGTGTAGCTTGCCATGCAAAGTACATTACATTTGTAGGCCATCTACATCACTTAGACTCTAAGAAAGAGTAATGTAATTTTTCAAATAAAATTTCTAGAAGAAATGAAGGGATCATTAAGAAGGAACAAGGTAAGTTACATGTGATAAAAAAAATTTCCAAGAGAAATCAAGGGATCACAAAGAAAGAACGAGGTAAGATACATGCCATAAAATGCATGCATTGTGGCATTATAAAAACTCCATAATGGAGAGATGGACCAATGGGTCCTAAGACATTATGCAATGCATGTGGAGTGAGATACAGGGCTAGAAAACTTCTACTAGAATACAGACCTACTGCTAGTCCTACATTCTTAGCCAATGAGCACTCAAATTGTCACTAAAAAGTCTGGGAAATAAGGAGACAAAAGGAATTAGCAGCCCAAATTTCATATTTTATTTTGGTTTACACATAAAACCTTCCCATATGAAGACATCACAAAAATATGGAAATATTAATTTTTGAGTTGAGACATTCAAAGCTCATCTCAGGCATGTGGCTTTTGAGTAAGTAGAGATTTTTATATTATTTGTATTTGATTTGAAGCAAACAAGGTTGCTCGACAAAATCAGTTTTACAAAAATTTATCTTTAATAAATATAACCAATATCAATGGCCAAAATTTTTGCTTCTTCTAGTTTCAAAATATACTTTGTTTTCAAAGAAAAAGATGAGAAGTGGAAGCGTAATTTATTAAACATAATCTGTGGTGCAGGAGCTCCTAAACATGGTAAAATAATGTAATTATGGTTTAATGTGTTTTGGTTTGATTCAAGTTTTCTTTTGATGTGATAAGGTCTCCAAGGACCACTTATGATATTTCTAAGATATTTTGAGTTAGTTAGAGTCAAAACATAAAATTTGTTAATATTTTATAAAAGTTGTCAAAAATGTTGCATAGCAACTTTGCAACATTTCTTGCATTTTGGAAGTCCAATAGTCAGCTTTTGAAATTCCACTTGGAAACTATTAGGATTGATGGAAAGCATGTTTAAACTACATCTAGAACATAGAGGCAAGTTTTTTGAAGAATTTGATGAAGTTGATGCAATAAAAACTCTAATTTTCTTGCAATTTATAATGACTCTTGGTGTTTCAATGTTCTGTATGGACTAGTACTGCAACACACATGGATGAAAGTTACATGAAGGCCTAGAAAAATGGTTGTTATCATTATTTTACAACCAGTTTGAGGTTTTTATGTTCTTTTTGGAGGGAGATATCATATTTTTTTTACAAACAATTCTGTAACTAGGGTTTTTGAGGGTATTGTGCAAATAAAATGTTTTCATAACCATTTCTCTAGCATAATTTTTGAAACCTTGTGGAATGTAGTCTTTTCATCTGGTCTTGTTGTTCATGTGGGTTGTGGAATAGGAAGCTAGGGTTTGGAGTGTTTTCAAGTGAGCAATAGCTTGACATATCAATGTGGCAAGCTAGAATTTGAAGTATTTTTTATAGTTAGTTGATGAAACTATGGAATCTATGAATGGAAGCTGGAAATTTATCTATTTATGCCCCAAGGTAACTATTGATATCAGTTTAGTGATTTTTCCAAACATTTGGAGGGTACTTAGTAACATTGTTAAAGTGACCTAATTAGACCTATTCATAGGGACTGCAGACCCATTTTGGGTCTCTCTTCCAAAAATTTACTAAGTAAGGTTAACATATGTTGTGGAGGATGGTAATAGGTATCTAATACTATAGGACTCAAGTTTTTATCAATAGAATGCAAGGAGAAATACTCAATTGAGTAGTAAAACAAGGCTATAAGCTTTATTAACTGATTTGTGAAGGACGTTTTCATAGTTGAATGCATAGACCATGGTTTCTTGTTTTTTTGAGACCCTTGAAATTTTATGTGGGACCAAGAGTGTAGTCATGACTTTGTGACATGTTTTGGTCAGCTACTACACTTTGTGTGGCAAGAGTTTCCCTCCAAACTTCAGGGGTTGTTGAATTGTATTAATCCTTTTGAGTATATGAATTGTGTGCCTCAAATCTACTTTTCCAATCTAACTATAATTTTGTTTCTTACTTGAAGTTGTAGGTGGAATGCTCAAGGAAAATAATGAATGTCTTTGAATGTCAAGTAGATCCAAAATTCTTGTAAAATTGAATTTTGGGGATGTCAACAAGAGTAGTGCATATCTTCATAGAATTACATGTCCTCTATAAGACTTGTAAGAGTTGTAAGAGTCATGGCCATACAAATTTCCCATATGTTTATCTTTAGGCTTTCTCAAAATCTCAAACAATTATTGTCAAGCTTCAACCCTACGGCTAGGCCTACGGATTGTTTATTTGGAAAATATGAGAATGGTGATGAGAGTGAATTGTTCATTGCCATTAACATGAAAATTAATGGGTAGAAATATTCAAGTTATACATGGTACATAGTCATACCAAAGACATCTATAATCTAGAATTGGTTATTATTAAATTTAAAAAATTCATCTAACTAGGATCTTAATAGCTATTAGTATTACTTTAAAGAATGTACCTAAAATATAATGCAAAGAAGACATCATTTTGAGAAATATAATGTCACCTCTCTTAGAAGAATTTTGAAGAGTTACTAGTGATGGAGCCCTATTTTTTGGCAAAAAATTATCACCTCCATTTAAGAGATATGTTGAAGATTTGATGAAGTATTATGGCCTCATATAAATCTAGTTTTAAGAACAAGAATAAACATTTTTTCACCCAATTATGGGTTAATATGATCATTGCTCAAATTAAAAGAAATTGAAAATGTTATCAAATGAAGCCTACCTTTAAATATTGCATACTCGCAAGCTACTTTCGTTGCTACCATCTTTGAATAGAAATACCAATTATGAGCACCAAAAGAGAAAGAGAAGAAATTAGTTTAATAAAGTTGGAATATGGATATAAGTTTAAAAGTCTTTCCATGGTATACAAATACAAAGTAAATGGGTTACCTTGGTTTGGATGCAGTAATGAAGGTTGCTCCAATAGTCCTCATCAACTATGGTTTGCAAATTTCTATTGGAGTTAAGGTAAATGGTGTCGATGGAGGATGTGGGGTGTTCAGAGAAACTATCGAATGACTACTAGAAACTAGAATACTAATGAAGGCTATAATTACCTAACTAGAAAATAGCTATGACCAAGGACAAACATCTAATTGTGACTGTATTGGGATAAAAATTGCTTACCTAAGGCAGGATTGCTCTCATGGATAGCACTACAATATAAAATCCTTATAGTTGATACATCTAGAGAAAAAGGATATGCATGTCCAAGAAGGTGCATATTATGAACCTACAAATACTCTCACCAATGTTGGAGTTGGTTACATAACAAACTTGGATGGAACTTAGTAATACCAAGGTCAATCCTAAGCATGTTTCAAGCTTGGCCTATTTGAAATAAGGATTGTTTGTATGGTGGCTTCTGGACTGGAACATGATCTATTGTCATATGGGAGTTATGGTAGGAGAGAAATAGACACATTTAAAAAAATATAAGGATAGGATAGGAACAACTTACCGATAAGATGGAGGTTGCCATTATCAAGATTATGAATAATAGAATATTGAATAGGCAAAAAGTGGCTTAAAAGATGACTTACTAGGATGAGAAGATGAGAGGTAGATGGTTTGGGTTTAAGATTCCTTAGTATGTTAGTTTGAGCTTCACTTGGATTCGAGAATACTTTAATATTCTCTACTTAATAAGGTCAACCATGTGAAGGTGGAAGCTCATCTGACCTCACTCTCCTCACCCTAACATCAATCCAAATTACCCATTATCATCAATTACATGCTTCATTCATTCATTCTTCCATTTATGAACTATAGCATCCAATCAATACAATCACATAAAATTCATTAATATGATATAAAATTCATTAATACACAATACTAATCAAGACTTCATTAATGCATAATAATATTCATTAACATAAAATAAAAATCAATATTAATACACAACATTCATAGATAATTACTTAAAACAAAGTTCTTTCATTATCTAACAAATTTTATCAAACAAGGTTTATCAAAGAGCATTTTAAGAAAATCATTTCTTCTTTTTGTTTTTCTTAGCTCTGCTAAGAAAAAGTTTGATAGGAGCATCAATATCTTCCTCATTCTCCTCCTCTTGTGGCACATGTAATGTCAAATTATGATGCCTGGTCCTATTTGGAGGAGCAAGAGTTTGCTACACTAAAGGGGGTTTTGTTGCAAGAACAAGTAAATGGGTTAAACTGGCATACTCTTTTTCTCTTTTTAACTATTACAAGTATTTAATTAAGTAGTACAAAATAACATGCATTTTTCTTACCTAAAAATGCCACATCATGTGCATTGAAATTTTGATATGTCGCGATGTCAACATGTTGAACACTTGGAACATGCTCCAACCCTTCATCAATATGTTCAACATGCTCTAAAATATTCAAAAAATAGGTTACACATCAAATTGCAATTTGTCATGCCCAAAATAATAGGCAAAAACACAATTTTTTTGTGTAAAAATAATTAGAATAACATGCTCTACAAGGATTATGATGAATAAACCGTGATGGGACTAGTTGTTTGAGTAGCTCGAAAATATTTAACCAAAGGTTCAAGGAATTAGTTCGAGTTAACATATTAATCCATTTAATGAAGTCATAATCCATCAATTGTTTTAATGATATAATTTAATCATGAGAGTTAAACCACTAACCCTACAGATGAACTAAAAGGCTAGAGCCTCCTATTAACTTATTATCATAAATGACATTACAATCTAAATTCATTAATTATTCATTTACAATAAAAGAAAAAAACACTTGAGTCACTACAATAAATCTACAAGTTAATCTAATCTTCATTCAAACCTATTATAGTTTAAAGCCCAAAATTTACATGACAATATTACAATAAATCTAAATAATTTTGATATCATCAATAGTTTTATAAAAAAAAACATTAAATCTCCTTTATATTAGAATATTCAGATTTCAAATTTAACCTCTTGAATTAGAACCATTTTAACATCCTAACAACCAAAATTGTCATTCCATGCTAGCATGAACATAACTTATAATGTTATACCACTTTTAATGCCTAAAGCAAAAATTAACTACTAATGCTAATTATAGAATTAAAAGCCAATTGAATTAAAATTAAACATAATAAAATCTAACTAATATATTCATTTAACTTTCCTAATACTATAACCTAGCAATAACTATACATTATAACAATAATTAAAAAAAACTAAAACTCTATCTAATTGAAAATAACACGTCTCTAAACTAATATATATATATATATATGTATATATATATATATATATATATATATATATATATATATATATATATATATGAATAGCATACTACTAACAAAGTAACATTGAAAATAATGTCTAACACCTCCTAAAAATACAATCTAATCCATATTAATTAAAGACAAAATAATCTACACTCTAACTATACAATTCCTATAATTCTATTAAATTCTCATCATGTTGATAGCAATTTAACTATTACTACTTCCTAGGAGACTACCTACCTAGGGCTTAATTTATTTGCATGGCTTACTTCATGACATGTTATTGTCATTGATCCATCAATTTTTCCATATATCTTACTTTAATCTTTCTTTTCACCTTTTTAACATTTCGTGATTCAAGACTTAACTGATCTGTACGCATGTGATTCCTAGCTCCTTACATTATGGTTAAGGAGCTCTTTTTTAACTTTTGGTTTAAACTTGCAAACCCACGTATCCTTCATAAGTCAAACATGGTACTTAATGCTCATGTCTTTAATTGCTCCCATTCCTAGAAGGAGTCGACTTCCTCTTGCCATAATGTTTTGCAGACCAATACTTGGTAGGCATGCTGCAAGGTAAGAGAGGATGTAATTAAATGAAATTTCTTTGCAAGAAGATCCCAAGCACTAGTTAAGGAATGGGGAAGAAAAATTTGACACATGTCAAATCCAAAGACCTATCAAATACTAGCAAAATCCCATGGAAGGTAACACCTAGTGATTTGCCTATGATTTAAGCTTGCCAAAATTATGATGATTGGATGCAAGTTGAGGGAAGTCAATAGGCTAAGATTATTCTATTGTCATTTATTATTTAATGTCTAATTGACTTCCAAATGAGACTTGCCTTAATGGTCAATTTCTTGACTACCCAATTGAAAGATGGTGATACATACCTAGTGGTAAATTAATGAGATATTTTATTGTACTATGTCATTCTATGCTAGTATCTTATTATTAGTATTATTTATTTAGCTAGAAGATACTTGTGCATATTCTTTTATTATTATATTTGTCTGTAATAGGAAGAATACTAAATTCTTGTTCTCATATAATTTCCAGAGAACAAAATATGCACCTACAGCCATAATATTTACACCTTATACCCCCAATATCATCTATTCAGTTCTCTTCTTCTATAGGCTAGGATTCTCATAATAAATTATTACCATGATACTTTAGAAGTTACTAAATATGTTGAGATAGCCTATACCAATAAATTTATTGTTTCATTTGGGCAATATATCCATACAAAAACACATATAGAAAGCATGACATGATTCTTATAAGGACAACAGATTATTCATATCTTGTAAATAATGAAATTTAGTAACCCTTTACATGCAAGAATCCATTTCATTGATGCATATAATTTTATTGTTCTAGAGATTTGAATTGATGATATTATTCCATAAAACCAATTCTCTTAACATGGCTATTCATCCATAGTAATTGAATTCTAACTTATAATCTGCATAGGAGTAAATGGACTCAATATCTTTAAGAACCAAGATGACTTAATTTCCAACACAATACATGCTTCTACAATAATTCTTACTATACTCACAAGGTGGTGGAATTTTCGTAGTATGACAACACTTTTTATATCTTACAACTAAAATATTTCAGCACTAAACACCAAGCAACACTTTCATTCTCATATGATTGAGGAGATACAAATATCAAGGGATAATATTCAATCTTTTCTTCCAAGGTAACATTATACAAATTTCCCTCTTCAGCTCATTCCAAAATTTAAACAATAATAAGACAAAAATATCACATGGGAGCAATACAAGGAAGTTTTCATAATCTTTTTCCTTTCTCTATTATGCATCCTAGTTCAAGGCTCCATCAGGAAAGAACCAGTAAGAAAACCTGATGTCGTTGCCAATACATCCACATTCAAAATACAATTACATAGGATTACATTTCAAATGAAAACACTTTCAAATCCTTCACAAATGCTTTCTTCCAATACCTTCAAACTTCAAGAAATACAAGGAGAAACCAAAGCTGACCTGGGCTAACATCACAACATCAAGCAATTCAAGCATACGCCCATATCCAATTTTGCACAATAGATCCAAGCATACGACCTGACTAGGGGGGAGGTGGATTTTCCCAATGGGAGATGTCAATCACCATTCCTTAACATAGCCCTTTCGGGGCTAAAATCTCAAGAACTTTCTTTGTTCCACAAATGCCCTTTTGGGGCGAATCCAACAAGGATTTTTTTTCCTTCCCATACTCAATATTTCACAATATCAACAAGGTATGTAATGAGTGGTAGGGGACAATACACCCTACCCTTTTTCCCTCCTCTCACCATGAAAGGAGACTCTGCACCATTGAGGTCCAACTAAAGCCCTACCCCCGTACATGGCCACTTCTTCCCTATCCAAGGGTGAGTAATGCCAAAATAATCCCCATGAAATCCCCTCAAAACAATTCATCAAGATAAACAAAAGAAGCATCAAGAACAAACAAAAAAACCCTCCAAATCAAACCCAACACATAAGCAAGAAAACAAATAACAATTCAACACTATATGCAAGAATCAAGCATGATCAACATGGAGAACAAAATACAAGAGCCAAGACTCCTACCTTCACCAAGAGTGATGGTAAATAGAAATTTGAGAAGAGCTTATCCCTTTCCTTCCTTCAATCCCCAAACTATCTTCCAAACCTTCTCTAAAACTAGAGATTGGGTGACCAACCCAAAACTACTCCAAAATGCCACTAAATAGGATTTCTTAACTCAACTAGACTTCTTGAAACCTCAGGATGGAGTTTGAGTCCAACTCAAGTGGATGACAATCCATTTTCGAAATCAACCATGAATAGGATTTTTAGGTGACCCTAAAAGTCAAATAAGGTGGCTAAAGGGGTTGAAAGTACTCCCAACCCATACCCCTTACCCTTGGGTGCTTAAATTTAATGATTCAAAGCCTTAAAGACTTAATATGAACACATAAAAGCTAGGAGAAAATAATAAGACCAAATAACAACCTATAAAGATGGACAATGCAAAGATAACATAAAATAGACAAGGGGTTCAACTTTGTCTTTCCATTGGGTTTCTTGGCTAAGTTTCCTGCACACTCATTGCACACATCAGTAGTTCGAGAAACATATGTATATACATATAAAAATACACATTAGAATTTCATGTAATTTAAAGCATCCATTTCTACAATTCAATTATTCAACTTATTCTATTTATTAAAGTTGGAAGGTTCAACATGTTCGTTTGCATTCATTCACTTCATTAGCATATATGTTTATAAAGCATTAAAGATGAAAATCAAGTATCTAAAAGTAAAACATCATACAACATACAACATTCCTTCATATCCATTACAATCTCCTATAATAGTTTTGATAGAGAATTCATATTTAATAAGTACGTGCGAGGAGGGACCTTACACAATTGAAGATGTTAAATTGTATTCATAATTACATAATTAATTTCCAATAGAAATTAATAACTCCACCACTATAATGCACATCATGGCCTTCATCACAAGGAGGTTCTATGATAGGATATGGAGGCTATAGTGAAATGTTATGTGCATTGTTATGCAATCAATTTATGTTCAAAACTAACACCAAAAGAGAAAATTTTCAACTATTCAATTTGATTTACTTTTCATCTGACCAATTTACCTATGTCTCATTTGGTGCACTAGACTCCTGGGCAAGGCTTTTAGATTCTTCATGTAGGCATGCAGCCATGACTTTATAGCCTTCCTTCAAGGAAACTTTTTTACCTTCATCTAAGAGCTCCACATTGAATTCTGTGCCTTGTATTTTTTTCTTAATATTATCAATTTTGTATGTATGGTTTGATTAAAAAAAATTATTTCCAACATTATATTTAAAAACTTATATGAAATTCCATTGTTGCTACTTACAAGTTGAGACTAAAGATTCATATAGCCAATAGAGCCAAGTTTGTGTTGGTGAACCTTTTCTAGTCTCATGTTTGTAGCCACTGATGTGTCATATAGCCTATGAATAGTTTGAAACATGTTAGATTATATATTTACAAAGATCACTAATTAGTGCATGATTACATTGTACTTAATACTATCATGACATACCTTCTTTTGCCTTGTGCTAGTTCATTTCCTTTTTTATCACATAGCCTTTTCTCCTTTTCATCTTCTATTATTTCATTCCACTCCATCGGTGGAATAATAGGAGGATGATCATACTTTGGGTTGTCCTTTAGACCCATTCTATATTGATCCCTCACAGTTTTTATATGTCTTGATGCTCTTTTTAAAAGTAGGGTGGTGTCAACAATGTTTTTTCCAAATAGGTCCTCAAAAGATGTAATCAGCTGATTTTTTATTTTAGAACCCTATTCATTCCACCTTTTAAATTTTTTTTGTTAGATCAATAACTTTAATATAGTATAATAAATGGAAGAAAAGAAAAATATTGTAGAAATGATATGAAACTACGTACCTTTTACCAAATAGCCTTAATGTCAAATAAAAAAGATGATGAAAGAAAACATTATCTCCTACAAAAACATAAAGGGATTATTTATCCAAAATGAGTTATGTATAAGAAAACTAAAATTACACTTTAATAAATAACAATTTTAAAGCATCTAGAAGCTTTTGTTATTTTAACAAAAAACATAGTTTTCTTGTTCAGCAACAAGGTCCTTGCAAATGAACCAGTACTAGTCACACAAACTGCTCCAAGAAATTGATCAACTCCAATAGTATTGGTCTTTGTTGCTCTATCAATTAAAGGTCTATCTATTAGTGCAAAAATTAGGTACATGAGTATAAAATTTAGCTGACAAAAAAAAATGCATGATTAACACATTACAAAATATAGCAAAATAAGGTTTTACTAGTGGTAGTGCGCATAGATGAGGATGTTTGCATGCTCCTTGTTGTCAAAAATGCACTCAGCAATATCAAAGCACCGACCAATGAAGGAATCAAAACTTCATCATGAAATGAGGAATACAATATTGTTATCAAAGAAATTTGCAATGGATAAAGATCAAATGGGATACTAGCTAGA
The DNA here is from genome assembly GCA_028749045.1 of Cupressus sempervirens. Classification (NCBI taxonomy): domain Eukaryota; kingdom Viridiplantae; phylum Streptophyta; class Pinopsida; order Cupressales; family Cupressaceae; genus Cupressus; species Cupressus sempervirens. The sequence continues at coordinate 658,872,058 of CM053786.1, forward strand.
AGCATCCAAAAATAAAAGTTAAGTGTTATAATGTTGATGAAAGCATACAATGTTGCACTAGTTTCACTTTCAACATTAGATGTCCTATTTCAATACTTAGTAATTGCCTTAAATGAGCTCAACAGTGTAATAATAATATAATCATAGGTAATTTTCTAAAAAGAAAGTGTTACTTACATGAAGGTTGTATGCTACAACCCTCACCATAATCACCATGCGGTGTCACAACTATCACATATTTCTGTAGAAGAACACATAATATTATAGATCATGATCTATAATATAGAAAAAAATATAAACATCTATTGAACCTCTATTATTGGTTTAGATTAATTATTGCTTACCTCGCCACTTGTGTCACACTCAATGATAATGCTAACAATTTCATCACTATATCTTTGTTTGAGTTGTTGGGCCATGAACATAGGGTCAGCACTAAGGGCAATGTCATGTAGAAATGACATTTGTATTTTAGATCACATTTGATCTGCTATCATTCTAGCTTTTTTCTATCATTTGTAACATCAATAACAGTAAAATTCCATCAAAATAACTCCAAAGTCATAAAGAAAAGAACATAATAATATGACATTTTTTTCTATATAATTTGAACAATTACAATAATTAAGGTTTACCTTCATTGAAGAAGGTGTGCAAGATGGTGCATCCCCACCTATGCGTGGTGGTCTACCCATGTCACCTTGTGAAAAAGATTAGTAATTCTTAGCAATCAACAATGAAATGAAAGTATTTGACATGTTGTACTTAATGTTTATATTTTCAAAGAGAAATTTGGTGTAACTAATGTGTATATCTGCAAAATTCAATATCAATAAAATTCTATCAAAATAACTCCAAAGCCATAAAGAAAAGAACATAATAATAGGAGAATTATGACTTTTGTGTCTAGCTTTGGCTCCCATGCTTGGCTTCTGTGTCTACCTTTGGCTCTCATGTCCAGCTTCTGCATCTAGCTTCAGCTCTCACATCTGGCTTCTACATTTGGCTTCTATGTCTGGCTTTGGCTCCTATATCTACTTTCTATGCCCAGCTTTGGATCTTACTTTCAGCTTTATGGTGGCTACTCTGGCTTCTAGTCCTACTCCAGCTTCTACTACTTTTTAGACTAGATATTCTCCTAATCCTAGTGGTGACATTCATTCCCCAGAAGTTGTGGGTGGTTCAGTGATTTCCTATGCTAATGTGGCTACCTATGAAGCTGGTCTTTGTGGTCAAGCTACGTGTCCAGGGCCCTATGCTATTATTCCTGTTGTAGTAAGTAACCCTATTCTGATCAATCTAGAGTTTGATCTTGTCAATGAGATTTCTACTCAAGCAAAGGACTTCTCCTCTACTATTTCCATTTTTTGTTTTAGGGGTTTTTGGCCCTCTCTATTGGATTTGCATGCCTGGATTTCAAAATTTTGGGAGCCTATAGTTTCAAATATTGTCTAGATTTTGCCTATGGAAAGGGGCTTTTTCATTATGAAATTTTCTTCTAAGAAGGAATGAAATTCCTTCCTTAGGCATGGTTTCTCTTGGGAGTAGAGGTGCCCCTTTATGGCCAAACCATGGTATGTGGATTTTGTTCCATCTATCAAATTCTTTAACAAGATTCCTCTGTGGGTAAGGTTGCCTAATCTTCCCCTTCACTTATGGTTTGATTTAGTCCTGGAGGCCATGGGGGAGGCCCTAGGGTATTTTTTTCTGGTTGACTCTACACCTTACAATGTGTTTTAGAAAATGTATTCTCACATTCTTGTGGAGATAGATGTCTCTAAGGGGCTTCTAGAAATGATTAAATTGGCCTCTCCCAATGGCTCTTGGATTTAGCTTCTTGATTATGACAACATTCCTTTCAAATATTAGAAATTCCAAAAGACTAGCCACCTTAGTGTGATACTCCTCTGGAAGGGTTAGATCAAAAAAGTTACCTTCTTGGTGGAAGGGGGTTTTGGATGATCACTACACTGTTCAGAAAGCTCCCTCTATTATGGGTGGGTTGGTTGATTCTTCTCTAGATTATTTGGAGGCAAATTTTGTTACTGCTCCACATGATTTAAATGTTTCCCCTATGGTGGTGGCCAATACTATTGCCCTTCCTTCGAATGCTCCTATTTCTGATTTGGCTCTTGGGGGAGCTGTTGCCCCTCTTTCATGTGGTGTTGGTACTTCTTCCCTAGCTGGAAGGGATCTAGGGGATGCTTGTGGTTTGGATGACTTTTCTTAGTAGAAGGCTATTGGGATGGTGGAGGATAGATGGACAAAATTTAAAGGAAAAAGGTAAAGCCCTCTTTTCCTTCTTTTCATATGTCTTTATGCTCTCAAAAGATGGGATCTAAAAGTAAATCTTGAGGCTCAAATCTTTTTTCCTGCTGCTCGCTTGGTCCTTTTTGAGGTTGTTCATTTTTATTTTGGTTATCATGGTCTCTTTCACCTATTTTGTGTTGTTTGACATGGTTCGGGATTAAATATCTTCCTTTGTAACTATGGGATTTCAAGATCCTATTTAAAACCTATTTAGGTGGAAGTAGAGCATTGTGTTATTTATGAGGCCAACTTGGTCACCTTTTTTTTTCAGGCAACCTATTTCATCTAAGTATTGTTGTTTTTAAGTTTGGGCTTCATTGAAAATCATAAGATCTATAAAGGGTTTCAGGCACCCTTCAAAACCTATTTTCTTTAATAAAAACATAATAATAGGATATTTTTTTATAAATAATTTGAACAATTACAATAATTAAGGTTTACCTCTATGGAAGAAGGTGTGTGAGATGGTGCATCTCCACCTGTGTGTGGTGGTCTATCCATGTTTCCCTATGAAGAAGACTAGTAATTCTTAGCAATCAACAGTGAAATAAAAGTATTTGACATATTGGAGTACATAATTTGTATATCTAAACATATGGTTTTCAAAGAAAAAATTGGTGTGACTAATGTGTATATCTACAAAATTCAATATCAGTAAAATTCCATCAACATAACTCCAAAGCCATAAAAAAAAGAACATAATAATACAATATCTATTTCTATATAATTTGAATAATTACAATAATCAAGGTTTACCTTTGCTAAAGAAGGTGTGTGAGATGGTGCATCTCCACCTATGCATGGTGATCTATCCATGTCGCCCTATGAAAAAGATTAGTAATTCTTAGCAATCAACAAAAAAATGAAAGTAATAGACAAGTACCCAAAAAAATATTAATAATAAAGTAGATTGTATATTGGAGTCAATATTAATTGGACGTAATTGGTTTAAATGTTATACTTACCAGTCCTATTATAGGGATTTTTTTTGTACCTACATGATTGAAATTGTAATCTATGAGAAGTTCTTCCTCTCCACTTATTGGTTTTATCATACATAAAAAAACACAATTTTCCTCACATGCCTCGAATATACAATTTTCCAACTTATTAGTTGACATAAGTTGAGAACTATTTATAAATCCTGCAATATTCCCTATTTCTTTTGGCCTTCCATCAATATACATAGCAAACATTTTACTTTGATCATTTTCTTTGCATTGTATGTAATTTGGTGACAATGTATTCCTATGCATACTTATTTTATATTGCACAATCCACATCAAATTGTTGTAATTGTAACAAGGGTCTACATACTCGATCAATTCAACAACTTTATTGTAACAGACCTTTATGTTATCCATAGAAAATAGGCCCAAAATATGTAATGAAGATGGAGCTATGTGATATATCCTTTCATTAACAAAAAAATTAATGTTAACTGGAGGCAGTTCCTTAGGTACCCATTCTTTCTAAAGATGTGTGTACCTTAAGGGAATCTCCCTATTGCCTTTACTCTTATTATTATAAGAACATGATGAGATTTCATCTTCAGACCACAAACTAGACATGAAAATTTTCCCTTTTTTTGAGGCCCTAAAAGATCATGTACAATTATCATGCACAACTTAAGCATACAACAATAATGTGTAAGCACTATAACAAACCAAAAATATGTGACCTTAACAATATAACATATCGCAAAAATGAGTTAGCCTAGGGGCATCATGTATTGTCCATATAAGCATTGCATGGAATTGAAATTTTTTTGTCCTATTTATCTAGAGATGTCATACACAGTGACACCATTTCATAACTTCAACAACTCATCAATTAGGGGCTCAATATACATGTTCATACCTTTAACTTAGTACTTACCTAGTAATTGAATGAACACAAATATTACATAATTATTATGAGCATTTTCATGCACTATTTATAAATTAATTGAGATAACTATTAAATGAAAAAATACCTGGCACAATCACTAATAGCATTATGTGCTCTCTCTTTATGGACATGCAAGGAGGAATGTTATTATTAATAACAAAAATAGGCCACACTGAGTAAATAGATCTCATATGTCCAAATGGATTGACACCGTCCACTTCCAATGAAAGCTTCAGATTACGAGGTTCTTCTTTAAAGTGTGACCATGTTTCTTCTATCTCTTTAAATGCAAAACTATCCATAGGAATACACATAATGTCATCTTAACTTCTATTGCATGCATGGTAATGCATAAATTGTGCCAATCTAGTGCACCTAAATAATCGTTGAAGATGTGTAATAATCAGAATTTACCAAAGAACCTTGTAAGGCACCTTTTTTATTATTTGATCTAACTGATATCTACTAATATGACAATCAGGGCATTCTATTGCAAATTCATTTTGTTTATGATATAGAAAGTGATCATTGGGACATGCATGTATTGTATAATACTTCATTCCAATTTGATTCATAATGGTAGATATTTACTGTACTTAATGGACATGTTGTACTTAATGTCTATATCTACACATGGTTTTGAAAGAAATATTTGGTGTAACTAATGTGTATATCTACAAAAAAATTGGACATGTTGTACTTAATGTTTATATCTGCACATATGGTTTTTAAAGAAATATTTCATGTAACTAATGTGTATATCTTCAAAAAAAATGGACATGTTGTACTTAATGTTTATATTTGCACATATGGTTTTGAAAGAAATATTTGATGTAACTAATGTGTATATCTACAAAAAAATTGGACATGTTCTACTTAATGTTTATATTTCCACATATGGTTTTGAAAGAAATATTTGGTATAACTAATGTGTATATCTACAAAAAAAATGGACATGTTGTACTTGATGTTTATATCTACACATATGGTTTTGAGAGAAATATTTGGTGTAATCAAGAGTTGAATTGTTCTACGAAAGTCCTAGTTTATTCACACTTGCTTAAAAATTGTAAACTTTCTATTATATGTTTTAATGAATTGGTACTCACATTAAAAATCAACCCTTTTCCTCTACATGATTTAGTTTGTAACATAGATCTTTTGGACTGAATTTTATTCTTGGCAATTGCTGAATCCACGTCTTTCACCTTCTTAATGGTTGCCTTTAGAGAGTTAGGACTAAGAGCTTTTATCCATCCATAAATAGCACCATCAACCTCCTCTATGTTATATAAGTGGCCAATATTGATGATTCTGAAAATCAGCATTGTAACTATCCACTCAACAACATTGTTTAAACTACACCAACTTCTTAAAATGATGTTTAGGGTCTAACTTCTCAATAAGCCTCTTAGTGAACTCTTCATAAGAGGTACTCTAATCATGTCCCATTATGATCATTTTGTGGTGCCACCAATCATGAGCAATAAAAACAAAGTGAATAGTAACATATTTAAATGGCCTCATCTTCTAGCATGGGGATAAACCAGAAATAGGTATATATTTTTAGAACCCATATTCTTGTCATTCTCTTGCTAGATACATCATAGTAGAAGAGGATAAATTTGCCAAACTTTTTTTTGGAAGTCATTTTCATATGGTCTTCAATTCTATAAATTAGTCTGGAACTTCTAGGTGTAGAACAAGAATCTTAGTGTGCAAAGAACATTAACATTAAAGCAAACATTCACAAACTAAAACCATATTCACATATGAGATTAGACAAAATAAACAATTAAGGAATGCAAATGCAAAAAAGGAAACACTCCATGCTTCCTTGATTTTGTAGATGTGTCCTTTGATGTGGATGTATGCTTAAATGCTCAAAGTTGCTTCAATGGTGGAGATGGATAATAGCAAATTGGTAGCTTTGTGAGCTCTCAATTTGGCATTATAACGGTATGGGTATGGCTTTTGGCTCTCAAAAGGGCATGGTAACTTTAGCTCAAATATTTTTGATGAAATGGCTTGGGATGGGATTCAATTTATAGGCTAAGGGCTTGAGGGATGGAGGGCTTAGATGCAAGGATTGGGAGATGGTTAAGGAGGGCTAAGATGCACTCAAAGGGGAGCACATGGATTGTGCTTGTTTAACACCAATGGGAAGGTGACACTTGTCACGAGGAGGATGAGTGTGAGAGGGTAGGGTAAAGGGTTGGTTAAGGGCATGATGAGTGGGGTTGCATATGTAAGAGAGGTGTAAGAGGAATGAGTGTGGAAGATGGAAGAGTGTGGAAGATGGATGTAAGAGTCATGAGTGGGCTTGTAAGAGTCTTTTATGGTTTGTAAGAGCACTCATGACTTGGTGGTTGGAATTTTTGAGGGGAGAATTGATTTGGATTAGGAAAGTCTTAAACTTGTTTAAGGAATGTGACAACATTAGGGGGTGGATTAGGCTTGGGTTTAGGATTAGATTAGGAATGTTAGAGATGTGCAAGTGGATGGCATTAATGAGGGTGGGTGAGTTAGTGGCTAAGCTTGGTTAGTATGGGTGGATGGGGTGGATTAGGCTAAATGGAGGATTAGAGATAGGTTAGGGGTTTTTGAATTTGAGGATTTCATTTATCAAATAGATTTATTTAATGAATGGGTATTTTTGGAATTAGATAGGAGAAAAGGATTTAATTGATAAATAATAGATTATTTGATTTATCAATTAGGACTATAGATGATTAATTAAATTAATCAACTAGGGATGGCAAAGGATTAATTAAATAAGAATTTAATTAATGATGCCTTTAGAGATGGCTAAATTAGATTACCAAAGCAGTGTGATCAAATTTAGGTGTCTACACTAGGGACTACCACTTTCTCTATTTCTGCAAATATCTATGCTCTCTTCCACTCAAAAGAGACATAAGAAAGCATGTTAACCAACTCTTAGACCACTAAAGTAACACCACTAGGCTATGCCCAAAATTCAACCATTTCCCTCTACATGTCTATATATATTTTCAATATGTGTATGTATGAATGAATTCAAACCTATACCAAAGGGGAAAAAATTATTGAAATCGTGTACCAAAAATGGAACCCAAATTGGCAACATAGATGAAAATTTAAGCATAATTTAAATACTCCATTTAAGTTGTAAAAAGCAACATCAAGGCTTAAAAATCCAAAATTAATCACCATGATGTAATTAAAGTAAAAGGATGATGACAAGTGCCAACTTACAAACTTACTAAAAATTAACATGCTCTCCAAGGTAGGGACTCAAGATGTACCATAGGTCTTGTTATAACATGAAATCAACTTGCCTATATGCATAATAAGAATGCCTAAACTATCTTGTGTCCTATTGGACACTTATTGACCTTCTCTACTCTCCTCTTTGGTGTTTGACCACCTTATTTATGACCTAGGGCCCCTGCACCACTTAGTAGAGATTAAAAGTTTGTTATTCCTAAAGATACATGGATCGCCACCATTATTTCAATGGTGGACACAAATAGGAAAATTATATCCTTTGATTGTGGGTTACACTTATGTGCATGTACTAATAGAAAATGGATAATTTAGGGTAAGAACTCAAACTCTTTAAAACATCTATCAACACCTCCATCACCTTACACCCTCCAAGATCATTATCGACACCATATCCCCATAAACTTCCAAAAGGCTTAACTCTTAGCTAGCTAAGTGATTTCAACCATTAATAGGTTCTACATACTATGGTGGGCTTCAACATGCCAATAAAAACTCTTACTATGAGACTCTCCCATATAAGCTACCTTGGAATGTAGGGTAAGAACTCAAACTCTTAAAACATCTATTAATACTAAAAATATAATAAGATGTCCATTATCAAATTCTTTCAAATTTCCAAAGCCTTAGGTTCTAACTAGTTCCTAAAAGCATATCACTTGAAGACCCTAGTCTATGCTATTTGGAATATAACCCTTACTCAAGGTAAAACTCTCAACAATCCCAAATAACTCTACCAAATGAAATTGAATAATTCATTACCTTATTAAGATCTTTCAAACTATTGGTGTTCAGGTTCCCAATGTTTGAGGAGATCTTTAAACTATTAAACCCTTGTATTGCTGAGAGTTTCCTTGCTAAACACCATGATTTGTTCCTATACTCCAATAGATCTCCTTTTCTCCCAAATGGTTCTTTAGTATCTTCTAATTGAAAGAAACCCTTAAATATTCATGCAGTTCCTTCACCTACCTCTACCACATCCATAAACTGTTGATTTACTGTGTTATTCTTTTTGACAGTAGGAATTGTTGATTCATGGAATCTCCATTATAGCACACCAAGATATTGTGCTTGAACTCATAAGAAGGAAAACCAAACAACTAAAAAGAACCTTTCAATCTTCCCAACATTCTACAATGATAATATGCAGTTCTCTATTCTAAAAATACATATAACTTGTTGCAATCTATGAATACATATTACTTTTCCACAACAGTGATGTTAGTTATATATAAATGTTGCCTCACCTTCAATAACTTTCATAAAGAATTTTAATAATCATAAAAAACATGAGATAGTAAGGAAGAACATACTGTTGTAAGAAAATACTTAAGCATAAAGATTTTCCTATCAAAGAAATGAATACATCAAAGTATTCTCATAACCCATGCTATTAGGAAAATATGTAGTAATGATAAAGATACTCACCTCAATGTAATGTGTAAGGGAACTTCAAAAAAAATTACAACCACAATACCAAAGATAAGATGTAAAGGAAAAATTCAAGCATCAATTGCACTCTAATAGATTGCAACAATTGCAAGATATTCACAAAATGGATTTTATAAAAAATCCTTACAAGATTTTATACAAACCTCCTCAACCTTTGCCAATATTCTCCCAACCCGTGCTTGAATTATTTCTTTTGAATTGGTCACAGTTGTCCATCAAAACATAAATAAGAGTGAAATTTGTTTAGATATTCTAGTTGGAAGTGCATTAGTAAACATGTTGGTAAAATGGGGAAGCATGTGGAAGGCATATGAACTATTTAAAAAATGCTTCAATGATATCTAGTCTCATCAATTGAGATGATTGTATGATATGCATAGAATGGATTTTTTCAAAAACCCTTATAAACTTCTAAGCATATGTAGCTGGTAGGGGGTAAAGTATGACTCCATAACCTTTTCTAACCTCCTCCCAACCTATGCAAAAATGGGGCCTTTAGAACACACATGAACTACAATATAAAATTTTGAAAAAATCTTTTGGTTAGATGTCATAGTTACCAAAATTCTAATACACATGTATGTAAAATATGGAAGGATACAGAGGTCATATAAATTATTTGACAAAATACTTGAAAGGGATGTGGTCTCATGGAATTCAATGATTGTAGGATATGCACAATATGGGTTTGCTAAAAAGAGTATGCAAAATTAGAAACCTTTAATCAAATGCTATTGGCATATTTAATGCCATATTTCACAACCTCTCTAGCATCCTAACAATCTACAAAAAAATGAATGCCTTAGGATTGGACATGGATTTCCATCAAAGTATAACCAAATGTGGATATTTCTTAGATTTTATAACTATAAAATCCCTAATTGACTTGTATGGAAATTGTAGAAACATGGTCATAGCATGAAGTGTTTGATAGACTACCAAAAAAATACCATCTCATACAACACTAGGGTTGTAGGATATGCACAAAATGGATCTCTTGAAAATGCATTGTATACCTCTAAACAAATCTTATTTCTAAATGTAAAGTTTGAATCTGCAATCTCTCCTAGCATCCTACTAGCATTGTGGAAATTGTTAGATTTTATAACAATAAAATCCCTAATTGACTTGTACAAAAAATTGTGGAAATATGCTCAAATCATGAAGTGTTTGATAGACTGTCAAATAAAGGTGCCATCTCTTGGAATACCAGGGTTGTAGGGTACAAACAAAATGGATCTCTTGAAAAGGCATTGTATATCTTTAAGAAAATGCTATTAGAAAATGTAAAGTCTAAATTTGTAACCTATTCTAGCATCCTACTAGCCTATTCAAAATTAGAATGTTTATAATAGAGTATATAAATACATCGATCTATAAAAAGTGGATTTTCCTATGATTTTTTTGTGACCAGTGCCTTGCTAGACATGTGTGAAAAATGTAGATACATACATAGGGTATATGAACTACTTGACAAAATGCTTCAAAAATATGTCAACAAATGGAATGCAATTGTTATAAGATATGCACAAAATGGATATTTATCTGATGCTTTCAAACTCTATGAAAAAATGAAACTTTGAGGAGCATACTCTTACCATGCAACCTTCACATGGGTTTAATTTGTTTACATGTAGTTACATAGATTTAGTGGATGAAGGCTTCAAATAGTTCAATAGCAGGACTGACTCTTATTGTATTATGCCTAAAACCAAGCACTATGTATACATGCTTGACCTCCTCAACCAAGATGGCTATCTTAGGGAAACTCTAAAATTTATCATCAAAATTCCAATGGATATGTTTCCTCAATGTGAAAATTAAATAAGAATATATAGTTGGGATTATTTATAGAAAATCTTCTTTTGAGATGGATCTAAGAATGCTATAACTTATGTTCTTCTATCAAACTTGAATGTAGAATTAGGCAGGTTGAAAGAAGCTCATACAGAGAGGAGATTGAGGAGATTGATGAATGATATAGAAATGGAAAGATGCTTACAAAGTGAAGAATGTAAGTTATTTGAGTGAACATGGAAACAGATCAAAACCTTCACCAACATCTTAATAGCTAGCTAAAAATAGGATCTTTCAACTATGGATACAAATTTATTAATTAAAAATGGATTTATTTAAAAATGTTGGAGTTAATAATGCCTTGATAGACGTGTATGCAAAATATGGAAACATACATAGGGCATGTGAACTATTTTACTAAAAATACCTCAAAAAGATGTCATATCATTCAATTCCATGGCTACAAGAAATGGACAAAATAGGTTTCTTAATAATTCTCCCAAACTCTTTGAGAAATGAAGCACTCTAGAACATATCTTGACCATGTCAGCTTCACACCTATTTTGTTCGCATGCAGCCATCTAAGTCTAGTGGATGAGGGCTATACATACTTCAATATCATGAGTAAATCCTATTGCATTGTGCTAAAATCCAATCACTATGTGTTCTTGGTCAACATTCTCAGTGGAGCTCGCAATCTTGAGGAAACTTTGAATTTTATCATCAAAGTACCAATTAAACTTGCAACCATTATGTAGCCATAATTGCTTGGCATTTTTAGATTAAACAAGAAAAAAATAGGCAGTAAGAAATAAAATGACATTCAGAGAGCCTATTGTGTGGCAAAAGAAGCCAGAGTTCGTAAACATAGATGAGTTGGTTTGAGTTGTGGGTTTTTCTTTCCATAGATTTTGAATTTGATCCTCTTCGAGAGGGACTACTTATGAGCTACCTCTTTCTGAACCCCAACTAACCAATATGTAAGATCAAAATAAAATAGGTTGAATCACTATACTAAACCACATATGCTCTACATATAGAAAAAGAGGGAAAAAAACCCACCACCATTGAGAAACAAACTCAAGGTGAATATTTAACTCAAACCTACACCATAATTCACATTTGTAGTATCCTTCAGTGCAAAATTTTTGTCACAAATGTTCTCTTCTCATGACTCAAAGGTAGGCACTCTATGAGGGTTAAATATTAATGCTTGGTTTTATCAGAACTACAATCTCCATAGTATATTTGTTGGTTACATGGAGAAGAATTTATCGTAACCAATTACATTGAATGACAACCATATATTGTGTATAAAGTATTGAATTTGAATAATTTTTAAAATAAAAATAATCTAACCTTAGAGTTATGGAAAGTAAGGTGCCATCCAAGTAGTGGTTTCTTCAAAAGTTCTATTCATATAAGGTAGAATATTCAAAAACATATATTTCTCTCTTACAGGTCCTTTTTGATAAAATAGAACCGATCAGAGAAAATTTTCTAACTTTATCACTACTCTTCCTACTATGAATATAGTAATGCCACAATTTATATTTATTTTTCCAATTACCAGTTAAATGTACAATGGCTATTATTAAAAATTTATCAATCAGAACATGCTCTACATAAATATTTTAATTTGTTTAATAGTATTATCATATATTAAAAATTTCATCAATTTTTTTAGATTGACTGTAATCATAATGAATTGGTTAAAACAAACTAAGTAATCAATGATAATCATGAGACCACTCGCTATTGAGTATGTTGTGAAATGGCACAAATTTTAAATGGTGTTTACAGAGATGTCCCTTTAAAATGTACCTTTTGGTGAGAGAAGATATATTAGGAAGGTATAAATCATTCTTTCAACATCATCAAGGAAATTTCTTCATTTGTTGTATATAACCAGTACTAATTTTACACTTTTGGCCTCTTAGAAAATTAATATCCTATATCATTGAGCATTAAATCTCTAATTAGTCCTATATCAGACCTAATTTATTTGAGTGAAGTGTCTCCTGGCAGAATCACTATCATACTAGATCTAGCAATCAAACTGCTAAAGAAACACATATCAATTTTAGGAGCATATCGTGTACATTAAACATAACATCATCCACATATCATCACCAATAGCATTTACTCTCATAGCATATTTTAAATTAGACATTGTTATTTCTTCAATGTCAATAATTGTGTACACACATACAAACATTCCTTTGTGTGTAAATCTTTATCAGTTTAGATTGTAATTATTTAACTAAGAAGGATAAATTAGGTAATTGACTCAGTTTTACAATTCAACTAGAAAGGGGTCATTACTATTAATTTTGATCTAATTTCTATGATAGCTAATTTTATTTTATTATATTTGTTATATAGGATTGTATAATCAACAAGAATAGAACTCTACATAGTTCAATAATATGGAAATATGGATGTTAGTACTTCATAATAATATCACTAAGATATATTTATAAAAATTGATCTCTGTAGTACTATATTTTTTATCTATATGTTAATCAATCTATTGTATACTAATTTTTCTCTACATTAATGATTTTTGTACATTGCAAAATCTTTGGAACAACTTCATATACATATGACAATGAAGAGTCATGTCTCATGTATGTATTAACATGGTTGTTGACTTTATCCCATCAATAATTGAATGGAAAGTAACATTCAATTTGGATCAAAAGTGTTAGTATTCACTTACAACTAGAGAACTAGAATGAACAATACTAGAAGAGAGTAATTTAAGTTCATCAAGTATCTCTGATGACAAGCACCATCCCATTTCTGATCATCCTTTTCCAAGAAAATGAAACAAATAGCTTACCTCTAATTCTCTCCATTTCATCTCAAAAGGAAGAAAGAATAGGTTTATGTTTTTTAGATGAAAAAGACAATCCTACATCTAATCACCCTATTCTAGCAATGAAAGAAATGGGTTACCTCCAAGCCTCCTTGTTTCAGCTCATTAGGAAGAAAGAAGAGGTCTATGTTTTTAAGAATCCTAATTAAAACCTACTAGTACTAGTGATTCTATTGGTTGTGTTATTGGTAATGAATGTGATTCTTCTTAGTTGTTTCAGTCAAAGAAAACAAAGAAATTTTCTAACTTGGCTATCATAACTAATTACTCTAAACTTTATTTCTCTAAGAATAATTATTTCCATGAATATTCCAAAACAAAAATTATTAAAAGCATTCGTAACATTGATCTATATAAATTATTCATCTGCTACCCGATTGGATTTGTCTTTAATTTTTGCAAGTGGTGGGGGCAGTTCAATTAGTAGAAATTATGTGCATGGAGAACTTGTGGACTCTACTAGTGGAAATGAGATTATAATGAGCATGAAACTTGCCTGGACTATGGGGAAGATTTGGAAGTTAGAATGGACCATACAAATGATTTTTTGCATATGGTATTACCTTTCCTTGACTAGTAAAATTTGTGTAAAGTAGCTATGGCTTGTAAGTAGTGGTGGGCTGCTAGCACCCAAAAGGACTTCTAGAAATCTTTTTATTTTGAGAACTCCAAAATCATCATAGAACAAGTTTCTCAAATGTGTCAAAGGTACTCTGAGGCTACTGGGGAAATTATTACCAAATTGGGTTCCTTACATGTTCATACATATTACATGGTGTCACACCTCCAAATATTTCCTCCTTATACTGCTCAAGTGGGATATGTTTTTCATGCTTGATCTTCTCCTCTATGGCCTTCAAAAAAGTATAAGGGAACTAAGATTCACTCTTCATGTCAAATTGAACTAATTTATTTTCCATAAGCATGAATTTATTAGGGCCACCACTTCATCCCAAGAAAAAAAAATGCATTGGGAGACATATCTTTGACTAGATCAAGGTTTGGTATTTCTCTCAATTTCAGCTTAGATATTATTGAAATAGAAAGAGATGATTTTGAAATACAAGATCTCACACAGTAGTATAGATGAATTTCATTCTCATCTTATGCAATCGCATATGATGCAAGAAGATCTTTGCAATGGTGGGAAAACATTTCTTGTTTATGCTGTCATAACTGAAAACAAGGTGCTACAATAACTTCATGTAGCCACTGAAGAACTTTTAAAAAAAATGAAATCTTTAGTGCTTACAAATGTGACATTATTCAAGTTACAATTTCATCTTCCAAATAGGATTTCCCATATTTTTTGGTATATATACATAGGCTTATAAAGCTACTTTATGCCATCAAAATTTGCTAGCTATTGTTGAATGCACTTGCTTAGAAACTCATGCAGTCAAGTATCTTTAGTAATTTCTTGTTGGTTTTTTTCCAATTATTTTTTAATAAGGTCCCAAGGACCATTACATGTCATTTTTTAAGGATTTGAATCTATTTCATAAGGAAAACAAAGCCTTTAATCATGTTAAGCGTGTATTAGCCAACTTGGTCAACTTGAAGATGGTCAAAGGTCATTAGGAGCATCAAGAAATGAGGAATTTGGTCTTTGTTGAGATTTATGTTCAATGAAAATTGGATGATGGGAATTAGGTTGATACAAAGTTGTCAAAATTTCAAAATTGTTTAAAAAGTTGCTTAACAACTTTTGAGCAACTTCCTCCCAACAACAAAAAGTAGTTCAAAATTTAGTTGATATTGGTTGAGGAAGTTGAATTATTCTTATTTATGTCTCAAGTTTTTGAGACATGAGTCTTTGTTGAATATTTTTATTTGGATCAATATACTGCTTTCATTTCTTGGTAATTTCACTATTCTTTTGCATTGCACAATCTTGTATAGATTGAAGGATTTATCTGAAGCACATGGATGCTTATATCATCAAGTTGATTTTCTATTACAAGTGCTACCCCTAAGAACACTATAACCCTTGTTGCATTTGAGAAACATAATTTGTGGTACCAATTTTTTTGGGATGACTTCCTTAAAGCACTACGTTGAAGCACAAACATAATCCCCTAGCCCATTTGTAGAACACACCCATTTCATGACAATCATATATTCATTTATTATATCCTCTTACCCTGAGCCATAGATCATGTAAAAATGTACATACACAATCTATGTGTGTGTGTGTGTGTGTGTGCACATGCACACCCTAGCCTATAGTCCTTTGCTCATTCTCTTCACCATTATTGAAATTATTTGTGATCCATTCTCTCAAAATCTTGTATAAAAGTTTGCTAAACAAGTATAATAGAAATTTTTTTGATCGACAAGTGAGGGTATTTAGTTGCAAGAATCAATTCAGTCAATATAATTATTTTGATATTCAAAAATCATGAGAATCAACATACAATCTATTAGTCAATTTAACTCTCATGTAACACATGTAACTATTCAAATTATTAATCCTTAACTTTACCAATAAGATTACTTGTAAAAATCATTATAGTGGGTTGATACTTCTACTCTCCCACACCTAACAAAAAATCTTACAAAACCTCACAAAAACTCTCTAGATCTTTCTCAATTTCCCATTTCAATACATTATTTGATTAGAGGTACACCTTCTCATTGTTTTTATCTCATCTAAAAGGAAAAATTGGTACATATGTTCATGTAGATGGAGAATTACATCCATGAAAAGAAAGAAGGATTGGAAGATACTCAAATATTTGAAGAGGAAAAAAAATGTGAAACTCTTTTGATTGAAATTAAAATTTATAACATAGCCACTCTCTTAGATCCAAAAAACCTGAGCATAACCTATAGTGAACACATTCTAAAAATGGATTTAAGTGTATTAAGCTCAATTATTTTAACTAGTTGCTTGTACACAGTGAATCTACAAAAGACTAAAAGTTTGAACAAATTGAAATGTCAAGTAACATCAATGACTACACCTTTATAGGGATATTGTCTCATGATAAAGTTGTATGGATATCAATCTCTTCTAATCACACACCATCTTCATTTCCTAGCAAGTGTAACCCCAAAATGACAGTCATGACTTCCCTTCAAATGTAACATTTACAAAAGAGAAAATTATGGTGGAAGTGGTTTCTTGTTTCTAATTTTGAATTTGATTGTGTCTTCTTATTGCATCAATAGGTCAGACCACATTTGGTGATCAATATCTTATCAAGCTAGCAGATGTAAAGGGGGGTCTTCTTATCAAAGTAATTTTTCTTATAGACTTGAGAGAGGTAGCTAGATTCTAATGTGGAAAAATACATGAAGTTTCAAAAAAGAAATTTGAACAAGAACCTTTCACTAACCTTTCAATGCCTCCCGCATTGCTGTAGACCGGTGCCAAAAACACATCACACATAAATAAGAAAATAAGAAAAATACATGATGCCCAAATCATATATTTTTTTTAAAAATGGGACTGATTTGGTCAAAATTTTTACTGAATTTGGAAATCCTAAGTTGGTCAAAATTTCAACCAACTCGGGCAAAAAATATTTAAAAAGGTATTGAAGAAGCCCATTTAGGGCTTGGTCGAAAATCTTGGTCAAAATTTAAGTGAAAATGTACTAGTCTTGGTTGGGTGAGTTTAGAAGTTATTTAGAGTCCCTTTGAAGAGTTGGAGGGTGTTCACCCACTCTCTAGATTTAAAGAAGTCAAGATTTAGAATTGGAAGGAGGAAAGGATTATGATGATTGCAAAACTCATTCTTGCTATAACCTTTTTGAAGTTAGGTTTCTCCATTGCCATGGATATGTTCATTTTGTTAATTTCTCAAGTGTGTTCTTAAATCACTTGCATGTTTAGAGTTGTGTTTGTGTTGTTAATAAGTGAGGGATGGGTATTTTGGGTTTTTACTAATTTCCTTTTCATGTTCTTTTCCTTATTTTGTTGGGAAAAATGTAGAGTATTGGAATTACTCACCCTTGGATAGGGCAGAAGTGGTCATGTATGGGGGAATGGATTAGTTGGACACCAAGATTGTGTATGGGCCCTTGCATGCCAATGAAATTGATCGTACTTTGGGGGGGATAAGGTGGAGAAACTATGAAAATTTATTAAAATTTCTAGCCTCAAAAGGGAATGTATAAATTGTGTATTTTTAAATTAAGAAATCTCCTACTAGGTAGTCCAACTTCACCCCTATGTTATGGGTTCAATGTGAACCCAATTTTACAAGCCTTGGAAGGGTGTTCTAATGTTGTGTTTCAAGATGTGATATTTGACTTGGTTTTCACCTAGTCGGTTATAGTTTTTCCCAACTTGGTGGGTGGCTTTTCAAGGCCTAGGATGGGAGGTGAGCACTCCATGGTTAGTTCTAAATGTTTTTGCAGGTTTTGGATAGGCCTCATGATGGAGTCATTTTTTAATTAGAGCATTGAAGGTGTCCTTATGTCATTGTGTTGGAGACTTCTCAATTGTCATACCTCCTCTTGTGTATTTTTGCATTCATGTAATGATGAAGGAATTATATCTTGATTTTGATTATAAAATGGATCCAATATTGATGGGGACACAACCCAAGAACAAAATGGACACAACAGAAAAAGGGGAATTGTATTAATTGAAAAATAAGCTAGTACATTCAGTACAGAGAAAATAAACTTCAAAACATGCCCTAAGGGCTTACAATAGCATAAATGTGGAGATAATTTCTCCTTTCAGTACCTCCTCTCAAACTCCACTCCGAACTACCTTTTACAATGCCAAAAATCTCCTTAAATAGACCCCAGAGGGTTAAGGACTAGGAGTACATTCTAGAAAGTGCTAGTAGGCATCCATCAACCAAATAGAAGGTTCCAAAAGCTATGTTAGAAGTTGACACAAATCTAGAAGAATCCAGAAACGATAACCGAACTTTCGGGAGGCATAACTTTTGAACCGTAGCTCTGATTAATGAACCATTTACATTTTTAGAAAGCTCTCGAAGTGCTCTATAGCCCTATGGACCAGCTTTGCTTGTCCCCCATTTTTTGGCCCTTTTTGAGGTCATTTAATGCCCCTCACCTAACTTTGAAGCATTCTTAAGAGGTCTCCACAACCCGAAAAATTGCAATAACTTTCAAACCGTGGGGCCTTTTGACCTAATTCTTTTTTTGGAATGCTCTAAATTAAAATTACATTCATCTAGCCAATTTACACCTCCTAGTTCACCAAAATGATGGCTCAATTACATACTCCTATTTTTTCAAGATTTACACGAACACTGATAGTGGAACTATGAGAGTTGGAACCTTTATTTAACCCAAATGGGTATCCAAAAATGAAAACACATGAAACAAAAACTAAGTCTAAGTATATTTTTTTGGGTGACATAGGATTGCCCTTATACCTCTAGATGCTTCTACATCAAATATGGTAAATTGCATACCTATTAATAAGGAAATCTCATTCCATAAAGCAATATGTATGGTTACATTGTATAAAATATCCCTTGTAGTTTCATGATTGATTCTTTCTTGTAAAAGGAATGTCCAAAAACATATTGGTTTAAATGTTGAAAACTTGCTTCCTAATTTATTTCTTACAAAATATTTTCAATCATGGGAGAAAGAAATGAATGATAATTTCATTCTCCGGGTATCTCATTTAGTTATTAAATTCAAGTATGGATTGATCTCCCAAAGTTCAAGATTTCAAACCAATGTTTTAATGGACATACTAAGCAATAGTTACACTTAAATTTTACCAAGTAAACTTGAAAATAGAAACCATAGATTTGAACCTAACTAAGCATGTACGTTACCTATTAAATCTCCATATAAATCACTTGAAATAAACCCATTAAGACTACCCTTGAAGGTGTAAACCTTATAGTCTACTCATTATGCATGGAAACTCACTTTCCATTTTTCCTTCAAAAAGAGACCCTATAGGTCTCTAGAAATCGTATGAGAGGAAATTAATTCCTTCCTATATAAATTCTAATTTGCAACAATCATTACAATAGACATTAAAACCCAATAGAGAAAATAATCATGTTAGTAAATTTACTGTATGAAACCCTTTATTCAAACCAAAAAAAATTTGTTTAAATATATGTGTTAAGCTACCTACCACACTTCTTTTTATATATTAAAAGAGAACTATGTGGGTATTAGTGGGTCCCATGCCACCCATCCCCCTTCTTTCGTAAGTACCCCCACGTGAGGTTGGATGTAGGTCTAGTATGAAGGATGTTTTTCCTTGCTAAAAGTCAACTAAAAATTTCATAGGTTACCTTTAAACTAATCATCCTCCCCCTTTCTTCAACACATGCCTTTTCAAGCATACCATTGGACAATATTTTGGGTCCTTTAGGCTACGTGCTGAGGTCCTTGGGAAGCGCTCCATTGCTTCAAAAGAAACTGGGTAGCATGTGTTGTTGAAATCACACTTGCTTCCTAATGAAATTAAAAAATATTTTTTAAATATTAAATATTTATAATTTTATTAAAAATATCTAATTTTTAAATAAATAAAAACATTTAATTTTATTTAAAAAATTATTAAATTTAAAATGAATAAAATCTTGATTGTTGAGTCTATTTTAAACCTTAAATATTTTAATTGTAATTTAAAATTTAATTTATATTAAATTTGCTCTAATCTTCTTTTAAAAAAACTAATAAATATAAAATAAATAAAATTTAAATTTTATAATTATACAATACTTTTAAAAATACCAATAAATAAATTGATTGTTAGAAATATAAAAATAAAATATATAATAATAATAGTATTTATACAATAATTTATTTAAATATACGAATCATTTCTTTTTTATAGATAAATATATAAATTATTTCAGTCAAATTTACATTCAGAAGTATAAATATATCTCATATAAAATATTAAAAAATAAAATATATAAATGTTAAAATGTTATTATTATTTTTTGATCAGTAAGAGGCTGAAGCCAAGATTAATTAGTATGTATTATTATTAATTATTATTTTACTAGGAACGGGTATAATAATATTATTTATACAATAATTTATTATTTTTAATTTATTTAAATATATGAATCATTTCTTTTTTATAGATAAATATATAAATTATTTCAGTCAAATTTACATTCAGAAGTATAAATATATCTCATATAAAATATTAAAAAATAAAATATATAAATGTTAAAATGTTATTATTATTTTTTGATCGGTAAGAAGCCGAAGCCAAGATTAATTAGTATGTATTATTATTAATTATTATTTTACTAAGCACGGGCAGATTCAAACCCAAGACTTCTCCAATAAGAGGCTTATAATTTACCATTATGTTGTAGGCTCTTGCCTAAATGTTAAAATGTTATTATTGACATAAAAATATTAATCTAAAAATAAATAAAAAATTTCATATGATCAAAAGTACTTAAACATCATATACCATTATTCTATTGATATAATTAGAGGATAAAAAGGCATCCATACATACTAACAATTCTAACATAACAATTATCTATAGTTTCATCTAAAATATATGCCAAAATCATAGAAACTAAGATTATTTAAGAAAAATAAATATATATAAAAGTTCAAATTTTAATTTCTTGACTAAAATGCGAAATACATTTGTACTAAATAAAAACCATATTTAAATTGTAAAACAGATTGTAACTCTTATTCTTTATTCAAAATATATTGAAATCTATTTCAAATTAGTAAATTTTTATTATAAATTATAATTTATTTATTTATTAAAAATTTAGCTTTTTCACCTTGTAATCCAAATTGACATTTCATATTCAAAATTATCGACATGTCAATGGGCCCTTGGTCTACTAGTGAAGTTGAATGGCTCACAAAGAGCCCACCAGGGATAAAGTCTTGTTGAGTGCAAGGCTCAAAGACATCATAAGGGATGAGGCTGGGGTTAGGGCCTAGGAAAATTTGGTAGTGTGGATGCTCCTTAGTCCTAGGCTCTTAGTTGAAGAGGTTTTAGGCACCGTGGGCCTATATCGGGTACCTAAAACTTGTTTGTGGATGACCTCCATAAAAAATAAATTATTTGAACTTAATTTAAATTTGATAAATTAAAACCTTTAGCAAAAAGTGATACCATTTCCAAATATTGAATAAAAATCTCATATCATTTAGTTTTCAATCATGATGTTAGTACAAATATCAAAAACCAATATATCTACCAATTTAGGCCACATAAAGCACCTCACTTTTGAGGGCTATCTGTTTATTTGTATTGGCATGGGATAATATTTTTATATTTAATACAAGTACTATCTGAAATGCATTGGTTTTGGGGCAATTCAAGAATTAATGGAGGTAATGACATTGACTATCAGCTAGATAGCCAGTGCAAATATTTGGTTGTTTAGCCAGCACCCCCTTCTTCTCCCAGCTGCTCCAACTTGGGTTTTTGTGTGCCACCACTAGCCCCAAGCATTGACCTCCTTGGGAGTGCTTCTCTATGTCTTATAGAGGCTACACCTTGGGTAACACGCAAATTTCCTGGGTAGATCATAAAGCAAGTTGTTTGTTTGCCATGTGTATGCATAAGGTAGTACAAGTATAGTGGGTTAATAAGGTTATTAAGGTAAGACTTGATGTTGATAGGTGATCATGTTCTATTTAGGTAGTAATCAAATTGGTGTTAGTTTAGGGTGGTTTATTATATTGTTAATAAAGTTTAGTTTGCTCTATATAAAGTCCAATTGGTAAGTAGTTTAGTTATTATTGAGTTAGTAGAATTTTAGTGGTTAGGATAGGTTAGAATGGTAAGTTAATAGTTAGGTTAGTATTAGTGTTTATTAATTTTGCTTTGAAAATTAATTATATGTTTTAGAGTTGGCGAAGTTGATATAAATATTATATGGAATTTTTCTTAGGTAAGGGTTTTGATTCATTAAATAAAGTTTTTTTAAATAACTAGTGCTAGTAAAAGGTTAATAGCATGAAAATATAAGAAGAATTAGGTTAGTTAGGATTATGTAAATATTAGTTAGTTTTATTAATTTATTAATTTGGAGATAATAATAAGAATTTTTTTTTAATATTATATTTGAAATTATATCTATTATATTTAGTGGATAATTAAACGGGTCTTAGTTATACAAAGGATCATGGGTTAGAGTTGCATAGTGTTAGGAAATGAAAATGAAATTGTGATTTAAGTCGTAAAGTGTTTGATTAGAGTTTTATGAACTTAATATAGATATTTTAATATTATTAGGATGGTGTTTATCAAATAGTAATAATTAATTATAGGGTTCTTAAGTTAATAATTTGATTAATAGAAGATGAGAATATTCGAAAGTATTATAAGTGAAGTCAACTAAATAAATTGATAAGATGAGTTAGGTTATGATAGAAGAGGATTCATATGTCATAAATAGTTTAAAGGTAAATATTTAATATTTTATTAGTTCTAATTGGTTATGATAGAATTGGGGTTAAGTATTAAATTATTGATAGGTTAACCTACAAGTGCAGATTTGTACACCCAAGATATTTAACTAGTATAATGAATTAAGTGTAAGGGTGTCAAATCAACCTAATATAACTTATGTTATTGATCAAAATTTTTTTGATCATGATGTCACACCTCATTAATCATGAAACTATAGTTTAATTGATCTACTTATTCAACCCAACCTAGGTGTCCCTATAGCACTAGAACCTAGGGTTTAGAACACATGCAATAGGATCAAATATAGAATCTACATCCTCATGTGTTATAATCTAAACTCAACTACGCACCTAGATCTTGTAACTTGAAATTAATTGTATCATTTTTTCACCTTCTATAGTGTACTCAATGATGATATACATTTTATGTCAGTATGTGTGTTAAAATAGTTGTTATTACCTCTTTTTTTAAATTGTTGGTGTGTTTATGTCCTAATTTTGGGCATGAAAGAATTAGAATAAGTCATGAACCTACATGAGAAAATTGAACCACTTGGAACCTAAGTTCAAAGAGTTTCAAGACCCTAAATTGTAAATTTAATTACCAAGGTCTATATGTGTACCAACAAATGTGAAAGGGAAGAATGAAGAGTAGCCCTCTTGTTCCATATTTTTGTTTTTTGTTGTATCTTTTTTGGCTTTTGCTAAGTTCTATTAAAAGATAATTTATTTTTCTAGCCTTTTAGTTGGTCTCTATTTTTGGCTGAGCCTTGTGCTTATTATCATCCATTAGACTTGTTTTTATCCGGTTGGGCTTCTATTGCTTATTTTCAGCCATGTTACTATAGCTGTTCTTGGGTTTTAGGGTCCCTGTAAAACTTATTTATCTTATCAAAAAAAAATGTGAAAGGGAAAATTTGAAATGGAAAAAAGACAATTGATAAAGGTAGGGGTGTATATTTACCATGACTTATTCTTCCTTGACATTTCTAAGCACTATAATGATTTATTTCCTCATGCATGTGCATCATTTTTCTTCTCCTACTTGCCTCTCACATTTTGTGCCAAAAATTAAAAAATTCCTATAAAAAAAATCAATGTCATTGGCACCTTCATGATATCATGAAATAAAACCTTAACAAATACCCCCATCAATCTATCCTATGGTTATTTGTGCATATCCTACAATCATACCATTTCGTCATAATATATTATTTATGGGCATTTTGTCCAATAGTGCACATGCTTTCTTTATGCTTCCACATTTTGAATGCATGTCAAATGGGGCACTTGCAAAAATGACATCTAACAAAAGTCTGCTCTTGATTATTTTTCCATGGATGTCCATACCCTTTCCTAACACTCCCATTTTGGCATAGGCATGGGAGGATGTTGACAAAGGTTATGTATTTTTCTTGCAAACCTTCTAATTATATTTGGTTATTGACTTATATCAATCTCAAAATCATAATAAAGTTAGCCATTTCCCCCCTCCTCTCAGTGGAGTTCACACTATTGGCACATGATATAATATCCTACAAATTGACATCAGAGAGTGAAAAAATATTGAAAACCATGTCCATGAGGGCTAGGGTTCAAAACCCAGCAAGGAAAATAAGATAATCTTTATTAGGATGTTGCTTGGGGTTGTAAAATTCTTTTCCTATAACATGTGTGGCCTTTTCCACTTTGGAAATGAGGTTTTGTTTCCAACCACTAGGAACATCTTAAGTGTACCATATTGACAACACTCGTGATGTCCTTAGTATTTTAAAAACCTCGTAATTTCAACCTCAAATGTTGTTGCATACAAATCTAACTCCTTTCTTTTTCCTATTGCTAAATGTTATTTTCCAATAGTCTTCATATATGTTAATGCATGAATAGTGTCTTCCAAGGCTGCAACCTTCAATTTCTACAAACATTTTGTTAGCAATTGACTACTAATGATTTCCTCTTTTCACAGGATCTAATGATAATTTTGTCTCATGTAACACAAATGTGGGTGACAAGGTTCACTAATAACCTTGATCAAATTCATGTCTTCTATTAGCTACACCTTGAGAGCTTCATCTGTCACAAATGGTGATAGGGTTCTCCAAATAACCTTGCTCTACATAATACAAAAATCTCTTTGTAGTCAAAAATAATGACAAACAAATTCCTTCTTCAGCTATCCCTTGATTAGCTACTTCTATCAAAATAGGTGATAGGATTCTCCCAATTAATCTGGCTTTGATTTGTCTATCATAAATCTTGACAGGATTTTCTTGACTTGACTCTGATACCACTTGTAAAAACCCAAGACAACTCTGATGCACCTTGTGTAAAGTGGATGGAAAAAATAAACTAAAATGGAAAAATACTCAAAGTGTTACCACACTAATATATTTTATTAACCATTTTGTCCATCTCAATAACATTACAAGATGCCTCTATTTATAGAGGTCTTTGATTGTTTCTAGAAAAATCTAAATTATCCGACATAAGACAAATAGACTTTCTTAGAAATATCTAAACATAAATAGTGTCCAAAACTTTACAAACCTAAATATTATTTTGACCTAACCCTATTCGATAATCTACCTAAAGTTTCTAGATTCCTCTAGTATTCCTTTTACAATTTCATTTGAGAGGGAAATTACATATTCCAACATGCTTAACACAACACAAATGGTGGTTGTTTCCATCAACACTTTTCTGTATTTCATTAGCTTTATTTTCTTGTTTTATGCTCAAATCATAGGTTTGTTGATGGCAAAATTGTTGCAAATTTTTGTAAGGCTAATTTTGGAGGAGAATGTGGGCAAGTAGAATAATGTTGCCACCATGAAATTGGTTAGTGTTAACTTAGTCGATCACTACTATATTAATTTTTAGTTATCCACTAATATTTTAAATAATTGTCGCAAAATCATCCATGATGACGATGGTGGGGAACCCATAGCCCAATGGAATGTAGAATACATGCATAAAACATTTGCCTCATCAATTACAACTAGAATGATGCGATTCTCATCATTGTGTTTCTTGTGTTCTTCCCACTTGCTAAAACCATGCTCGATGAATTAACACTCATGAAACCCATTCATCATTGTTTACACATGAGAGATTAGAGATTCATGTTTCTAAAGTGGAAATTGGTTTCTTGCCTCTTTATAATATGAAGATAAGAACAAATATTAAGATAATTTTAAAAAATCAAATAATTTCATCTTTATGTAATCTTTTCTTTTATCTCATTCATTTTTCATTTAATCTCTAATAAGTTCTCCTCTAACATGACCTAATTCATTTACAACATATATTTCAAAATAGTTATACAAACTATGTATAGAGATATAATTGGAAAATGATCAAAATATGACATGATAGAAGTACATAAAATTATTATTTTGTGTTATTAGTAAATTATTATTTTTTATTGTAATTAAGTTTGGACTAACACCCACATTTGAGGAATTTATATTTTAAAATGTAAATAGAAATTGAAAATTTGCATCTTTAAAACATAATTGTATCAGTATAATTTTATTTTAAAATAGAAGATTGAAGTATGAATATAAAAAATTCAGCAAATGTACCATTAACTTAGAAGATTTGGTTTAAAATACATTCTATTATAGTAACTTTTTTATTTATATACTTGGATTATTGTTTTATGAAGTGAGATTGTTATTTTCACTAATTAAGGAAAATTTGGAAAA
Organism: Cupressus sempervirens; assembly: GCA_028749045.1. Taxonomy (NCBI): domain Eukaryota; kingdom Viridiplantae; phylum Streptophyta; class Pinopsida; order Cupressales; family Cupressaceae; genus Cupressus; species Cupressus sempervirens. Next base: position 658,898,739 of record CM053786.1, read on the forward strand.
GGATCTCTAAGAGGATATGTCAAAAAAAATATTTGCTACTAATTTTATTGATGGTGATGAAAGGGAATTTTAACTCTAGTATTTTTAGCACTCTTTTCAAATGAGCAACAATGATGATAAATACTATCATAATATTTGATCTCTCCCTATTTTTAGTGAATGTGGAAGAACAAGGCTAGGCATTTGAACATTATTTCAGTATTCTTATTCAACAAAAGTACCTCAAAATATAAGTTTATGCCATGTAATGATTGAATATATATAGGATATACATAATGTAGATTTGATGTGATTATTTTAGAAACTTATGACAAATACATTCACTAGGTGTTTTCTCATAATAGTCACCAATAATCTATGCCACTGACATTCATAGTCACATATAAAATAGTGAAGTATTTAAGTAGTCAATGTGTACAACTTGAACAAAATAAATTTTTAAAATAGTTTTAGAGCCTTGTATAATGTTGGCAATAAAAGAGGAAAATAAATGGATGTAGTAGTCACAGTATGGCATTTCATAAAATATAATGAAGGCATTTCTTGATAAATGTTACAAATGGAAAACCCTTGACCAATATTTTTGCAAGCCATTGACTCATGTGTAGGGCATGGTAGCTTTCTACATGTTGTACTTCATCACATTTTTCCTTCTTGTGGAAGAAACACTTGAAATATTTCTCTAATTGTATGTCTTTATTCAATAAGTGGTAGTTATTTACATTGATTTTTCCTACCTTATCCTAACTACTTTGTGAAAACATAAATTAATCATTTTACACAATGAGACCTTTTATTCCTAAGGTAGGTATAAAAAAATCATTCAATTGAATTCTTTTTTAAGGAATTCAAATTAAAAAAATGTATAAATTAAATGGTTACCATGGATTAAAAGAATTGTATATTTCATATTAGAAAGAATGAAATTTTTAAAAATATTAGATGTTATAGATAAGAAATTATTGTTCAAAAAAAAAACAAATTGAGTGATTATAATTAATATATAAGGGAAAATTTATTTTATATTGATAGTAGTTCAAGAATCTTTAAAAAAAGAAAAAAAATGGTTTTTAAATTTAATATGCACCTCCATAATTGTAAAATGCTAGTTAGATGAATATCACAACCTTTTAACATGATTCTTTTGAAATACTTCACCCCCTACAAATATGAATATGCACTTTCATAATTTCAAAATATTTATATAAGTTTTGAAACAATATTTAAAATAGTTTTAATTTTAATTTAAGATAATTAAATAATATGTTAGATTTTTTAAGTAAAGTGTTGTTTTTTTCCTTAGTAAGCATCTTAAACTTTTGGAATACTTTTAAACACTTAACCTCTTACAACTATGAATATGCACATTAATAATGCTAATTGAAAAATATTTAGATGATTTTTGAAACACTCTACTGATACCAAAGAGACATACAAAGTTACTTTGTGCTTAAAAGAAAACAAAAATTATGTAACATGTTTAAGGGATAACGATTGCATGTCATTTGCCTGGGAGACAAATTATTAGTGATCGATCGTTTGATCATTTATTTAGTCACTAATCTTTTTCTAACCTTGTTCTCTTTCCTAATGACCAAATTAGTCATTTATTTAGGCACTTAAATCGTTATAATTTCAAAACATTATTAGAATTTGGTCACTTTTAGTCATGTGACTAAAATTTCTAGTCACATAATTATTTATTTTTCTAAAATTCTACTAGTGAATCCAAAACATGTATTGCTTTGAGAAATCTCCCTTTGTGTTTAATATAAGATATTCATTAATATTCTTAGTTCCATTTTGATTCTCATCTTTGTGTCAATTTTTTTTTTTTTCTAGTTTCATACTGATTATCATCCATGCAACTCTGATATGCAACACTTAAGCTCCCTCTATCATATTAGATCATGAAATTAATCAACTTCCTCTATATTGTTGGCAACACCTTGCATACATTATCCCTCTTTGAAACATATCTTGTTGAATTCTCTAGTTTGATATACTCACACTTCATATGCTAACCTAATCTCTCCCTCTCTCTTATTAATCCATGGTCATGGTTGTTGGCATTAAGTTATTATTGCCATTAGTGACAACACTTATCTGTATCAGTATAGCTACCAATCTCATCACTCAGTCTACAATGTATACCGAGCATTTAGTGGTTACCTTGTACATTCATCACTTAAGCAATTTGCACCGAGCATTCTAAGTGTTATCCGAGCTCCATAGTTCATATCGAGCATTCAAGTATTAACTAAGCTGAGTATAGCTACTGAGTAAATGTGCAATCCAACAGTGTCTATCAAGTTTAGAATGTTCACTAAACTTCACAATGTTTATCGAATGATGAAAGCACAGTGCGTACTGAGTCATGAAAGTGCAGTGTTTATCAAGTGAAAGCAAGGTAAACAAAGGATATAGTTTTTACCGAGTGACACTACATCTACCAAGTCTCCAATGGTTACCAAGTTCAGAACTACATCAGGTGATTAGTATGGATTGAGCCTTCACTTCTACCAAGTGCATGATGATGCTAAGTAATGCAGTGGACACCGAGTATCAGAAGGTCACCGAATCAGTTCAGTGAACCTGAGTTATTTACTGTTTGGCTGACCCGAATAATATTTTGTTCACTTGTGTTTTAGCTAACTTTGCAATTGTAATTATTGGAATGGTATATATGTAATGATCATTTGTAAGGTGTATTATATATGAAGTATATCAAGATAGGCATGTAATATTTTGATAAGAATGAAAGTGAATCAGTAGAAGAGAAAAGTATTCAGCAAGGTCTACAAGGAGCAATAAAGATTCATTAGTCACCAAAGGTGCTCAATAAATCAAGGATCTAATCAGAAAATTAAGTTTGTAAGTAGATCCATTGTTTCATCCTAACAGGTGAATCAATTTTGTAAATCCTTTAACAGGGTAGACTTAACAGTCTTTGTATAAATCTCCTAATAGAGTGCATACTTAAGTGTATGTTTGTAAATCCTCTAACAAGGTGGACCTAGCAGTCCTTTTTGCTCCTAATAGGGCAGATCACTAGAAGTGGTTAATGTAAGCCTTAACCGACCAAATTCATACTAGAGTAACAAAGTTTTGTGGGTATCATCCCCACCCCAATTTTACTTTCTATTTGGAAGGTTTCTAGGTCACCAAATCACTATGCACATGTGTTATGGATGTTTTATTTCTCATATATGTTGTAGATTAGATGAATGAATGATGAATAGTTAAAGTGTTGAATTGATTAAAGTTTTGAAGTTACTGATTCACCCCTCCCCTCTTAGTAACCTATCATATCTTTCCAACAATTGGTATTAGAGCTTTGTGGTTCTCAGGATAAGGTTTGACAGCTTGAGAAAGGATCAAGGACAATGGAGATATTTAAACTTGACCAAGCTATTGAAAATGAAAAGCTAGATCTGGAATTGGACATGGCTCAACTCAAAGAAGCTAAGGAGAATCTTTCTCAATCCCTGAAGAGAAGAAAGGAACTTGGAAGACAAATGAATGATCATCAGTATGTTGAGGAAAAGATTGAAGACCTTTTACCATCAAGCAGTTCAAATGAAGCTAATAAGGCAATTAAGGAACTCCTAGAAAAGAATGGTTCTCTATAGGAAGAAATAAGAAAGCTTAAAAGAGAACAAGAAATTCAATTAATTAGGCTATGTGAAGTTTTGGAACAGAGAGACAAGGAAAATGAAGACTTAGTTGTAGAAAATAGTCAATCTCTTTAGCATGAAGATCTTGTAAATCAACTATCTAATGCAAATGAAGAATTCATAAGTCTAAGATTTGAAAATGAAAATCTAAGGAATGACTTGATCACTAAAAGATAAATCAATGAAAGCTTAAAAGGTGACTTGAGATCTAAAAGACAAATCAATAAAAGTTTGGAAAATGACTTGATCACTAATGATGAAATCTCAAGCAGACATGACACAATTAAATCAGAAAAGTGAGCAAAATCTTCATAGACAAAAAGGAAAAGCTAGACTTGGTTACAAGGAAGAAGGTGAAACCTCCAAACAAGGTGCCCAAAGGAATCAAAGACCTACTTGCAATCACTGTGGTAAGCTAGGTCACACATCAAACAAGTGTTGGAGCAATGAAAAAGGTAAATTCAATGGTAAATGCTACAATTGCAGTTAGCATGGTCATAAAGCTAATGAATGCAAGGAGAAACCAAAATTTGAAGGTAATTGTCACAAGTGCAAGAAGCATGGTCATAAGGCATTCTAATGTAGATCCAAATCATTCAATCCATTTGAACAACTTGTCAAGGCAATCTTTGGATACGATTACAATACCTGGTGCAGATGTCATTAATGTGGAGAATATGGTCACATTGGTAAAGATTTCTCAAGGCATCACTTGAGGAAAAGAGACACAATAGTGAGATGTTATACATGCACTAAACTAAATCATATAGCTAAAAACTACATGAATATAGGAAGAGTTGAAGATGAAAAGAAAGCTAAAACTAAAAACATTTGGAAGCAAATGAGGCAATAGTGGATTCCAAAATCTACCAAGCAAGATAGTTCAAGTGATGGCAACATCACTCAAGAAGTGGGTGACTCCATCATTTCCAATTAGATTTATAGAGGATCTGGAACTATATCATCAAGCTATATCTAGAGTAGTTTCAAATGCAAGAAAGTGGAATGATCAAATTAGTATTCTAGATACACGAAGATCAAAGAAAACATATCTTTTTCTAAGTTGCATCTATCGAGGGAAGTCGGTTGAAGACCTTATCGAGCTAGGTCGGTAACAACTAAAAGTTTTTTTCGATCACCGAGTTACAAGCTTCTATCGAGCAAGTAAATGATAGCCTGTCAAACACTATGTCATCTCATCTACCTTTGTACCAAGCATTTATGGCAAAAATTTTGTCAAAATTGTAGAATTCGATTTCATTCTTCATCACAATTTTAGAGATAAGAAATTTCAAGTGATTCCCAAGAGAATTCCAAGAAACTTCAAGTGATTTCAAGCGATTTTAAAGCGGAAAATTTTCTTACACTTACCAAGCTACAATGGCATCTAGGAGTAGCAACAGCACCAAGGTGAAAAGAGGTTCAGAAATGTTGGTAAAGGGCATAGAATGGAAAGTGCCCAACTTCAGAATTGTTTTGACCATTGTAGAATCACTCGACCTGAATGGAGCTCAATTGCAAATTCCACCTAAGGTACTTCTTATCAATGATGTTTGCAGTCATTTCAAATGTTCTATTCAAGAAATTGGAAACCTAGAGATGGACAATGCCCTAGGAGAAATGTGTGTAGATGGCTCTCTGAAACTCGAATTCACGTATCTTGAAACCAAAGGCTTGAATCATATCTCACATATTCCTAGAATCTTCCAAACCAAATGGATTAGGTATATTTTGAGTCAAATTCACAATGGGAAATTGTGGTTAGAGCAGCCAGTGTTAATAAAAAAGAAGATGATTCATAAAATAATGGGTCTCCCTATGCTCAGCAAGGCAAAAACTACCAAAACCCTAGGTCAAGAGGAGTTACAGAAGAAAACTCTAGCTGAGTAGGATGGTAGAGGTTTAAAGGTTAACACTATATCTGATGTCAAACTAAGATTTGGCATTCATGTCATTTCCCACAAAATCTATAGCTCTAGTCGACTGAATAGTGTACCTTGTGAAGCTATGGATTTGGCCTTAAAATTTGTAAAGAAGAACCTTGAATTTGATTTGTCAGAATTACTATTGAGACAACTGAATAAAAATATGGATAGCATAAGGACCTCAAAGAATAATCCTTGTAAATTTGGTTCTCTATTAATCTGTTTATTTTTCTATGTTCAAAATTTTTTTCCATTAAAAGGAACAATAGTATGGAGAAAAGACATTCGCATTCTTTATCAAATTAATTAGTTTGTAGCTAAAATGGGTGAAAATTTTGAAAGCATTATGGACAATTATTTTGAAGATTTCAAGGAGAGAATGAATAATAGGTTTCGAATCCCATGAAATTAGTTGAAGACTACAGAGATGATGTATGTTTTATGGTTGACTATGATAAGGTGTACATTTAGGCAGTCAGACCTTGAGTTGCATGGGTAAAACCTCTTTCTTATAAGGTAAATATTGATTAGGCCAAGGATATCATTGAAGCACTGGTCAATGAGCCAGTAGACCCAAGGCAACCAATCTGAAAAACATATGATGAGACAAAGGCTAGAATTGAGCTTGAAATCAAGCTACCCCAAGCCATAAGCAAAGGCAAGAGGAAGATAGCAAAATTAAAAGCTGCTACTGGTCCTCTTATGCTTACCGATGGAAAAGGTGAGGATGAAGAAGATGATGAAGAAGAAGGAGGAGAAGAAGAAAAAGAAGATCATGAATCTGAAGAGGAATAGCCAAATAAGAAAGGTAAGGTAACTATTACCAAACCTAAGAAAAAGCCCATTGCAGTATTCACCAGAAGAACCAAAAAAGACAAGCAGGAACCTATACTGGTCAGGCCTCCACCCACATTCAAGGAAAGGATTAAATAATTAGAAGAAGGAGCTAGCATCACAAATTTCAAGGCATTGAAATTTGAAACAAGAACTGATGCTAAGAAAATGCAGATTGAGGAACTGGTACTCAACAAGATGGGTAAATGGAAATACTCCCCGGACCAGCTTGCCTCTCAAATCTCTAAAGAACTATTGGAGAGATTGAAACCAAGATGGGAGTCAACCACCCAAATAGTTAAAGACATATATGAGCAATCTCTAAAGAATCTTCTATCGAGTCTCACTGGAGTAGAAATAAAGGCAGCAATGAAAAACCATGAAAGTAAATTGATCATAAGATTTTACACATGTTTGATCTTAATTAAAGACATTGAGCATGTTGTGAATGATGCAACAAACATGTGGAAAAATATCTATCATCTGCAAAAGCCCAGTGAAGATCCAATGGAGATCAAGGATGATGATAGCAGTGATGATGATGATTTTGAGAGCACTCCATCCATCATAGTTACTCTAGGAGAACTGTATGCACCTATGGAAGAAAAAGGGGAAGAAGACAAGGAGGAAGAAGCAAATGAGGAAGAAGAAGATCCAGTCAAAATTGCAGTAGAAGTGATTGCATCCCTTCCTCACTGTCCACCAAAGACTGTTGCATCCACTATGGAGACAACTTCTGCAAGTGAGATTGTGAGCACAATAGTCACATCAATTGCTCAATCTTCACTAGCCACCTCCCAACTCCAGGTATCTAAAATAGAGGTGCCAAGCACTTCATCTACCAAGTTGTCTGTCACTTCTTCAGCTATCAAGCTAGCCTCCTCAAATCCTTCATCAACAATTAGTGCACCAGTAAGTTCCACAATTTTGTTTTCATTAGTTCTAGCTAGTTCTATAGTTTTTTCAACATTATTTTCATCTATTTTAAATCCAATCAATTTAGATATTGCTATACTGAGTATATCATCATTTTTGGGAAGCATTCCAATTTTTGATCTGGTTAATACTTCTACTAGTATTCAATCCTCAAGTCCTATCCCAATTTTTACTACTAGTCCTTCCATCTCCACTATTGTGTCTATTCCTAAGGTCAAATCAATCATCACAGAAGTCAAACAAAAGCATCCATTAAGACTTTTGATCACTATAAAGGAAATTCCAAAAGATATTGACTTAGACATAGGGATAGTAATTCCAAAGATTGACTATGAAAATGCTACCATTTGAAGAGAAGAGGTTTGCTAGTCAACTAATAGAGATGAAAGCTATGCAAAAGCAATTAAGGTCTAAAAGGGATAAGGAATACAGAATCATTGAGAATGCCAAGAATATTATTACAGATGCTATAGGTGTTGAAGTAGATTCTACTCAACACATTTTGATTCAATTAGAAGAGGTTGTACAGAAATTCAATGAGGATTCTTTTGGACAAGAAAAACTTATTGAAAAAGAAGAAAATAAATTTGATAATAAGGTGCTAAAGCACATTGCTCAAAAGATAGCAATACAACAAGTTGAATTGTCAAACTTTTGGGAAATTTTGAAAATTCTTTTAATAATGTAGCATCACTTTTTGCTAAACTTTGTGATGTTTCTGGCTTCACCAAAGAAATAAAAGATAAGATAAATAAGATTGACATTGATATGCAATCAAGTGCATCAAAGTTGAAGGTGGAATCCTCCTCCACAACCCCCCATCACACCAAGATCAGATATTTGGAAGATGTTCAGGTGGAATTATTGAGAGAGGAAGCAAGGATCTGGTCTACACTCATAGGCATCCATAACCTGATCCTTCCTATCATGGACACAATGCAAAAACATATTGTACATTGCAAAACATTGTTCCAAGATCGTAACTTCTCAGTGGCTGATCACTTGATCCAATTATCAGTAGAAGTTCAAACTACCCTCTCCACTTGTCAGATTCTACAGTAAACATGGGATAGTACTTTTGCAACTATTCTTAAGGTACATCAAGAATTTCTATCTCATTTTGGTGTAGCCATATAAATTCTACATATGTAGTCCTTTGGCATTATTGTCAAAAAGGGGGAGAGATTCAGAGATTCAACATAATAAATGAAGAGAGTCATCACTATAAGTGATAGGGAGTTAGGACTCATTTGAGTTAGCATGTGTACAGAAGTATCTTTGTATATAAAAATTTATATGCAACCAAAATTCATTCAGTCAAGTTATGAACACATATGTTTTGGCTTATAAGTGTTTTTGTCACTAATGCCAAAGGGGGAGATTGTTGGCATTAAGTTATTATTGCCATTAGTGACAAAAATTATCTATATTAGTATAGCTACCAAGCTCATCACTTAATCTACAATGTATACCGAGCATTCAATGGTTACCTTGTACATTCATCACTTAACTAGTTTACACTGAGCTTCACAGTTCACACTGAGCATTCTAAGTGTCAACTGAGCTTCGTAGTTCACATTGAGCATTCAAGTATTAACCAAGTTGAGTATAGCTACTGAGTAAATGTGCAATCCACAAGTGTCTACTGAGTTTATAGTGTTCACCGAACTTCACAACATTTACCAAGTGATGAAAGCATAGTGCCTACTGAGTAATGCAAGCACAGTGTTTATCGAGTGAAAGTAAGGTAAACGAAGGATACAATTTTTACTGAGTGACACTACATCTATCGAGTCTCCAATGGTTACTAAGTTCAAAACTATGTCAGGTGATTAGTATTGACCGAGCCTTCACTTCTACCGAGTGCATGATGATGCTGAGTAATGCAGTGGACACCGAGTATCAGAAGGTCACTGAGTTAGTTCAGTGAACCCGAGTTATTTGTTGTTTGGCTGACTCTGTAATATTTTGTTCACTTATGTTTTAGCCAACTTTGTAACTGTAATTATTGGAATGGTATATATGTAATGATCATTTGTAAGGTGTATTATATATGAAGCATATTAAGATAGGCATGTAATATTTTGATAAGAATGAAAGTGAATCAGCAGAAGAGCAGAGTATTCAACAAGGTCTGCAAGGAGCAGTAAAGATTCATCAGTCACCAAAGGTGATCAATACATCAAAGATCTAATCAGAAAATCAAGTTTGTAAGTAGATCCACTGTTTCATCCTAATAGGTGAATCAGTTTTGTAAATCCTTTAACAGGGTAGACTTAACAGTCTTTGTATAAATCTCCTAATAGAGTGCATACTTAAGTGTATGTTTGTAAATCCTCTAACAAGGTGGACCTAGCAGTCCTTTTTGCTCCTAATAGGGTAGATCACTAGAAGTGGTTAATGTAAGCCTTAACCAGCCAACTTCATACTGCAGTAATGAAGTTTTATGGGTATCATCCCCACCCTAGTTTTACTTTCTATTTGAAAGGTTTTTGGGTCATCAAATCACTGTGTACATGTGTTATGGATGTTTTATTTCTCACATATGCAGTAGATTAGATGAATGAATGATGAATAGTTAAAGTGTTGAATTGATTAAAGTTTTGAAGTTACTGATTCACCCCTCCCCTCTTAGTAACCTATCATATCTTGAATATTTCCAACAATGGTAACTAAAAATCTCTCCCTCTTTGACAACAATGCCAAAAACACTTTATATTTCTCATACATCTTGATTATGTAGATTGTTGAGAAAAGATTGATACAAGTATGAGGATATGTTTCAAACATTATTTTGTCACTCATGTCAAACATGCTAGTTGTTGGTATGACAACTATTTAGTTGATTTGAGTACTATCATTTGTTTGATTGACAAAGAGAGTTTGATCGAATGAAATAACAAGACCACCTAGAGGAAATGGTGAGTTATGGTAGGAAAAAGGAGTACAAATATCAGTTAAGATAGTGATGATATAGTGTATTGTTTATCTACTGAAGGATGAAATTGAAAAGCTTGGATACACTAATTAAGTCTAGAATAACAAATAAGAATGATTGTGTCTGCTAAGCTTGATTAAGTGCATAGTAGGTGCCAAGAAAAATTAGTGCAAGCAAAGCAAAAAATTAGATGGAGGTGAGCAAGGTGAAAATTTAGTGTATGTCAAGTGAACGTAGTATACGCTGAGTAAAGTTTAGCTAGTGTTGAGCATCAATAAACTTTAGCATTTGTAAAGTTAACTAGTTTTTGCTGAGTTAACTAGTGTTGACCAAGTGGAAGAACAACATGTAAGCCAAGTGACAACATATTGATACTGAGTGCCAATATTCATATTAAATCATAGATTTGACGAATCTAAGTTGACTATTTTGTTTTCTTGAATTGTGTGAACCATGTGAAAGATAATTACGATGAGCTAGTGGCACAAAGTTTAAGGTAAACCATTTTGTGGTGAATTCAACAAAGATAGAGGAAGAATTTTCTAGAGGAACCAAATAGAAAAGTGGGTAGATTCATTGTATCCTAACTAATCCTAAAATGGACAATTGTGGTTAAGCAGTAAAAGATCTTAAAGCTCTATTTATAGAGAGATTTGGTTAGAAGAAAGGGTTTTCATGTGCAAGAATCTAAGGAAGACAAGGAGACTAGCATATTACTTTATTCAATAGCCAAATAGAAGAGACTACAATTGGCATGCAAAGCAAGAAGGCTTTATAATATGAATGCTTGGAGGGTGAACATGCTATCAGAGCTGAAGTGTGTGAAAGCCAAGTAGAATGGAGGACTAAAATAGATATCTATAATCTACAAGTGAGTTGTAATTTGATATTAGATCAAACCTTACTATTACTTTCTAATCATTGTATCAGTCTAGGGTAAATCCTTTGGATTAAGGTTGATTTAATAGTCATTTGTAAATCATTTACCTAGGTGAAATTCTAAGTGAATGGTCTAATGTCCTCTAACAAGGCTCACTTCTAATAGTGTGATTGAAATCCTCTAAACAAGTCATATTTAATAGTATCTATTGTAAACTTTATCAAGGTTGGCCTTTCATACAACATCACTTCAAAAGAGTGAAAATTAGTTGCACGTTTTTGGTGTTTTTTCCCAAATTGGGTTTCCATGTAAAATCCTTGTGTCAAATGTGTTATTGAATTTTTTATGTTTCATGTTTACATTTCTACAAAGTGGTTTTGACGTAGGATGGTAATCCTCAAAGTTTAAGTGTTGTATGATCTAATACATGCATGCATAACAAAGTTTTATGGATATGGATCTACTAAGCATAGAAAATTTTTATTTGTGCATATGGACCTTGGATAACTCGTTCACCCCACTCTTAGTTATTTTAAAGAATTCCATCAATTGGTATCAAAGAGCCATAGTGCTTAAGAGGAATAGTTTGAAGGTACTAGAAGAAAAAGATGAAGATGTCAAAAAGAGAGGTACCCATGCTTAACAAGGAGAATTTCCCTGCATGGAAAAGTCTAATGAAGCTACACCTAGGAGGTCTTGGAGACCAAGTAAAATCTTCCATCTCCACTAAGCATGTTAATCCTACTGGATCCCTAACTACTAATGATCTAAAAAAGAAGAAAGCACATAATCAAGTAATGTTGGAGATTACCTCTATTCTAAGTTATGTTGAGTTTGATGCAAATGTTTTGAGAGCCAAATCTGAAATTTTTAGATGTAAGTTTGATGATATGAGGATGCAAGAAGGTGAGAATGTTTCTCAATATTTCTCTAGAATAAAAAGATGTTGTTAATGCTATAAGAGGAGTTACTGGTAAGATAGATGATGATATTATATTAAGAAAAGTATTGAGAACACTGTTGCCCATCTATGCTATTGGTGTTTTTACAATACAAGAATTAAGATGTATACCAGGTTCTAATTTGACTCTGGAAGGTTTAGTGGGTAGGCATAGTACCTTTGAGCTCTCTAATTTTGATAACTTCAAATCTAACAATGTTGAATCTTCTTTAAAAGCTATACTATCATTAAACAAACCTAAAGAGAAGAAGAAAAAGGTCAAATATGTTTCTAGTGATAGTGATATAGATAAGGAAGATGTACAACAACTTGATGCAGTATTAGCAAGGAGATTTCATAAAGGCAAACAAAAATTCAAAAGTAAGTTATCTATCATGTGTTTTAATTGAAATGAGGTTGGTCATATTGCTATTGAATGACTAGAGAAGAATAACAATAGAAGTGGAGACAACTATAGAAGTAAAAGAGATGAGAACAAAAAAGATTACAAAGACAAAGGCAAGAAGTCTTGCTACATTGTAGAAGAGGAAACTAGAGATGGATCTGATGACCATGATGAAGTGGTGTATGTTTCAATGAAGGATGAATCTAATTAGAATGAGACAACTGCACTAGTGTCTTATATGAACAAGAGTGATAGATGGATCATTGATAGTGGGTGTCCACATCACATGAATGAAGATAAAAGTAAGTTCATTACCATAAATTATTATGATGGAAATAGTGTAAGGAAAAGGATCTATCAAACTTATAGAAAGTATCTTGTGTGCTAATGCTTATTATGTTGTAGGGTTTAACTATAATTTGTTGAGTGTGTCACAACTGAATATTTCAAGTTGTAAAGTTGAGTTTGAGAACAAGATAGCTAAGATCTATTACATTAATAGGAAAATAATTAGGAAAGGTGATCAAACTAGAGGTAATTTATTTTATCTTGATATGAATGATGTTACTTGTCTTGATGTAGAATTTGATGATGTGTGTTTATGGAACAAGAGGTTATGTAATGTTAACTTTGATAACTTGGTTAGTATCCATAACATGAAAAGAGTGAGAGGTTGGCCTAAATTGGAGAAACTTGGTAGTATAATTTTTAAACAATATCAATTAATCAAGATGAAAAAATTGAGTTTTAAAATTAAGACTCACATCTCTAAAGAAATTCTTGAGATATTTCATACTAACTTGTATGGACCAATTAATGTGAAAAGCTACAAAGGTGACCAATAAATTATCCTATTTTTTGATGATTATTTGAGTATGATGACAGTTATTTTTTTGAAACATAAATCTAATGATGTTCAAATGTCTAAGTGGTACTTAGCTAGAGTTGAAAAGGAGACAGGAAAAGGAGATTGTGAAAGTATATCAAGAGACATCGTCCTACTGAACAAATTATTGGAGACAAAGTTGTTAGGCCAATGACAAGGAAGAAACTAAGAAGTGATACATGTTTTCTAAACATGCATGAACCTAAGAAAATGAAATATGCCTTAGAAAATGTGAACTGGAGTAAAGCCATGACATAAGAGATTGAGCAGATTGAGAAGAACAAGACATAGACTCTAGTTCTTAGACCAAAGGACAACAATGTGATTGGAACCGAGTGTACAGAAACAAGTTAGATGAAAATGGTGAACTCACAAGAAATAAGGAAAGATTAGTTTGCAAGGGGTATGCACAAGAAGAAGGGATTCAATATGGAGAAACTTTTTCTCATGCTAAAATATTGGAAGGAGTAACAACTCTAATTTCTTACTCTTCATACAAAGGTTTCAAATTTTATTAGATGGATGTGAAATATTGATTTTTGAATGGAAAATTAGTAGAATAGGTTTACATAGAATAGCCAGAAGGATTTTTTCATGCTAACAACAAGAACATGGTACTTAGACTACACAAATATTTATATGGTTTAAAGAAAGCCCTAAGAGGATGGTATGGAAGACTTCATACTTATCTTGTGAAGATTGGATTTGAGAAGAATGATGATAACATCAATCTATACTTGAAGATAGGAGGAGGTAAGAGTATTTTAGTAGCTGAAATATTTGTTGATGATATCATATTTGGAGGTCAAGATGGATTATATAACGCATTTGCAAATGAAATGAAGCAAGAATTTGAGATGTCTATGTTTGGAGAGATCAAGTTCTTTTTGGTTTGCAAGTATATCAAATGAAATATGGTATATACATCACTTGGTCTAAGTACGTGAAGGAAATATTGAAATTTTTTGGATTAGAATATTCCAAACCAATTAGCACACCTATGGTGATATGAAACAAGTTTTCAAAGAATGATGATTTAGCTGATATGAATCAAACATTGTACAAGTCTATGATTGGAAAATTGTAATATGCAGTACATAGAAGACCTAACATTGCATTATCTATTGAGATTGTTGCAAGATTCTTTGCTAATCCTAAAGAGAATCATTTGATGATTGTTAAGAGAATTATGAGATACCTTAAAGGAATAGAAAACTATTGTCTATACTACATAAAAAATGAAAAAATTGAGTTAAGAGCCTACACTAATGTTGATTGGGCTAGAAACATTGATGATAGAAAGAGCACTAGTAGAGGAGCATTTTTCTTATGAAAGAGGTTGGTCACCTAGACTAGCAAGAAATAAAATTGCATATCTCAATCTATTGTTGAAGCTAAATATGTGGCTACTATAGTAAATTATACAACCATTGTAAGGGTCAAAAAACTACTCAAAGGTATGAAGGAGGAAATCATTGAACCAACGGTACTTTATTGTAATAATACAAGTGTTATACATATATCTAACAATGATGTGACATGCACAAAGACTAAGCACATTGCAATCAACTATCATTACTTGAGAGAGTTAGTTCAAGATAAAGAAGTGAGGATGGAATATGTGAATACATTAGAGTAGATAGCTAATATATTCACAAAAGCTTTACCTAATTATGCTCATGAGTATCTAAGAGCTAAACTAGGGGTGATACCCCTATCCAAAGCTTCTTAAGAATGATGAGTAGTGCCCTACATCAACCAAGTTGAATATTGTATCATATAACTTGATGCAATGGATATTACTTTAGGAGCTTCCTAAAGTAATGAAGGAACTAAATTAGAAAAATTATCAGTCAGAAGTTAGGTGACAGAGGGAGAAACAAATTTTTTTAACATCTGCATGTTGAAATGAAAAGTCTTTGGTAGAGTTGTCAAAAAGGAAGATATTGTACCCAATGTTTACTATTAGGGAGATATAATGTACCTAATTTTACTATAGAGGGAGATATATGCCCCATTAAGGGAGAAATTACTAAAAATAAATACATCTACCTAGAAAGAGGCAGAAAGTATCGAGGGAGATACAAGAATAGAGTGGTCAGAGAGATAGATACCTAAATATCAGAAAGACAGAGTAATTAGAGAAAGTTAGAAGGAGAAGCCTTGTAAGATGACAAATGAAGGGAGTCATAAGAAAGAGTTGTTTGTTTATCACTAGTACAAAACCAATACTATATGATTAAATAAAAAACCAAAAATTGTAGATATATGACCAATTTTGATCATTTGACTATTGGTAGTTTATTTTCAGTCATTAATCCATAGCCAAATTTATGACTAAACTACTTTAATCATTAATTCAGTCATTGATTTGGTTGTTTATTATTGTTATGCGGTTGTTTATTTGGTAGTTTATTTGAAAATTTTGGTAACATATTTGGTAGTATTTTGGATAGTTTATTTGGTAGTTAATTTGGCAGTATATATGGTAGTTGATTTGGTACTTTATTCGATAGTATATCTAGTTGTATATCTAGTAGTTTAATTAGTAATTTATTTGGTAGTTTATTTGGAAGTGTATCTAGTAATATATTTAGTAGTATAGTTTGTAGTTTATTTGGTAGTATATTTGGTAGTTTATTTAATAATTGATTTGGTAACTTATTTAATCATTACTTTAATCAATATTGGGGCATGATGGAATTGAACCACCATCCTCCTACTTTTAAAGAAGGTGCTCTTCCATTGAGCTAATACCCTTTAAAGAATAGTGATGTTATTAAATGCATAATATAAATATAAAGAAAATGTTTTCATTGTTAGATTCATTAAATGTGACTTGTTGTTTGTATTATAATAAAGTTGTGGAACAAAAAAAGAAAAAAAAAAATTGTGCAATAAAGGGAAACAAAAATAATAATTCAAAAAATTTTGGCTGACAATTTACCGTTGTTCCAAGATCTTAAATTTTTTTTATGAGAGGAATTGGTTTATGTGTAATTTTATCTAATATATAACATTAATGTACTTACCTCTAAGAGAGAAAAAAATATTTATGACTGTATAACAATAATTACCTCAAACAACTTAAATGTAGTGTTTTGAATTAAACTGGACTATAAGCATTTCATCATTATTTTCCACTATAGACTTTATAATGATTAATAGTTACTAAAAATCAATCAAAAACTTTCTTGAATGGTTTAATAAATTGACTAAATCATTTTGTACCATAAAAATCAATTGTAGTAATAGAAGTAGATTTTTCTTGCCAGCTTCAACCCAAAAAATTGGTCCATACACTTATTTCTTGATAAAACCTCAGTGTGCCATCATTTCTTCTTTGAGGTGCTCATTGTAAATGAATAACTAATTAATTTAAATTAAGGAAACAATGTCCTAGTGTAGTTAAAATTATCAAGTGTTATTGTGAGGTATTATAGGTTTCAATCTAATTTCTATACTCACTACCAAATTATGAAGGCCAATAAGGAATTAAATGATATATCACAAAAAAATCCAAATCGTATTCATTATTCAAGAGTTATAGATACAAAACCATATCGGTCACAAGTATTGCAAAAATAGAAAATTATTTTCATGGGAATTTCCACATTTATCAATAAGTACCTCCACCTATCTTAGGCACTTGCCATGAAAGACTGTGTACTCTTGGCTATAATGGAAAACATTTTTTCTCATCTTTAGATATTTCCATACATTCACTAACCCATGTCAGAATATTACAAAATCCATTATTACATAGTACTCCAAACCAAATCTATAAAGATGTTTTCAATCATGTTTTAGGACTATAAATGTAGCCAAATGTTACCTTGACCCCAATAAAATCTAATCATGGGTCAATATGACTTGATCTAGCTTGTCGTTACCAACTGACTCATGCACAAAATATTCAATTTTCCATGCTAAGATGGTGTAAAGTTTTCCCTTCCAATTGATTTATGTGGCAGCCACACAATTATGAGGGTCTTATACAACAACTAAGATTCCAAATCCAAAATTTACATTTAAATTTTACATCAAGTGATGTTTTCATTTGTGGAAAAAGAAGTAGAAATTGATGAAACTCATGATTTTTAGGCAAGATCAAGAAAATGCTAGGCTGAATTATTTCTCTTAGATACTACATTCACAATTGATCAACTTCTAAAACATGATATTAAACTCAAAAATATGCATTCAAGCATTACTATCTATAGAATAGCTCCATTTTGTGTTCTTAGAAATCAGAAAAATAGCTCTTATTTATGTTCTTAGAAACTTCTCTCAATAGAACATAGGCTTCGAGAAGAAAAACTCCAGCAAATAACATAATTTGCATCTAGTAGTTGGCCAAGTGACATTATTTCTATCACACCCACATGAATCAAATGCTTCTCCTCTCCCATAGTTATATTTTGTTGTCTCAAGATTTTAAGATTGGTTGGGTGCTATAGGCTGCCCTTCTGAGATTTCAAAGGAGACTTTTGTATTAAAAAATTCCAAACTTTCAAGTACCACCCTCATATCCAATGCCATACCTGAAATAAAAATGACCATCCACTACAATCTATTCTAAATGGTAGAAATATCTGCTCCTCCACACATTTTTGTACTATTGAATTACCTTTGATAGAATGAGGGGAGGATGGGACTAAAAGCCAGCATAAAAAATATGTAATGTAACAAAAAAAGGCAGTCTATAAATTCTTGCTGAAATAGTAACACAATTCTATTCTAATTCAAACAAGGCAAAAAATTAGCAAGCTATGTCTGAGTTAGACTTGGTAAAAGAATGTGGCCAAGACTCCAATAAAGCTTAGAAATTTAGTGTAGGAGCACCTTGATCTCCCTACATTTTAATGTACTGGTCAATTTTTTTACCAAATTCAATTTAAACCACAATCTCAAAAACTATGAATGGTTGTAAAATTTGTTAAATGAAAAAGAAATAGCACAATATTGAAAATTTAGGATCTTGCATTATTGCACCACAAAAATTAAAGGATAATGAGGAATCCAATAGTGAAGTAACAAAAAATTTGTAATTACCCATCAAATTATTGTAAAGGGCCTAATTTATTTCTAGAAAGGCGTAGTCCTGAGAATGGAATAAAGAGCAAGAATCATTATTGGTCCTCTGGCTATCGTTAGCCAAGACCATCTGTTATGTATAGATATTTTCAAATGAAGGAATAATAAATAAACTTTAGTTTAATTTATTTACATCTTGATTTACTGTTTTGATTGATATCACAAGCTGAGTTATAATCAATTCAAAAATTTTAATGGGTTCATGATCTGGGGGCAATGGTTTATGGATTTTGATTTCTTTCTAATACTATTGGTTTGGGTTAATTTAATTTTTGAGTGAAAAATCATGAATTGAGTTTCTTATTTACTATTTAATTCTCTTTCATTGGTTATTTAAATTGATGTGGTTAGGTATATGACAGTAATTTTAAATTGACTTGTTTTAAAAGATCCTAATAAGGAAATAATTGAATAAGGTTTTGGGCATAGTATCAAGAATCAGTTAATAATTACAATTCCCATTTCAAGGAAATGGTCACCATGAATGTTTAACCAGTTCATATAAATGCACTTATAATACCTTATATAAATGATATATTTATAATAATTGATATATACTTATAATACCTTCTATCATCCAAGTCAATTTGTTTAACTTAATTTAATTAATGCAATTATATAAAAGTCATGTAACATCCTCATTTTTTTAATTTAATTTAATTAATGTAGATTTTGAAAACTCATGTGACCACCTCCATGCACTCTAAGAATATGCAGAAGAAAAATAATGGATTTTCTAGCTCCCACACTACTTGGTCAGCTGAAATCCTTGGTTGTGGCAATGCCAAGGCTCTTACCTCACTGTGATCACAAATACACCTTAAAAAAACAACAATAGCAAGAGGCACAAGGTAAGAGTGGTGCTGGGAGCAAAAAATTTGGTGGGTAGTTGACTAGGTAATTGTGCCACCTTTGGAGTTCAAATTGATGTGTATTGAGTTGTAAGAGATTTGGTGAATTTATATTTAACGTATTGAATCTTTAACCAGTTCATAACAGTGGTCAAGATTACTATGCAATTTAGTTTTCCTTATATCACATTTGGAGGGGATTTGGAGTAGGAAATGATGTTGTCTTGATTTGGAGTGGTAGAGAATATGTCTTAGTGCAAATATTGCAAAAAAAAATTTAACTATTGGATTGTGTTGCATTCTGGATATGCTTTTTAGATAGTGGTAGCATGTGTAACTAGGAAGCATTGTATTACACATTTGCAATTAAAATAGTAGTTATAGAGTTGTTTTCTTGAGCATTAATTTGAACTACTACTAACATGGACATATTTAGGATTTTTACCCCACGTTATTGATTTCCCTCAATATGATCCAAAGAATTGATTTTTTCTTGCATTAAATTTGTTAATTTCTTCCATAAATTGTTTTTATCTACAGTGGAAGAAGGACCACATACATTGAAAACCACAAATGAAAGTTCAAAATGATGAAATTCCAATAGTTTCCAATTAGTTCCTTTAGAAAGCACTTGTCCTATGAGTGTTTTAGGATTCCATAAAGTTGCCAAGCCCCCTAAAGGACCAATACTCTAATTGTGAGTTGCCTGCCAATTAGACCATTTGTGAATTGTTTTTAGGTAATTTCCATTTGACAGTTTTGTTTCTTGTAATAAAATAATATACAGTATGAGGAGTCAAGTTTTTGTTTGATTCTCCTCCTTTCATCAAAGGAATTTATGCTTCTAATATTCAGAGTAATCAACTTCATTGCAATGTCTCAATGATGCAAACTTTTCTTCAATGGTAGACTAAATACAAACTTCTATCTCCTCTTTAATTTTAGAACATTTAGATTTCCTCCCTTTGATTTTAGGAACTTTATTAACCATTGTAACCACATTGCTTGAAGGAGACTATGAAATAGACAATAAATTTGAAAATTCAAAGTTCTCTTTTAAGCTAGGAAATGAAGTATCTTCCCTATCTATAAAATTTTAATGTTGAAAATATTCTTGAGCTTCTTCTTTGGATTTCTTAATTAAGGAAGCACAATCCCCAAACATTTCTTTCTTAGCAATTTCATCAAACAACTGTGAACCAATAGATGAAGTTAGTTCTCCTGCTAACTGATTGAGTTCATATTCTGTTATCTAATATCTTCATGTTTAATCAGCTATCCAAAGATTATTAGGAGGCATGCTACCTAATAACCAATGGATAAGAGGAGATTATCAAGTTTTGAAATAGATTTTCTCTATGCTGATTGGGGAAACTTAATGGGTACCCAAACCATGCCCTTGGTTTATCCACTAAGGTGAAATCAAACTATAGACTTATATTTCCTAATGCTACAATGAATCTGGTTATATGCAACGAAGAGATTAAATTTTGACCTAGTAACTTAAATCCCATGCAATATTGTTGAACATGTCCCACAACATGCTCAAAGGAGATGTATTCCCTAGAAAAATCTATTGTGTTATGTCTATGCAACAAGAAATTGGAGAATAGTTGCTGCTCACACCTAGTTTTGGGGGAAAATGATCTACATCCATAGAGATGCTCATAATTTCTCACCTATTCTCCTTTGGAGATGAAGATGAACTAGAATTTTCCTCATATTTTGATGAAGTTGTTCTACTCTAAACCTGATAAAATCTACATTTATGTGGAAGTGAGGTGTGATCTAGACAAACTATGGTCGATCCAAATGTAGTCCCTTGACATTGGTTGGTATAATGTCCCAAAAACTCTTTATGTTGCTCTATTGTATGAGAATTTTCAATGGATATTTGCTAAACCTAGACACCCCATTTTTATTGAATATGAAGATTAGTAGGAAAGGGCATTGTTGTGTTCAAGAGAAGGTAGACTCTAACTTTCAAACTACTTTCTTCAAATGGAATGAGATCATGTTTTATAAAACTACCAAGTTTGTTAGCAAATTTCTCAATGAGATCTGGAACTTGATATTCTAGAGATAATAAGGGAAGAGAGATCCAAAAGGGCATAAAGGTACAAAAAAATTGGCTCTGGTTTAAAATTAGGAACCCAAGAGAGAGTGAAAATACATTAAACCTTACAAAACTACCCTTTGTGTCTATGAACCACATCTTTATGAAGTTTAGTCTCAAACAATACTATAAAAAAATTTGACTCATCATCAAGAAAGAAAATATATTTTACACCCTTCTAGTGTTTCTTGGCTCGAGTACAAATATCAAAAAGTTGCAGCATGGAATCAAAGAACTTGACAAAAAGTGTTGTATCATGAAGAAAAGACACTTTCTCAAATAATAAATCCTCAGGAAGTGTGATTTTGACTGAATGATCCCTTGTCCATAGCTTGTCTTGCACTCTATAAATGTTAGTTGTAGATATTAGTTGATGTTGATTAGGATCAGAGCTCCTTAGATTAAGTAGTGCATCCTTAGCCCTCCATACTTTATGTACAATCCCACCAAAAGAGGGTTGTGGAAAAGAACTTTCACAAATATCAAAGACTTGCTATGGGTGCTTCCAAAGATGACTGCTAAACTTGGGATGCTTGTTCCAGCACCTTGGTCATTTGTTCCTATCTTTCTAAAAAGAATGTTGATTAGATCTCTTGTCAAATCACAATGGTAAAGGGGAATCCAAGCAAGGGTCCAATACTAGCTTTTTTGAATGTGTTCTAGGTTGTATGTCAATATGATTTGATCTATTAGGATGTTTGGATTGCTTTGGGCTTGTTTACCCTCTTTGATATAGCTATATATTTTTCCTACCCCCCTGAGACATAGATATCCCCTGATTAACATGGTGGAATTAAAATTTTGATGTAGTATCTCTATGATTTTGATGCTCTATTCTCATGTAACCATCTTTTGTTTGTGAATAACTAGATTCCTATTTATGTAGGACTCGACTTGAAATCTAAGTCTAAAATCTTGATTCATATGCAAACTTATCCTTCAGAAGCTAGAAAAAAGGATTTAAAAAAAATGGCTTGGCTAGCTAGACAAAGCTTTTCCTCTCAAAATATTTGTCAAATCTATAGATCCTCTCTGGATATGGTGAACCACCTTATTCTTCTTGGCAAAGGCACATCTTTGAAACCCTACATGTTTTCTTCCCAAAAATGTTGGGTCTAGTGGTTGCTCCTCTAGATCTTCCCATGGTTTAGGGCTATAAATCTACTTATCTTTGTTACTCCATGAGGGTAGAATCTTTTTCTGCCCCTTATGTTTTATCCATGCCTTATCTACCCAACATCTGCCTTCAAAAACACATTGTGGCTTGCTCTAGAACATTATAATATTATATTCTTACAAATCTTGCTTCTATGAGATTATCTAAATCCTAAACCAGAAGATGCAAAACAAATAGCCAAGTGGATTCCTTCTTTCACTTGCTCCATCACTTATGTCACTTTCTCAGGATGTGACAAAGGAGGGAAAAACATTTTTCTATACTATGCAAATTCATCACCCTAGGATCTCCCTCTTCATTCAAGTAGAGTCTTGACCACCCACTCCCACCTCTGCCTCTCATCTAGCCATATCCATTAGGGGAGAGGGATCGATCCCTAGTATCAAACCAAAGGAAGATCCCTAGTTTCAAAACTAGCTCCATTTAATGTCAACAATGTTACATTGAAAGGGGCTTTTCGCAAGTATGTGTTTGTGTTTGAGGACTTTAGGTGTTGAAGAAGCCAAAACGTCTTCAATGTTCTCATTTTTAAAAACAAAATTAGGATATGCTAGAAAACATCATGTTTCCACTATTTAAATTAAAAAATTACTATTAAAGTTGTTTTAATTTAATAGAAGAGCTATTCAAAATTTTAATTAATTTTTTTTTTGTTGAAAATTATTTTAATGGTCATTGAATAGAAATTTTTCTACATAACAATATAATAACAATTTAAGAGATATGTTATTTTTCAAAATAATCATTTTAAAATATCAACAAAAATATAATAATCAATATTAAATATATGTATAATGTATTTTTAATTATTTGTAAATATTATTATTATTAATAAATCAAATAAAATAGACTTTTAAAGAACACAAATCTTATAAAGGAGCTAACCTCCTCAAAATCTTTATGCTTCACCTTTGTTGGCATCACCTAGATCCAATAAGTGCTAAGTGGTCCATTTATTCTTATGAGAGATGGATTTCTATGAATCACTACTCATGAAACATTAGTCAAAGGGTTTGTCTCAAAAAATACATAGGTAAATCCTTGTTGTAATATAATAATTTAACTTTTTGTGGAAAATATCTCTCACTTATCAATCGGTTAACTTAAGGGGCTTTCTAATGAATGGTTTATATTGCACAACAGTTGGTAAAGTTTTTGAAAATGGAGTTGCAAGTAGACTAGTCTTAACCATGGACAAAACTATGTAGTTAAGTGTGATCAAGTTGTAGTAGTACTTGGATAGGGGACCTCATAATAATTCCTAGTGCTTTACCTTTGTGAGCATCACTGAGATCCAATGAGTTCTAAGTGTTCCATTTATTCTCATGAGAAATGCATTTGTGTGAATAACTACTCATGAAACATTATTATAATTTGACTTTCTATGGAGAATTATATCTCTTACTTATCAATTACTGAGATTGAGGGGCTTTCTAATGAATGGTTTAGATGGCATAAAACTTCATGGAGGTTTTGGAAATGGGGTTGTAAGAAGAGTGAGTTTAACCATGAAGGAAAATCCATAGTTAAGTGTGCTAAAGATGGAGTAGAAGTGGGATAGGTGAGCTCCCAAGAAGTCTCAATGGTTTACCTCTATCAGCATCCCCTTGATCTAATGAGTTCTAAGTATTCCATTTATTCTCATGAGAGATGGATTTGTGTGAATCACTACTCATAAAATATGGGTAAATGAGTTCGACTCAAAATCTACATAGTTAAAATCAAATAACAATATTACTATTTCACTTCATGTGAAATTTATCTCCTATTTAACAATAATACTATCACAAACAAAATTTTATCATGTCAAATTTTAATAATCATTAACTAAATTTTTTGTTACATATCACTATAATAACATTTTAAGAGATATCCTATTTTTTAGAATGACCATTTTAAAGTATATTTTTAAAAAATCAATATTATAAGAATGTATAATGTAACTTTAAAAGAAATTAAATCAAATAAAAATAGATTTTAAAAGAACTTAAATCATATACAATAATAGTATCACAAACAAAATTTTATCATCTCAAAGTATAATGAAACAGAGTTATGAAATGACAAAAGTCACCGATGAGCACTATTAAAGAATCACTTGATAGTGCAATAAGACTACTACCTTTTTAAATTTACATTATCCTTATTTTATGATCAATAGATATTTAATTTGTCAAATATTTACCCCCATTTTAATCATTGTGTAGATTATTATTCCTCTTTTTATTCAAACTAGTCTCTCTAATTTTTCAAAATGGAATTTTACTCTATTTGCATTCTTCTATAACTTTATTGCATGTCCTACTTAATATTAATATTATAATTAATTAATAGTTTTATTTGTAATTAAATTTATTATAATTTTTACTTCAAAAAATAGCTAGTCTACGATATTTATGTTTTACTTATATATTTCAAAAATATAAGTATCTCAGTATATTAATAGTTAAATATATATTTAAAATTTTATTAACAATTTTTATCTATTTAATTTTTTTTAAAAAAAAATTATTGTAATAATAATTATATTATAGGCAAGAGCCTACAACACAATAGTAAAATTGTGAGCCTCTTAACGAAGAGGTCTTGGGTTCAAATATACTCACAATCACGCTTAATAAATAATAATAATTAATCTTGGCTTCGGCCTCTTACTGATAAAAAAATAAATTATATTGTAAAATATATAACATATAAAAAAATGATTGTTGAATGCATTATATAATCTTTCAAAAAAAAAAATCTTATTTAATTTAATAATTATTATAGAATAACATATAATATATATTTAATGATCTTAGAATGTATTATTGAAATAACATGTTTATATTTTTTGTTTTATATCACATTCCAAATAAACTCATTTTGACATTTCAAAATTAAATTTGATTCGTCTTGATAGATAGTTTATTTCACAAACTAACTTATAAAACCTTTAAAATATAAATATTTCATATCATAATATTAGCCAGTCTACATGCATTCAAACTTTTTAATGTCAAAGAAACAGTAATTTTATTTTATTTTTAAATCCAAATTTTATAGAGGATGCAACTTATCTCATTTCTATCTTTTAATATAATTATAATATGTCTAAATACTTTTCAAAAAACTAAAGCATGCAAATATCTTATTTCTATCTTTCAATATACTTTGACATAGTATAAAAGGTTGAAAGTTTTAAAAAGAAAAATTAAAATTAATAAAAAGTTATTCTAAAATGTATTATTCTTAGTCATAGCGAGAGTACTCCCCTCAAGCACTACATGAAAGATAGGAAAACACTATGCATGTCATGGCATCAAATGTGGCATTGAGCATTTGACTTGAATAAGTGCAAATATGTTTCACCATAGTTGGTGTCTTTCCTTTACTCTTGTTTTACATCACATGTGGTACAATTCTATCTCATGTTGATGTGGTTGATCCATCAGTGCCAACTTCAATTTGGCATTCCTCTATTTTTATTTTATTAATGGATAACCACTACTAAGGGAAATGGATTATCATAAAAAGGAAATATTAAATGGATAGGACATTTGAGGAAGTTAACTAATAATGATGTATCTATAGAATAAAAAATTCATTACTAAACAATAAAAGTTGTTAAAAAGTAAAAAGAATAAGTTAATATGATAAAAAAATCATTAGTCATTCATTTAGTTATTTGTTTAGGTGACTAATTATTAGTGACCAATTATTTGGTCAATTTTTTATCATTTATTTAGTCACTTATCTTTGTGTAACCTTGTGATTTTACCAGATGACCAAATTAGTCATCTATTTAGTCACTTATAAATTATAAAAAATTACTAGAATTTGATCAATTTTGGTCATGTGACTAAACTTTTTAGTGTTGTGACTAAAAGTTTTAGTCATGTGGTCATTTATTTGCCAAAATTCTACTAGTGTATTGATCATAATAAAATTTTGTAGCCTATATAGAAGATTAAAGATGTTGATAAAGAGAGAGATTTCAATACAAGGAACTAATATCTTTTTGGTATTGTTGCTAGTATTGGTTTGCTATCAATGTCAAAGAGGGGGATTTTTGAGAAAATATTGATACAAGTATAAGGATGTGTTTCAATCATTGTTTTGTCACTGGTCCCAAACCTGCTACTTGCTAGTAAGATAACTGCTTAGTTGATTTCAGTAATATCATTTGTTTGATTGATGAAGAGGATTTGATCAAATGAGATAACAAGAACACCTAGAGGAAAGATTGAGTTATGGTATGAAAAAGGAGTACAAAGATCAATTAAGATGGTGATGATATAGTGTATTGTTTATCTACTTATGGTTGTAAAGCTTGGATGCACTAATTAAGTCTAGAAGAAAAAGTAAGAAGAATTATGCCTGCCAAGCTTGACCGAGTGCATAGTAGGTGTCAAGAAAAGTTACTGCAAGATGATAAGAAAATCAATTGGATCTGAGAAAATTGAAGATTCAGTGTATGCTAAGTGAACATAGTGTAAGCCGAGTAACGTTTAGTTGGGGCTGGGCATCAAGAAACTTTAGTGTTTGCTAGGTTAACTAGTGTTTGCTGAGTTAACTAGTGTTGAGCAAGTGAAAGAAAAATATGGAAGCCAAGTGACAACATATTGATGACAAGTGTCAATAGTCATGTTAAGTCATAGATTTGATGAATCTAAGCTAATAATTTTGTTTTTCTAAATTGTGTGAATCATGTGGAAGATAACTATGATGAGATGGTGGCATAGAATTCAAGGTAAACCATGTTGTGGTGAATTCAAGGAAGATTAAGGAAGAAGTTTCTAGAGCAACCAAATAGAATAGTGGTTAGACTAATTGTATTCTACCTAATCCTAACTAACTCTAAAATGGACGATTGTGGTTAAGTGGAAAAAGATCTTAAATATCTATTTATAGAGATATTTGGTTAGAAGAAAAGTTTGTAATGTGTGAGAACTTAAGGGAGATAAGGAGTCTAGGGTATTGTTTCATTTAGTGGTCAAATAGAAGAGACTCCAATTAGCATGCAAAGAAAGAATGCTTAAGAGAATGAATTCTTGAAGCATGAACAAGATATTAGAGCTTAAGTGTGTGAAAGCCAAGTAGAATGGAGGACTAAAATAGAGATTTGTAATCTACAAGTGAGTTTTAATTTATTATTAGATCAAACCTTACTATTACTTTCTAATCATTGTATCAATCTAGGGTAAATCCTTTGGATTAAAGTTGACCTAACAGGCATTCGTAAATCCTTTAACTAGGTGACATTCCAAGTGAATGGTGTAAAATCCTCTAGCAACACTCACTCCTAATAGGGCAATTGAAATCCTCTAACCAGGTCACATTTAATAGTGTGTATTGTAACCTTTAACAAGGTTGACCTTTCATAGGGCATCACTTCAGAAGAGTGAAAATTAGTAGCACGTTACTAGTGGTTTTTCCCAAATTGGGTTTCGACATAAAATCCTTATGTCAAATGTGTTATTGAATCTATTATGTTTCATATTTACATTTCTACAAAGTGGTTTTGACTTAAGATAGTAACGTACAAAGTTTAATTGTTGTATGATCTAATGGATGCATGCATAAAAATTTTTTATGGATATGGGTCTACTAAGAATTGAAAAGTTTTATTTGTACATTTGGACCTTGGATAACTAATTCACACCCCCCCCCCCCCCTCCCCCAGTTATGCTAAAGAATTCCAATAATATATTTCGTCATGTCAGTATCAAATTCATCATTTTTCATCTTATTTATGATTGATACAACATTTTTTTCTTCTTTCTTTACTCTCTACTTCTTCATTTACTAATTTAGGCAATTCCTAAAGTAGGGTTGTTTGCATCCATTTGTAAGATATTTTGATGACCACATTTCACGTAGAGCTCCGTCTCATATTAAGTAGACTTTTTTAGGTGAATCAGCCCTAATTTATCTCTTATATATTCATGAGCATCCTTGGTAAAGATTTAGTGAATATATCATCCATTTTCTCCTTAGTCTTTACATACTCCAATCTCACTTCCTTTTCTTGAACTAGCTCTCTCAAGTAATTATACTTGATAGTACTATGCTTAGTCTTTGTGTGCATTATAGGATTCTTTGGTATGTTTATAGACCTAGTGTTATCACAGTAGCTAAAACTGGATTGATGATCTCTTCCTTCATCCCTTTCAACAATTGCTTGATCCATATGATATTTGCACAATTCATTGGTGTTGCCACATATTCATCTTTAGTTGTTGATTGAGAAATCTAGTTTTGCTTCTTGCTTGTCCATTAAATTAATCTCTTACCTACAAAGAAAGCTCCTCCAATTTTACTCTTTCTGTCATCAATATTTCCTACCCAATCTAAATTAGTTGATACTTTCAGTTCAAACTTGTCATTCTTCTTGTAATACAATCTATATTCTTATGTTCATGTCAGATATCTCACTATCATTTTCACTACCATCATGTAATTCTCCTTAAGACTTGAAAAAAATATTGCATCTATCCCAACTACTAATGAAATATCAGGTCTACTATGAACAATATATTGTACTTTCCCAATCATTGATCTATACAACTTGCCTAGTTCACATTAGCCAAATCATCATTCTTAGATAAATTATGTCCTATGGCCATGGGTGTACTAACTAATTTTCAATATTCCATTCCAAAAGTTTTCAATGTCTCCTTGATGTATTTTGATTGAGTAATAAGATACCATACTTCTTTTGATATACTTATAAACCAACAAAGAATTTTATCTCACCAAACATAGACATTTTAAATTCCTTCTTCATCGCATCTGCAAATAATTTTCTTAATTCTTCCTTTCCTCCAAATATTATATCATCAACAAACAATTTATATTATAATACCTCATTTTTATTACTAGTCTTCAAATATAGATTGTTCTTTTCCTTAGTTCCTACAAATCCAATCTTCACCAAATAATTGTGTAATCTCTCATGCCATGATTTAAGAGTTCATTTCAAAACATATAGACATATGTGCACCTTACATACCAAATTCTTTAGGTTGTTCAAAGTAAACTTCTTCTTCCAATATTCCATTTAGAAATTTTTGTTTTGACATCCATTTAGTACTCCTTAAATCCTTTATAATTAGAATATGCAAGTAGTGTTCTAACTCCTTCTAATCTTAGAGCTAGGGAAATTTTTTTCCATAATCAATCCCTTCCTCTTGTGCATATCCTTTGTATACAAGTCTTTCCTTGTTCCTTGTAACTTCACCCTTTTCATTTAGCATGTCTTTGAATACTCACTTGTTTCCAATAACATTTTGTCCTTAGTTATAGGACTAGTGTCCATGTGTTTTGTTCTTCTCTATCTACTCAATTTATTCATTCATTACATAAATCCAGTCATCATTTTGCAAAGCATCTTTTATTGATTTGGGCTCAAACTCACAATGTAAATATGTCTCACTTTTGAGTATTTTCCTTGTCATAATTCTAGATTATTTATCTCTAATGATTTTCTCGTGTGCATGGTGTCTTCTAACATATTTTGCTAGCACGTGTTATTTCCTTCTCTCTTCTTTGACAAGTTCATCTTGGAAAATTATTTTGGGTAAAGGTACAAAACTATGTCACCTTTTAGGATGACTTATCAGAATGACTAAATTTGAGTATTTCTATCTAAAATTTAATTTTTTTCAAACATATGATCTAGATAAATTTAGTCTAGGTAAATAATATATAGTTTCACACTTTTCCAATTGGAAATGTCTATTAAATGCATGTTTTATATTAGTTTGTATCTAATTACTAAATAAATAAAATTATTTCAGAAAAGTGGCATTTCAGTCACTCTTATTATTTTTTATGATTTTTTTTTAATAATATATAAACACCATTGTATAGAGCTTAGAGTCAAGAATATTCTCATATAGATTTTATAGTGTTTTAATTAGATATAACATATTATTATTAAAAAATTCTATAAGGATGTATTATAACACTCAAAAAGATGTCAATTTTGAGAAGGGAAAAAAATATTAAATAATATCAAAAGAAAAAAATTCAATTATATGACATTCTAGAGGAGAGATTCCACTTCTAGAATGTATAATTCTTCTCTTGGTTAGAATTTGTTTTTTTTTGAAAAATGTTGTGGGAGATGAAAACTATTGATTTTAGGTGAGTTAAAATTTGAATCATTATAAAAGAGAAAATATAGGCCTAAAGCTTATTTTTGTTTTTAATTGTTCTAGCTATATATGTTGTCTCTAAGATAGCCTAAGATCAAAGGAACAAAAAAATATTTCTATATAGTTTTTTGGTGGGAACTAGACCCTTGATTTTCAATATTTTTTAGTAGCTAAAAATTTGTCTATAAAAATTAGAGAAATATATCAATTCTTATTCCAAATAATTATTAAAAATTATAATCATAAACTTTGTCCATTTCTATACATTTCATTCGTTTAATTCATTTTCAAATTCAAAATCATAATGCTAATTTTATGTCATTGAAGATGGACAATTATACTTTTGTTAGCCTTTTCCTTTACAAAAGGGTGACATAGGCTTGTGCTTTTACCCTTTTAATTTAATTTTTGTCTCTCTAGTTTACATTTTAGTTTACATTTCCATACTCAACATTGTCTTCCAAATTTTTTTCATCTTTTGCATGTTCCTTGGCATCATTTTTTTATTTCTCAGCACCAACAGGCTATTTCTTGGCAATTGGTTGTTGCAACTCGGCATTAACATTTTGTTTCTGATTCATATCTTTGTTCTCTTGCTTGAGTAGGGTGCATGGAGCATATCCATTCATATATATGAAATGTGTTGTAATTGTTAGGTTATATCTTGCATTGAACTTCATTCTTTTATGCTTACTCATCAACTTTCACATTTTCACTTTCCACAACTTTTTAAGTGTTAGAATTCAAACACTTGTAAGTTTTTCTCTTAGCGAAATATCCTAGAAATATGCCTTTATCACTTTTGACATCAAGTTTTCCATTTCTTTTATCCTTTAGTATATAAAATCTGCTTCCAAAAACATTAAAACACTTCACATTAGGTGTATTTCCATACCATAACTCAAAGGGTGTAACATTTGTACCTTTTTTTACTTGCACTCTATTCATGGTATAAACTATTGTACTTGTATCTTCTCTCCAATGTTTTTGTGACATATTTTTCTCCATGATTAGTGTTTTAGAAAAGTCCATGATTGATCTATTCCTCTTTTCAACTATTGCACTTTGTGGAGGGGTCCTTGTTGCTAGAATCTACCTTTTGCTTTGTCTATCATTGTAGAATATTTTGAATTCATTAGAGATGAATTCTCCACCTCTATCGAATCTCAAGAACTTCAAACTCTTACCTATTTATTTTTCAACTCTGGCTAGATATGACTTGAACAACTGTAAAAAATCATATTTTTATTTAAGAAACATCATGGTCATCATTCTAGAATAATCATCAAAAAATAGAATGAAATATTTTTCTCCATGATAGCTTTGAGCACCAATAGGTCCATAAAGTGTTACAAGCTAGAGTTTTCATGCACCAAAAGATTGACCTATTAATGTCTGATACAAACACTAGACTTATAGAACACAAGAGGTGGTTAAGCCATGTCATGAATCCCAGAGGGGAAGGTTGGTGGTTAGTCCAAAAATTCCCCCCCCCCCCCCCAGCATTACCCAAAGAGATTTGAACCTATGACCAAGCTCTGAAACCACTTGTTACAAGCTAGAGTTGTCATTGCACCAAAAGATCAAGTTGTTAATGTCCGATACAACCACTACACTTATAGAACACAAGAGGTAGTTAAGCCATGTCACAAATCTTGAAGGGGAAGGCTAGTTGTTAGTCCAACACAAAGGTCACTATAAACCAATTCTAAAATATCATTAGATGGAAGTTTTTTTATCGTGAAACTAGACTTTATCATTTTCTCCAATTGACATTGTTTACACATAGCATTATCAAGTTTCTTCAATTTTGAAAAATCTCTTACTCTTTTCATCTTACTAATGATCACCAAATTATCAAAATTCACATGACATAACCTCTTGAGCCATATAACCATATATCTTCATATTGTTCAAAAAAACATGTCTTGTCAGATAAATCTAGATAGAATAAATTACCTCTCTCTTTTTTATCACCACTTCCAATGAATTCACCATCAACATCAAATATATTGGCCTTTTGTGATGTAATTCAACCTTTTATCCTAATTAGTTTAACTGTGAAATACTCAATAACTTATAGTTAAGTCCTTCAACCCAATAAATGTTGTCACACTTGATCTTATTAGTTTGTTGTATTGATCCTTTACATTTCACAAGAGATTTTGCATCATTACCAAACTTAACACAACTACCCTTACATGGTCCCATGGTTTCAAATTTACTTTTATCACCAATCATGTGATGTGAACAACCACTATCAAATATACATCTACCACCTTTACTCACAGATGAGATTAATGCAATTTTCTCATCTTCATCATAATCCTCTTTTATAGCAACATAGACAACTTCTTCATCATTACTTCCAAATTCATTATTATTTTCCTTTTTATTTTTAGTCCTTATTTCTCCTATTGTCTTGGTTATCTTTTCTTCCTTTTTATTTTTTTCCCTCTTTCCATCCTTGTCTTATCTGTTAGGATATCTTGTAGCAATATGACCAACTTTGCTACATGAAAAATAGATTATAGCAATTTCACCTCTATATTTTTCTCTGCCTCTTAGAAGTCTTATAGCCATCTGTGCTTTAAGCTCATCAAGTTTATCATTGGAAACATCACTGTCACTTTTCACACATTTACCTTTTCCTTTCCTACTAAGAACTTTTTGTGATTTAAAAGAAGATTCAACAGTAGTAAGGGTGAAATTATCAAAATTTGACATCTTAAAATTAGTAAGCCTACTAGTCACACCTTCTAAAGTTAGGTTATTACCAGAAGTACATCTCAATTATTGTATTGTAGAAACCCTAATAGTATAAATAGAAAATTGATATCTCAATACCTTGCTGATAAAAATCTCATCATCAATCATTCCATTTGCTCCTCTTATAACATTAACAACCTCTTTGATTCTTCCATTATATTGGACAATATTCTCACCTTCCATCATTCTCATTTCATCAAACTTACCTCTCAAGCTTCTTTATTTTCCCCCTAATACATTTATGTCTCCTCCATAGATGGTTTGCATTGTATCCCATATTTCCTTAGAATTTTTGCAATCTTTTATGTCATCAAACTCGGCATAGCTAAGGGCTAATGCAATCTCCAACATAGCTTGGTTGTGTTCTTGCTTCTTCTTCAACTACTGAGTTGTTAGAGGAAGAACTATTATCTCCATGTATGCATTATCTATTAATCTTAGATTGGTTTTGACATATGAGTGAAAATATACTTAAGTCATTTACTTAGTTCATATCAAATAGGTAAAAAATGCTAAGCATAAGTTGTCAAATAATATATGCCAAGTGATAGATATTTAGTGTGAGCAGAGTAACTAGTAAGTGCTGAGTCACTCAAGTGTCAAGCAGATGGTATGTGCTGAGCTATTCAGATGCCAAGTGATTAGTAGATGCTAAGTCATTTAGAGGCTGAGTTATAGCACTAAAATTATAGTTGATGTCAAGCATTAGGGACTTCAAGTTCCAAGTTACATAGTTTTGACATAAATATTTGTAATGGCACAAACTTCTATATAAATCATTTTTGGACAAACTTAAGGATTGTTTTACAATATTTGATGATTAGGATGAATCTTAATTGTGAATCCTTATGCATTACATGCATCCAATTAGAAAAAGGGAAGGTTTAATGGCAATATGGGTGAATAACTACCATTTATTCATACCTAACCCTAAGTCACTTAGGTCTTCGTAAGGAAGACAAACCCTAAACTTTAAGTAGAATGCTAAGGAGAATTGAAGAGATTTTTGCATGAAAAAATAAAGAATCCATGATGATTAAAGTGTTATGAAATGAGTTACATTGTAGAATTAGTTAAAGGAGAACATAGGAAAGGAATTAGAGGACAACAATGATACATCTGATCAGAAATTATCAAGTATACATCACTATAGAGGTGATATCACATCAAGAAATAGAGTGCTAACTGAAGGATCATTGCTAATACATTTTAATAGGTGAATTACTTAAATCTCTTAACGTAATAGTCTTAATAGGCTATTGTAAATTCTTTACTAGGGTGCTTACTTTATTGTAAGTTATCCTTTTACCAGGCACACTTTTAACAAGGTGTTTAAATCCTTTAACGGGGTAAGATCTAACAATCTTTTAAACCCTTAAAATGGAAGACCTCTCATAGGGTAGATCAAATTTCATGGTCAAACATTATAACCTTCATTAGGTACACCTTATTACTGTAGTAGTGAAGATTTGTGGGTGTCATCCCCATCCTAGTTTTATCTTCTCCTTAGAGGGTTTCTAGGTAACCAAATATCTTGTGTCATACATGTGTTGAATATTTTACTTTCATGTTATGGATGTATATGATTAATTTGGTATTTTAGTTTATATGCATAGATTATGAGATGGATGTGTGGTGAATAGTTTTAGAGTTTGAAAGTTTTAAGTGTTGATTCACCCCCCCCCCCCCCCCTCAAAGAGTTTTCTTCCCTATTGTATTTCCAACAATTAGTATTAGAACATAGTTCTCTGGAAAGTAAAGTTTTGTAGTTTTGAGGAAACATATTTGAAATAGAGATCTACAATGGGAAAGACTATTAACAACCAGACAGTTGAAATACAACTTGATCTACACCAACTAAATGGAGCAAAAAATGAGTTGAAGAGATCATTGAAAAGAAGGAAGGAAATTGATATTGAAGAGAATGATATGTAATACCAAGAGATTAACACTATTAAATTATTTTAAAATGGAAGCTCCAATGAATTTTATGCAATAGTTACATATCTAATGGAAAAGAATGTAACCCTAACTAAAGAAGTCAAAAATCTCAAAAGAGATCAAGAAGTCCAATTAGTATTACTTTATGAGGTGATAGAGTAGAAAAAGAAAGTTGAAGAGGAAAAAATCATGGTTGAAGATGACAAAATGATTTTGACAAATAGACTAGAAGAGAAAACATTAGAGGTAACCAAGATTGCTAACATGAAATTGGAAACTTTGGGTTAAATGATGATTGCAAATCATGAATTGAATAAAAAGGATATTGAGATAACAACACTAAAATTTTAGAATGAAGAACTGAAAAATGATTTGAAAAGAGAAAAGGAGTTTGCTAATAGTTTCAACAAACCTACTGAAGCCATCAAATAATTTGAATTATTGATGAGATCCCCTAGATCCAAAAGTGACACTTTTGGATTGGGTTACTCTAATACTAAAGAAGGAGAACCATCCAAAATTGGTGAAGAAAGAAGTAACAAAGGTAAGAACTCCAAACTTACTTGTCATAAATGTGGTAAGATAGGTCATACTATTATTGTTTGTAAAAGAAAGACTACAAATCAAAATCCTAAGCAGAAGTTCATGGGTCATTGCCATAAATGCAATAAACAAGGACATCATGCACATGAATGCAAAACCAAGACCACAAGCACACAAAGGTTTGAAGGATACTATTATAACTATCAAAAGTATGGAAATATAGCATATGAGCATATATTCAAGCCTAAATGGTCATTAAACAAGAAGAAAAAGGTAAAGCATAGTGGAAACTCTTATAATTAGAATTATAATACAAGGTATAGTTGTCACTACTGTCAAGAGTATGGACCTGTTGCTGAAAATTGCATAAGAACACATTATAGAAGTGATTACACTAGATGTTTGAGTCAAACCACATGTTTTAGTAGTTTAAAGACTGGTCATATAAGTAAGAATTGTCCAACAAGGTCAAAGACACCGAGAAGTGAGTTCAACAAAGGCAAAGGAAATGTAGATGTTGAGAATGTCAGAGATGAAATAAACAAGACATGAAAGAGAAAGGAAGATTGCAACACATCAAGTGTAGATGGGATGATGGGGACACAACCCAAGAATAGAATGGACACAATAGAAAAGGGAAATTGTATTAACTGAAAAATAAGCTAGTACATTCAGTACAGAGACAATAAACTTCAAAACATGCCCTAAGGGCTTACAATAGCATAAATGTGGAGATAATTTCTCCTATCAATACCTCCTCTCAAACTCCACTCTGAACTGCCTTCTACAATGCCAAGAATCTCCTTAAATAGACCCCAGAGGGTTAAGGACTAGGAATACATTCTAGAAAGTGCTAGTAGGCATCCACCGACCAAATAGAAGGCTCTAGAAGTTGTGTTAGAAGTCAGTGCAAATCTAGAAGAATCTAGAAACGGCCACCGATCTTTCGGGAGGCATAACTTTTGAACCGTAGCTCCGATTGACAAACCATTTACATTTTCGGAAAGCTCTCAAAGCACTCTATAGCCCTATGGACTAGCTTCGCTCGTCCCCCATTTTTTGGCCCTTTTCAAGGTCATTTAATGCCCCTAATTTGACTTTGAAGCATTCCTATTTTTTAAGGATTTACACGAACACTGATAGTGGAAATGTGAGATTTGGAACCTTTATTTGACCTAAATGAGTATCCAAAAATGAAAACACATGAAACAAAAACTAAGTCTAAGTAATTTTTTTTTTTGGGTGATACAATATTGCCCTTATACCTCTGGACGCTCCTGCATCAGACACCCAGGGTAGATTGAAAAGTGACCCTATCACTTTATGAATGGTAGAGGAAATCCCAAATGGGAAACCTCAACTGTTGAAATCCAAGTTGAGTCCTCGATCGGTCGTCCTTTCCATTTGATCAAATACTCTTCATACTACCTATTTCTAGTACTACCCACACGATGATCGAGAATGTCTTCTATCTCCTCCTTCTTAGAAGTAGGAATTAAACATGGCTCTAACACTAGCTCCTCATCTGCACCATCATCATGATACTCTGTTAAATCTGCAATGTTGAAAATGGGAGAAATGTGAATACCATCTGGTAGCTCCACTTCATATGCATTTCCTGAGTCATGTTTCTTCAAAACTTTTCAAGGGCCAAATTTCTTCATTTTCAGCTTGTAGTAAGTACCGGCTGGAAATCTTTCTTCTCGTAAGTGCACCATGACTAGATCCCCTACTTGGAATTCCTTATGTCTTCTCCTTTGATCAGCCCTAGCTTTATACTCTCGATTCATCTTGGTAATGTGTGCTTGAACCTCCTCATGTAGACGCTTGATGTGTTCAGTGAATTCCTTAGCTTCAGCACTTGTCCTCTCCCCTTGTTCTATCTTCCTCAGCACTGGTGTAGTCCTTGAGCTACTCCCATATACACTTTGGAATGGTGATTTTATAGTACTCCTATTTATAGAGTTATTGTAAGCAACAACTATCTCCTACTTAGTGCATCTGCAACCCTGTTAGATTTTCCACTTCTATGCTTCAACACAAATGTATAACTCTGCAAGAATTCTACCCACTTCATATGCGTCTGATTCAATTTACCTTGGCTATTTAGGTACTGTAATGCCTGATGATCAGTATAAAAAACAAATTCCTTTGGCAATAAATAATGCCTCCATTTCTTTAAGGCTTGAACTATTGCATAGAACTCTTGATCATAAACAGAATACTTCTTCTTTGCATCATTCAATTTTTCACTAAAATATGCAATAGGCTTACCTTATTGGCTTAATACAGCCCCAATAGTGCTACCACTGGCATCACAATCCACCTGAAAAACCTTTCTAAAATCTAGAAGTGCCAACACAGGTTGTTCTTTTACCTTCTTCTTCAGCAATTCAAAACTTCTCGTAGCTGTTGCAGTCCATTTGAACTCTTTTCTATCCCCTCTTATTGTATCAGTTAGGGGTGCACATATGCCACTAAAATTCTTAATAAACTTCCTGTAAAAACTAACCAGGCCATGAAATGATCTTACCTCAGTAGTAGTCCTTGGAGTCAGCTATTCCAAGATGGCTTTTACCTTCTTTAGATCCATTTTGAGGCCTTCGGGTGATATAAAAAATCTCAAATAGACTAACCCCCTTTTTGCAAAGATACACTTCTTCAGATTAATTAACAGTTTCTCTTCCCTTAGCCTTTCAAGGACACTACGAATATGCAATAAATGTTCTTCCAAACTCTTGCTGAAAATTAAAATATCATCCAAATAAACAATAACAAATTTTCCCAAGAACTTCTTAAGTACCTCATTCATGAGCCGCATGAAGGT
Organism: Cupressus sempervirens; assembly: GCA_028749045.1. Lineage (NCBI taxonomy): Eukaryota > Viridiplantae > Streptophyta > Pinopsida > Cupressales > Cupressaceae > Cupressus > Cupressus sempervirens. The sequence continues at coordinate 658,937,623 of CM053786.1, forward strand.
GCTTGGGGCGTTCATCAATCCAAAGGGCATGACTAACCACTCATAAAGACCCTCCTTGGTCTTGAAGGCTATTTTCCACTCATCCCCTTCTCAAATCCGTATCTGATGATAGCCACTCTTGAGATCTATCTTTGTGAAGTACTGAGCTCCACTCAAGCAGTCCATAAGATCATCCATCCTTGGCAAAGGAAATCGGTACTTGATGGTTATCCTATTTATAGCTCGAGAATCTGTACACATCCTCCACTCTCCATCCTTCTTTGGTGCGAGTACTATAGGTACTGCACATGGACTCAGGCTCTCTCGAATCAAGCCCTTCCTCAATAGCTCCTGAACCTATCTATTTAGCTCCTTTGTTTCAGTAGGAGTTATCCTATGAGCAACCTTATTAGGAAAACCAGCTCCTGGAATCAGATCTATCTGATGACTAATTTTCCTTACTGGTGGCAATCCCTTTGGAACATTATCAGAGATATCTCTAAATTCCCCTAGTAAATCTGAAACTTCAAGTGGTATTTCACTACTACCTTCTTTATTTTTCCTAGGAATCAAAGCATAGCACATATGCTGATGTTTCATGCCATCTAAAAACTTCCTTTCATCAACAAGACAAATCCTAGCACTGCTACATACCTTTTCACCTTCCTTTTTCATGGGCTTCAATTTGTGGCAAACTCCATCCTTTGTCAAAGAGTATGTGTTTGCATGCCCATCATGTACTGCATGTCTATCAAACTGCCATAGTCTACCCAACAATAGATGGAAAACATCCATCGAAATAACATCACAGAGAACTTCATCATGGTAACTCCCAATTTTGAATTTCACTAAACATTGTTCACTTACCAGGACCTTATGATCATCTTTTACCCAAGCAATCCGATAGGGCTGGGGATGTTTCTCCCTCTTGAGCTTCAGCTTAGAGACCATCTCTTTTGATACCAAGTTATCAGTGCTACCACCATCAATGATCACATCACAACATGTATCCTCACACTTGCATCTGGTACAGAACAAACTCCTTCATTGTCCTGGTTCAATCTCACCACTTAGTAGGACTCTTTCATTTACCAAGGTCTCTCCTCTTTCTGCATCCTCTGAATGTGATGATTGTGCATCCTCATCCACATGAGAAACCCTAGCTTGGGCCTCAGCTCTCCTATCTATCCTTCCTTGTCGTTGAGGGCATTCAAAGGCACGATGACCTTCTTCATTGCAATGGAAATAGGTACCATGGAAGCCTCGTCTTCCTTGTCCACATCCTCTATCTCTTCCTCTCTGATCTCTAAAGTCTTGATCATGGAAGGGATTGAAACCCTCATTCCTTTGGTTCTTTCTAGTACCCACATCTTCATTTTTCTTTTGGGTTTCATTGCGACCTCCAGATGATCTACCACTTCCCCTTCCTCCTTGACCATGCCCTCATTGTCTTCCTTCAAACCTTTTATTCAGCTTCTCTTCAACTCGTAGGGCAAACTGGTATGCCTCTTCAATGCTGGTCATTCTTACCAGACTTAATTCCTCCTGGATGCTAGGTCGCAACCCACTGATATAACAAGCAACCTTCTCCTTATTTGCTTCTGGATGCCCCTAACCTGACTTTGAAGCATTCTTAGGAGGTCTCCAAAACCTAAAAAACTACAATAACTTTCAAACCATGGGACCTTTTGACCTGATTCTTTTTCTAGAATGTTCTAAATTACAATTACATTCATCTATCCAATTTACACCTCCTAGTTCACCAAAATGATGGCTCAATTACATACTCCTATTTTTTTGGGATTTACATGAACACTGATAGTGGAAATGTGAGAGTTGGAACCTTTATTTGACCCAAATGGGTATCCAAAAATGAAAACACATGAAACAAAAACTAAGTCTAAGTAATTTTTTTTTTTGGGTGACGCAGGATTGCCCTTATACCTCTGGATGCTCCTGCATCATGGGATCACTTCACCCAATGTGTCAGGTGATCACAACTCCTCAAATTAAGAAATCAAGAGGTATGTGGGACTAATATAAAATATATACAATACATCAAGTTCAAGGATTTAGTTATGAAGAGATTACATATGCATGAAGAAAGATGCAAAGTATTATTAAGAAATTAGAAGAAATCTTTAAGTTTTGTTAGTTTTTATGTTACTGCTGAGCATGAAAAGTTTCACTATGGTTGTTAAGTTAAATGTTAGTTGATTCTGAGCTATCAAATTTTTTAGTGTTGACCAAGATCATAGTGGTTTCCAAGTGGAAAGGAAACTTAATGTAAGTCAAGTGAGTCAAAATCTCTATTGAAGCTGAGCTTATAGTTGTGTAAGCATTAAGCATTAATTGCAAGGTTTTAAGGTCTATATGATTGATTTATACTCATTTGAAATAATTTGAATTTGAAGGAGAGCATGAAGAGTGAAAGGAAAATTGAAAGAGATCATACCAATGTTTGCAAGATAAATTCAATAGTCGCTCGACACCATCACATTAGATTCATAAAGGTATTTATTGTGTACTGAGCTATATAGTTTGAATTTTTGTAAACCCTAGTTTACATTATGGAATCTAGTTCTTTAGCTACTAAGGTTAAAGAGGGTAAAGAAGTTTTAAAAGTGCAATTGATAAGTAATGAGATCAAACAACCAAACTTTAGAGCTATACACAATATCTCTTATAAGCAAGATCCATCTAGTGCATTGTCAATGATACCACCTTGATTTTTGATGATTCAAGATGTAAGATGTTGTTACACATGCAAGGTTGGTAGAATAGGAGACATGGAGATTAGGGAAACCTATAGAAAATTATTTGAAAATGGAGCACTAAAGAATGAATTCAAAATTGTAGAGAGGAAAGGGTTGACCTGTGCCCTAGATTTTCCAAATGTTTTCAAGACTGAATGGATTAAGATAGTTTTGAGTAGAATTCATGATAATTCTATAATGGTTGGGTAATGGGATAGTAAAGATCACCAAGAAAATTGTACATAGAGTAGTAGGGTATACAAGACTTGACTAACCTAAAACAATGAGAAGTGAATCTAAAGTGGTCATTGAGAAGAATATAGGGGAAATGTGGAACAAATGAGGGATGATAATTGATACTATTTCAAATCCCCTAATTGTATTTGTAGTGAGGATAATAGCACACAAATTCTATCAATCAGCTAGTCTCAACAATGTATCTTGTATTGATGTTGACATGGCTATAAGATAGTCAAGAAGGATCATACCTATGACCTTGTTGAGTTGCAGATGCAACAATTGTCAAAAAATTTGGGAGCTATAAAGAAGACCAAAAGTGCACAACGTAAATGTGGCTCTATTCTTTTATTGAAAAAATACATTCCCCACATTTGGTAAAGTCTTATGGAAAACAAATAGATCTATTGCAGTTCAAATAGGTGATTTTATTGAGCAACTTGGAAAAAAATTTGAGTTAGCTATGACTAGCTATTTTGAGGACTTCAAGAAATCAATAAAGAAGAGACTGAGGATACCAGTTTCCCTAGTTGAGAAACATTTTAATGAGTTTTCTTTCTAGTTGATATTGACTGTACATATGTTCAAGCTAATGTTCCAAGGGTAAGATGAATAAGGCCACTAGGCTATGAAATCAATGTTGATAAAGCCTTTGCAACAATAAAAATATTATTTGTTGAAGATGTAGATGTTAAGGCTACTACCTTTGGAAACTATGATGTAGCCAAATCTAAGATATGAATGGATTTGAAGACTACCTCAGTCATTAGGAAGAAGAACAAAATTGTGAAGAAGTTAAAAGAGAAATTTGGTGAGGGAGAAGATGAAGAAGAAGAAGAGGATATATCAGCTCAAGCACCATTGGACTTAACTCATGGTCAAGACCAAGTAGAAGAAGTGGAAATTGAAGAAGGTGCAAATGGAGAAGAAGACAATGAAACACACAAGAAAAAGAAGAGGAAAGCTAAGACACAAATTGCTAGCAAACCAAGAAAGGTTGCAAAACCTAAGCTTATAGTTCCCTCTACAAGAGCAAGCACAAGGGCTACTACAAAGAAGGCTCAAGAAATAGTCAAGCCAAAAGAGAAGAGGGCTAGACTAGTTAGCAATGAAGAGATCAAGGAGAAAATATATTTCTCCAATTGAATCTGATGAAGAGAGGACAAAATCTAATTATAAAAACCAGTTTCAAGTGGTAAGTCACCATCATTTAGATATAGACAATATATGTGAGAATATAAGGAACAATGTTGATTTATCTAGTCTCTCACATATTAAATTTGATATACTTGGAAATTTTGAGATGGACCAAGTAGAGGAGTTGATCTATGCCATGGTGGAAACATTTAAAAAGAATCCAATTGAGATTGCCAACTCTCTACTGAAGGAATTATCTGATAGAGTTGAGAAAAAGTGTCAATATAGTGTAAACATAAAAAGAAAAATCAGAGAGACTACACTTGCCAAAGTAATACCAAAATTGGATAGGGAAATAATGGCCAAGGCATTGAAGAAGCATACTAGAAAATTTGCACCAAAATATAGGGCATTCAACATATTGTAGAACAAGGTTGATGATGTTGTACAACAGACCACTTTGATTTGGAAATCACTATATGGTTTGACAACACCCAAGGCAATAATGTAGGCACCTATTAAGGTAGGTGAGGAAAAATAAGAGCAACAACAAGTAACTAAAGTTATCATAGTTGATACTAAGACAGTTACACAAGAGGAAGGCACTGAAATAAATGAAGAAAAATAGGCACCAGCTAAGGAAGAGCAGTAGACATAACAAAGTTTATAAGATACACTAGTGCCAAGTGCCAGTCCTCCACATGAGGTGAATATAGATTGTGATAATGTAAAGATTAAGTATTTTTCTAATACTATCACTCAAAACATCAATCACCTCATATAGGATGACTTGAAGAAGATACTGGTAGAATCCACTACATAGGCCAAACTTTGTGACAATCCTATACTAGTGAGTGTTGATGAAATTGAGAAGCTAGACAAGGTATCTACATGGGAGGAAGTATAGAAACAAGTTACACCTATATCCCCTCCTCAATTTTCCATGGTACAACCTACATTAACCCTTGTGGTATATCAAAGGAAGGAGAAATCTACTTCTACCATTAGTACATTGGCACAAAGTACTCCTATCTCAGTCACTATAAAGAAGAGTAAACATGAAAAAGGTGAGACATTTGGAGAATAGAAAGATGGAATAGAGAGGACTAAAGGAACACAAGTTCAAAGAGGTAAGGTAGATACTCTTGCACCTACAACACAAGAACAAGGTACATCTATGAATGTAGAGAAGCAAAAGGATAAGATTGAAGAGCTACGTATGACTACCAAACCTAAGGAGCAATTAGCAGTACAAATACTTGTAACTTTACCAAAAATTGGTACTCCTCCTAATCATGCTCTTCATAGGCCAGGTATAGAACCTATACCCCTACAATCATCACGAACAAGTCCAAGCACATCTAAGGTAGATGAAGTCACATCATTTTTTAATATGAACTTGGATGAAGTGATTGAGTTGCCCAAGTTTGATTATGAAACTATCACTATTGAGAAGATGGGCATGCTACAAGATACTCTAGCAAAGAAGAAGAATCAAGAACTTCTTAGACAATAGCATAGGGAGAAGCAAGCTTTGATAGATATCAAGGACATTTTTATTGATGCATTCAGTCTATTAGCTCTAGAGGAAATAAAGCCAATAATTGAATAGTTAACTAGCTTAGTGGAGAAGCTAAATGACTCAGACCTAGATTCAAATGTAAAATTACTTGAATGGTCTGAGAGAAAGTTCCAATATAAGATTGATGAAAAGATACCAAGTGCCATTGAACTATCACAAGTTGAGTTAGCAACCAAAATAGATAATATGAAGAAGGTACTAGAGAACATATTCTCTTTGTACACCAAATTGTGTACTCCCACACTCTTCACACAAGAAATAAGGAGTCATATTTTGAGTTTGGACAGTCATATACAGTCATCTAGTATAACTTTTCCAAAATCTCCAACATAGAGTGAGAAGAATTTCAAAAATCTCCTCAACTCCCAAAGTTAGTTAACAATGTTACACATAGATGAACCAAACATCAAAGCTAAACTGATAAGAATCCAGTCCATTCTGAGTCCACATATAGAGATATTGCACAAGGAACTAGCCTCTATTGAAACACTCATGAAGAAAGATCCTCATATTTCTAGTCATGAAGGCTTAGTTCACCTTGCTATGGAGTTGTCCATCCAAATCAAATCATTGGAGGTAGCTTGTGATAACTGGGATGCAACATTGAAAATCATGCTTGAGGTCCAAAAATTATTTTTGCACAAATACACTCCAAGTGTATAACCCTTTGACATTAGTGTCAAAATGGGTGAGAAATAAGGTATGGGAGAAATAAGAGGTATGGGGGAGAAAATATTTTTGAGGGAGATAAAAAAAATAGAGTACACAGAAATCTACTTAGTAGGAGGAATAATTTTGAAAGTTTAGATACAAAAAAACACAATCAACTCAAGGAGAGTTATTGAATTTTGAGGTATGACTAATGAGTCATAAGCTTTTGCAAAATTTTGAAGTTTTGAAGTTTTGTATGTATGTGGACATTATCTAAAATTATTCTTGAATGGCTAAAGGTTATTTATACATGATCAAGTATTTTTCCACTCATGTCAAAGGGGGAGATTGTTAATGTTAGATTGGTTTTGACATATGAGTGACAATATACTTAAGTCATTTACTTAGTTCATGTTGAAAAAGTAATACATGTCAAGAATAAGTTGTTAGATAGTATATGTTGAGTGACAGATACTTAGTGTGAGCAGAGTAACTAGTAAGTGTCGAGTCACTTAAGTGTCGAGCTATTTAGATGTCGAGTGATTATTGGATGTTGAGTCATTCAAAGGCTGAGTTATAGTATTAAAGTTATAGTTGATACCAAGCATCAGGAACTTCAAGTGTCAAGTTACACAATTTTGACATAGATGTTTGTAATGGCACAAACTTCTTTGTAAACCATTTTTGGGCCGACTTAAGGATTATTTTACGATCTTTGATGATAAGGATGAATCTTAATTGTGAATCCCTATGCATTACATGCATCCAATTAGAAAAAGGGAAGGTTTAAGTGGCAATATGGGTGAATCACTATTGTTGATTCATACCTAACCCTAAGTCACCTAGATCTTCTTAAGGAAGAAAAACCCTAAAATTTAAGTAGAATGCTAAGGAAAATTGAAGAGGGTTTTGCATGCACAAATAGAGCATTCATTATGATTAAGGTGTTATGAATTGAGTTACATTGCAGAATTAGTTAAAGGAGAATAGAGGAAATGAATAAGAGGATGACAGTGATACATATGATAAAAAAGGATTGAGTACACATTAGTATAGAGGTGATTTGACATCAAACAACAAATTTCTAACCAAAGAATCATTGCTGAAACATTTTAATAGGTGAATCAGTTAAATCACTTAATAGTGTAGTCTTAATAGGCTATTGTAAATCCTTTAACAAGGTCCTTACTTTATTGTAAGTTAAAGTCCTTTTACTATGCACACTTTTAGTAGGGTGTTTAAATCTTTTAACAGGCTAAGATCTAACAACCTTCTAAACCTTTAATAGGGTAGACCTTTCACATGGTAGATCATGTTTCATGGTCAAACATTGTAACCTTCATCAGATACACTTTATTATTGCAATTGTGAAGATTTGTGGGTGTCATCCCCACCCCATTTTTATCTTCTCCTTGGAGGGTTTCTAGGTAACCAAATATCTTTTTTTAATACATGTGTTGAAAATTTTAATTTCATACTATGGATGTATATGCTTAATTTGGTATTTCAGTTTATATGCATAGATTGTGAAATGGATGTGTGGTGAATAGCTTTAGAGGTTGAAAGATTTAAGTGTTGATTCACACCCCCCTCCCCCCCCCCCGCCCCTCAAATTTTACTTCCCTATTGTATTTCCAACATTATCCATGAAGTGTATTACACCATTTCCAATTCTAGCTAGATGTAGTCTCATCAAACTCTTCCATGAAAGAAAATTCTCTTTGGTCAACCTTGACACCTCCTTTTTGTACATCTTGATCTTTAGCTTCAAGTACCTTAAAAAATTTCTCTACAAGCACCATAACCTCTAATACCAATTTCTAGAATGTATAGAATAAATAAGAAGGGGGGTGAATCATTTATCCAAGGTCTAGATGTACCAACTCATTAAATAGACACTTCAACTACTTTATATCTTAACATCCATTAGCTTGGCCTCTATTATAGATTATTAATAACATCAACTAGTAGACCATTGTACTAATTATAGCACACGCAGATAATGTAAAACTTTAACAATAAATCATCACAAATAACATCCACACAAGTTTGTAGTAGGATTTAATGTAGAAACACAATTTGGGAAAAACCACTAGTAACATGTTGCCAATATTTTCACTCTTTTTGAAATGAGCTCTGTTAGGAGCCAACTCTATTAAAGGATACAATACACAATGTTAAATATGACCTTGATAAAGGATTTAATCACCTTATTAAGAGTTAATTTGTTAGAGGACATTATAATATTCCATTAGTGTAGTGCCTGCCCGTGTTTACATCTTTCTAGATACATTGTTGCTATCATGGCCGGACTTTGTTAGACTAGTTATATGTTGATGGTTAGTAGCATTATTTTGAGACTATTAGATTTTGAGCTATGGATTCAGTTTATATATGATGTGATTACTTAGACTCTACATTTCATGTATGCATGATGATTATTACATTGCTTTCAGTTATTGATGATGATTAGTTAGATGGTTTATTATCACATGTGTTTTCTTATGGATATTTACCCCATACTTGCATGTTTATCATGTGCATGTTTGTTTCTTATGTATGGCATTTCTAATGTGGTTAAGGAAGGGAGTCGTAGTCACTTGCTAGTCAGGATCTACACAATGCACCACTTCCTACCATTGTTTGTTTAGCTTAGCTTTTATATATATATATATATTGTATTTACATGCATGGTTTTTATGCAGGTTGCAGGTACCAGGTATCGACTTTCCTAAATTGCTAGAATGAGAAAACCCTATCGCACTATCTCAATGGTAAGAGAGGGGCTCAAATAAATTCTAGATTCCAAATCCTAAACCCTTAAACTATTTGTCCTAGAGATGTAGGACAAGTATTTGAGATTTTTTACCTTCTGAATGTGTCAGATGACATAATTCGCGACTTTAATCCTTTGTACTAATTTTGTATGGATTGTTTTATGATGGGTTTTCATATTTTATTTTGGAGGTCTTTGGTGAATTTTCTATTAATTAAGTCTAAAATTAAAAGATTTAATTAATAATTTAATTATTTTGGAAAAATTAATATAATGTCATGATATTTTGATATTTTGATTTTAATTAATTAAATGGGAAATTAATTAAGAAAAAAATTAAATAAAAGAAAATAAAATTTATTATATTAATACTAATAATAAAATAATAAATAAATAATAATAGAAATAATAAAAGAAATAAAATAAAAGTTGTAAGTCTACCTAGGAGTAAACACACCTCTTGATTGCACATATGTTGACAACATAGGAGTTAGCACAGCAATTAAGCACATGGTGTCTACAACCTGGTGACTCATCTAGAAGGTTGGAAAAAGCTCAAGCTTAGTTGTCAATATTTATCTCATCTTCTGGTTGTTTCTAGAGACATTCTAGGTGCTTCCCGAGAGTTCTTTATATTCAAGCACTCCTAGAAGGTTGGGGAGCATGTTTGGAGGACCGAAGAACATTGGAGAAGGAAGGAGCTTGCTTTGTGGAATTTTGAGGAGAAGTGATTTAGCATCAGTGTCTACGTAGATACTTGTGATTTTGGCTTATGATATTTCGCTTCTTGCACTTCCTGTCTTCTTCATGTCTTCTGAATGCTTTCTGAGGATTTTCATATCTTGGTTGTATGCATTTTGTCATGAGTAGTTAAATTCTATATAAGAAATTTTCATATACATAGATCTGAGGAAACTATGGGGCTAGGATTTCAGATGTGTATGGACAAACCTATTTAAAAGAATTAATGGGTAAATTTAGAGAACAATTACCATTTAGGAGAAATTCTCAATTCATCGAATTGGAAAGCCCTTTTTGTTTAAAACTAGGTATATGTTCTCTTTATATATATATATATATAATCTGCATATATGTATATATATGTATATATGTGTGTGTGTGTGTGTTTATAAAAAAAAATTGCAGTAACACTTGATAACAAATTGTGTGTGTATATATATATATATATATATACATATATACACATATATATATACATATACGTATATACATATATATATATATATATATATATAAATATATTTGTTTAAAAATATTGTTTTAAAAAAAAAATGCGACAGTGGAAAATACATATTAAAACAATCTAAATCACGCATGTAATAAACATTTTTGAAAAATGTTTTTAAAAAAATATATATATATATATATATATATATATATATATATATATATATAAGGATGGGAGGGGGTTTTACCCCACCCCGTTCCCTTTTAAGACCACCAACAGCCGAGCTTGTTGTCGCAGGCCTTGCGATAGAGGCAGGACTACACGACATTGTTGCTTGACAACGATGCCAATATGTGGGCCACAACATGTACAATATACACTATTTTTATATTAATGTTGATAAAAGATATGATATGATTTGATAATCGATTTCATATGTGAATATTAAAAAAATTTATATATTAAATTATATATATATATATAACAAGGAGTGATTTCTAACCTAGTAACAACATTAATCCCTTTTAGCAAGCATACTAATACAAGGAAGTGTATAAGGTTATATTTTCTTTTCTCTCCTATAATTTATGTTTTATCAATCATCATATGACAAAGATATATGTCCCTTTTATTCAGAATTTAAGGTGATGCATAATTTCTTATTCAAATTTGATTTTGTCAATTATATATTTTAACAAGCAGAGAGCCAAAGTTTGTTGTCCACAAAGTGGGATTATTCGTTTTCTCTTAATACAAAAATAGATTGAATTGGAACTTCACATATTCAATTTCTTTTCCTTAACATGATTGAAAGCTTGAGAATTCATAATCCAAATACATTATCCATTGAGCTATTTTCTCATATACCTATGCATAATTTTGAAATCACATAAGAACAATACAAGGAGGTTTTCATAATATTTTTCTTTCTCTATTATTCATCCTGGTTCAAGGCTCCGTCGGGAAAGAACCAATAAGAAAACCCGATGTCTTTGCCAATACATCAAAATTCAATCGAATTCACTTCTAGATCTTTCACATGTGCTTTCTTCCAATACCTTCAAAAACTCAAGGAAATACAAGGAGAAGACAAGAGCTGACTCGGGGTGAAAGATCACATCAAGCATATGCCCCAACTCAATTTTACACAATAGATCCAACACATTGAACCTTACTTGGGGGGAAGTGGATTTTCCCAATGAGAGATGTCAATCACCATACCATAACATAGCCCTTTCGGGGCTAGAACTTCAAGAATTTCCATTCTTTTACAAGGCCCTTTTGAAGCTATTTCCAAAAAGATTTCTATTCCTTTCTGTATTCAAAAATTCACTATATCAACCAAAGTATGTGATGAAAATTAGGGACCCATACACCCTACCCTCTTTCCCTCCTCTCACCATGAGAGGAGACTCTACACCATTGAGGTCCAACTATGGCCCTTCCCCTCTATGTGAGTAATGCCAAAACAATCCCCATGAAATACCCTCACAAAAAAACATCAAGAAAAACATAAGAATAACATCAAGAACAAGTTAAGATCCATCCAAATCACACCCAACACACAAGCAAGAAAACAAATAACAACACAAAACCTTATGCAATATTCAAGCATGAACAACATGAAGCAACTAAATCAAAGATTGAAGAAATCCTACCTTCACAAAAATTTATGGTAAAATGGAAAGTTGAGAAGAGCTTTTCCTTTTCTTCCTTCAATCTTCAAACTTTCTCTCAAACTAGAGATTGGGTGACCAAACCAAAACTACTCCCAAAATGCCTCTAAGTATGATCCTTAACTCAACAAGACTTCAAGTAACCTCAAGATGGAGTTTGAGTCACCAACTCATGGAGAAGATAATCAATTTTCTCAATCAACCAAAATTAGGGTTTTTGAGTGACCCTAAAAGTCAACCAAGGAGGCTAAAGGGGTGGAAAGTACTCCCAACCCATACCCTTACCCCTAGGGTGCTTAAATTTAATGTTTTTAAGCCTTAAAGACTTAATAAGAACAAAAAAAAGCTAGGAGAATAGTAAGACCAAATAAAAACCTTTTAAAGATAGTCAATGCAAAGATAACACAAATAGACAAGGGGTTCAGTTCTGTCTTTCCATTGAATTTCTCGATTAAACTTCCTGCACACTCATTGCACACATCAGTAGTTCAAGAAACACATGTATATATGTAAAAATACTTATCAAAAAATTTATATAAATTAAAACATCCATTTTTTTACAATTCAATTGTTCATCTCATTCTATTCATTAAAATTGGAAAAATCAAAGTGTTAGTTATGCATTCATTCACTTCATCATCATACATGTTCATAAAGCATTAAATGAAAAAATCAAATATCCAAAAATAAAGCATCACACATAATAAATAGCATAAAAATGTTCAGTGAATCAATAATTTTCTAACATATCGAGTCATGAATATCAAAATAATAATGTATCATTGATGCTAGGATGGGTTTGGGTGAGGCCTCGCACAATAGATGCTTTTCAGTTGCTCATGGATATTTGATGTTCTTATTATGGATTATCTTTTGGTATTTTACCAATCACTTGTAAAGGACTATGGTGATTTTGTGATTTATGATTCTATGAGCTTAGGGTAGGTTATCTACTTGTATTGTCAGGAAGTGGCTTGCAATGGGGGCTAGCGCCCTAAGAGGCTGCCAGGGTAACTCATTGTAATTTGTTTTAATAAGTGAAAACATTACACCTAATACTGACTTAATGATCCTAATAAGATAATTGTTTATTCTCGCCCATGCCTTGAGTGCTAGTATAGACTAGGATGGGAGTAAAGAGAATGTTTGGTTATGACCTTGTATTCTGTAGTATGCCTCATCTGTATGAGAGGATACTAGTGGCCACATAGGGATCACTAGGGGGCCAGGGTCTATTGAGGGACTGCCAGGGTAACTCTAGTGTGATTTGTGTGATGACACATTTTTGCTTACATAGTAGGTTCCCTACATGTCATTGTTGTGCCTCTGGGTACAGGTGTCGACCCTTCTATGTTGGAACCTTTGAGTTAGTATACTTTTAATATTCTTGGACTTAGAGAGTATTGTGCTATGTGATTTGATAACCTATTTGGGACTTGAGATTATCTCCTTAGCATGGTGGGACTGGACCATTTAGGTTCCACGTGGTTGGGTGGTAGTGCTTTTTCACTCTTACCATTTGAGATCCGTCTGAGACACCATGGATGATGCATTCTTGATTATGATGGTGGACACGTATACTTATATTGATGATTTTCATCTATTATATGATGTTATCTTATGTTTTATCTTGCATGTTAGATTTATTTCTACTTATGATGTAGTATGATTTAGGAGTGACATTCCTACTATGTTAATACCAATGATCTCTTCGGTGATTTGGAATGTTATGCACAGAGGGATGGCTAGGACCCACGATGTTCTAATGATGCTATTGATGATTGGGAGGAACCATGCACTTATTTAGTTATGTTTTTGATATATGGATATCTTTTATGATGGATGTTTATATCTTCTATGATGATGTATCATGTATGACATGTGGTTTCATTTACTTACAACACTTGCATCATGGATTAGAATAGGATGATTTACTTTATTCTCACATGTGTATATTCTTTTAAGCCTTTCATACCCTGTGGCATGTACAATGGATGATTGAGCAATTGGAAATGTAATTTAAGAGTGTTGAACTTTTCATTGTTATTTTATGTGGATGTAGTATTAGATGGAATCATTAATAATTAATTAGATGTGACTCAACGTTAAGGGATCCATGAAGAATGTAACCTTTATATGTAATTTTATGTTTAATTTCACTTGAATTGTTGTTATTACTTTCGCTATCATGTGTGTGATGTAGATGGTTTAACTTCCATGTTTAAAAAAAAAAAATGCTACGAAACTTAGTGAAACTTTAGGTTAATTCTTTGGATCCCTTGGCCAGGCATTACAATTAGAATGCCACCTTGGTTAAAGGATCTACATATGACTATTAAGTCAACCATGATTAAAGGATTTAAATATCTATACAATGATTAGAATGTAACAATAGGTTTTTATTTGACAAATATTTGACTCACTTCGCAATTATAGATCATAGTTTGACTTACATGTTGATCCACTAACTAGCCTGCATTATCATCATTGTCTTTGATCTACTTGGCAACCCTTCAAAAATTTACTCTCTAATCAATACCATCAACAACCAGTCTAACCTTGATAAGGTCTTCACCATCTTTTCTAACCTTAACTGTTTTTAAAGTTAGCTAATGTACCTCCTTAAATAGGTAATTCTAATAATTTTTTTTCTTAAACACCACCATAGATCTTAGGGTTAGGTCAGATTTATCAAATCTTTCTAACATTTCATTTCCTTTTTTCTATTCTAGAAACTTCTCCTTGAATCCTTTCATAGAAATGTGCAAACATAGTTTCCCTCAAATTAAATACTTCATGTCATCCATCCTTATCTTCAATATGCTTTACATATTCCAAGAAAGAAATTTTGTTAGGTGGAAATCATGATTTTCTCATAAAATGTCAAAATGTTTCCCCTCAACCAAAATTGTGTTCTTATGCTTGATCATCAATGGGTTAATTGGTTACTACTACCATTTCTATTTAGCACATATATTGATGCTTAGTCAACACTACTTCTTCTTAGTACATAATAGTACTTAGTGGACACTATCATCACTTGACATATACTTCAAGTTCCTTAATCTTCTTCTCTTTTTCTCGGTCAATCCTATGCATTTTGTCAATCATTGATCACTTCTTCATGTTGTAGCATGATTAAACAATCACTTTATTTTGTCAAAGTCTAACTAATAAAGTGTCCATTGTAGTTTATTCCAATAACTCAACCTTTCCTCTAGGTGCTATTGTTATGACCAACTTCTCAAATCCTCTTCATCAATCATCTAGATATGATACTTAAGTCAAATAGTAAGTTATCTTACCAATAAGGTTTGGCATCAACGAAAACATAACAATTGTTCCAATTATAGTTTTCAACACAGTATTTATAACATGTAAAGTTTTCTATATGTTGTATGAGAAGTGAGATCTTATTTTTTTATTTTAATAATAAATCCTAATAGTGTTGAGGCTTATTAAATGGCCTAGTCCAATAACAGGGAAATATACATTATATAGATGTAATAGACTCCTAACATGATCAATATCTTTAACAAGATACTTTTGATTGGTGGATCATTTTGTGGGTACCATTTTCACCAGGGTTTTCTCGTGTCCATGGTTTGCCTAGTTAACAAAATATGGTGTTATGCTTATATTTACCTTTTAATTTGATCATCTATGAAAGTTTAAATATTAGTAATTATATCCATAGTTCAACAAAAAAAACTTGAACATTGAATCACCATGCTTCTTAGTATTCCCTATTTCTAACATGTTCTACTTTGTGTACCCTTTTTTTCACTTTAGCTATCAACTGCTATAACCCATTTCCTCATCTTTTATATAGAAAAAAGGTCTCTTAATCTTTTTCATTAGGGCTTCCTTGAATTACCCTCAACCATACAATAAAATATTAGATTAAAACATTGAATATGTCAAGTAGAAAAATGTTTTGTGAATCTGGCTAGTTGTATCTTCACCATGGAACATGAACTTTTATTGGATCATGAACCTTTCCTTAAATATTTTGTATTTTATCTTTCTGTCATGCTCAAAAATATGAGGGCAAAAACACACAGAATTTTTTATTTTTTTTTCATAATCTTTTTTAAAATTAATCGTAGTAAGGTTCACTAAGGTTTTAAAACAACTAATTCCAATTAATTAAAAGACTTCATATTTTACAAATTTTAATTACACTTAAATATTACATCTCTAGAACAATAGTAAAACCATAATTTAAGTCCTATTAACTTTGATAATTTATTAATCTATTTAGACAATATTAATCAATAATAAAAGAAATTCACTTATTCCAAAAAAACATTTTTTAAATACACATCAAATCATTCAATGATGAACTTGATAATGAGATAACGTCTATCACAAAATTTAAACAACTTTATTAAAACCTTATTCTAATATCAATTTGGTTGAATTAAGGATCTATTCTAAAGCAATAGTGATAATAAAGATAAAAGAAATATATTTAAAATTAATTACACTAAAATCTAAACTAAATTAACATGAATAAAACTTAACTAACTAATTTACTAAATGAAAACTAACTATAATTTATAACTTTCCTTACTTTAATAGTAACCTAAATTAAATCCAACTAAATCTTAAACTAAATTAAATCTAAAACTAACCAACTATGATATAATCTAACTACACATAATATAAACTAACTACCCTATACCCTATAACCTTGTCACATCTCCCTCACAACACAACTTACCTCAACCCTCAAGTGCTTATTCCATAAACCTATGCGCTTCCCAAGTGCTTCACCAAGCATAAGGTGCTCTGCCCAAGATTCTAATGCATTGACCTAGACTTAGGGTGAGGTGGTGACAAGGACATTGTGTGTAGACCAAGGAGACTAAAAAGGTAAGGAAAAAAGACAAGGTTTTCAACATAAATGTAAAATTCCACTTGCATTGTCATCTGCCCCACCTTCCATGTGATTGATCATTCCTCCTAGCTGAGCGCGCTAAGGGTAATTGGAGGGGATGGTTTAAGAAGTTTCTTGAGGGTTTAAATTTTGTTGAATATGAAACTCCAACAGTTGCCACCTACTAATCCTAATGACCATGTCAGCGAGGTACATGGGGAAATGTAGGAACTCAGCCCCATACACATTCAATGCAATTTGCAATTTGTTATAGGTCCATAAGCTTACGCCCAAAGGACATGAAGGTTAATGTTTTAAATTTTGATAGGTAGAATCTACGGTAATTAGGATAGAGGGGTGGTTGGGGGGGGGGGGGTGGGGGGGTGGGGGGAACGGGGTGGGGGTGGGGTGTAGTAAATGCATAAAGTTAATTGGGTAGGATAGATAGGAAATATGTGTGTATATATATATATATATATATATATTTTTTTTTTTTTCTATTTTCATTACTTTATATGATTTATATTATTTGTAGAATTAGCAAAGGTTTAAATTGAGATTCAAAGGAGAATAACCTAGAGAATATTTTTCATGTCTTGGGGAATTAAATTTTTTTTCCCCTACATTTTCAAGAGAGGTTTTTACTCCTAGAAGTGCACTTTTTTTTGAAGTCATTTTCTTTTTTTCTAAGTGTTGATATATCTTTCTTGCTACATTTTTTTTTGTTATGCTAAGAGTGATATTCATTCCTAGCAACAACATAGATTTCTTTGAACAAGCATAGTAATACAAGGAGTGAATAAGGTTATTCCTTTCTTTTCCCCTATAATTATGTTTAATCAATCATCATATAACAAGGTGTATGTTCCTTTTATTCAGAGTTCAAGGGATGCATAATTCTTAGTCAAATTTGATTGTGTCAATTATGAAATTTAACAGGAGAGAGATAACTTTTTAACCAAAATGTAGAATTTTAATTTTCTCATGATACATAAACCTTGAATTGGAAACTTCATCATATCAAATTACTTTTCATTACAGAATTGAAAACTTGAGAATTCATAATTTGAAGACATAATCTATTAACCTACTTTCTCACATGCATATGCATAATTTGAAATCACATAAAAGCAATGCAAGGAGGTTTTCATAATCTTTTTCTTTCTCTATTATTCATCTTGGTTCAAGGCTTCATCAGGAAAGAAACAATAAGAAAATTTGATTTCTTTGCCAGTACATCAAAATTAAAATACATTTTACATAATATTACAATTCAAATGAAATCTCTTCTAAAACCTTCACAAGTGCTTTCTTCCAATATCTTCAATTCTTCAAGGAAACAAGGAGAAGATAAGAGTTGACCCAGGGTGAAACATCACAACATCAAGAACAATTCAAACATACACCCCAACCCGATTTTACACAATAGGTCCAAACATAGAACTTGACTAGGGGAGAGGTGGATTTTCCCAATGGGAGATGTCAATTACCATACCATAACATAGCCCTTTCAGGGTTAAAACTTCAAGAACTTCCATTCTTTTACAAGGCCTTTTTGAGGTTGTTTCCATAAGGATTTTTATTCTTTTCCATATTCAATAATTCACAATATCAAACAAGGTATGTTATGACAAGTAGGGGCCCATACACCCTACCCTCTTTCCCTCCTCTCACCATGAGAGGAGACTCTACACTATTGAGGTCCAACTAAGGCCCTTCCCCCATACATGGACACTTCTTCCCTATCTAAGGGTGAGTAATGCCAAAAAAATCCCCATGAAATCCCCTCAAAAAAAAATCCCAAGACAAGCATGAGAATACATCAAGAACAAGATAAAATCCCTCCAAATCAAGCCCAACACACAAACAAGCAATACAAAGAACAACTCAATACCTTATGCATGATTCAAGCATGAAAAACATGAAGAAAAAATCCAAAAGAGTGAAGAACTCCTACCTTCACAAAATTTTATGGTAAAATAGTAAGTTGAGAAGAGATTTTCCCTTTTCCTCCTTCAATCTTCCACTTTCTCCAAAACTAGAGATTGGGTAACAACCACAAAACTCCTCCAAAATTCCTCTAAGTATAATCCTTAACCCAAATAGACTTCAAGTAACCTCAAGATGGAGTTTTGGGTCACCAACTCAAGTAAGGAGACAATAAATTTTTGCAATCAACCAAAACTAGGGTTTTTGAGTGACCCTAAAAGTCAACCAAGGAGGCTAAAGGGGTAGAAAGTACTCCCCACTCATACCCTTACCCCTAGGGTGCTTAAATTTAATGTTTTTAAGCCTTAAAGACTTAATAGGAACAAATAAAAGCTAGGAGAATAGTAAGACCAAATAACAACCTTTAAAGAATTACAATACAAGGATAGCACAATTTAACAAGGGATTTAGTTCTGTCTTTCCTTTGAGTTTTCTAGGCTAAATTTTTTGCACACTCACTACACACATTAGTAGTTTAAGAAACACATGTATATATATAAAAATACATATAAAAAAATTCAAGTAAATTAAAACATCCATTTTCTACAAATCAATTGTTCATCTCATTCTATTCATTAAAATTGGAAAAATCAAAGTGTTAGTTCTGCATTCATTCACTTCATCATCATACATGTTTATAAAGCATTAAATGATGAAAAAAATATCTAAAGGTAAAGCATCACACATCATAAATAGCATAATAATGTTCAGTGCATCAAATAATGTTCTGGCATATCGAGACACGAGTATCAAAATAATAATGTATCATCGATGCTAAGATGGGTCGAGGTGAAGCCTCACACTTTTCTCTCAATTTTATCTATTGATTTTTCTGATAAACTTGTTTCCTTCCTTTGAATTTTCTAGATCAATCTCGATTCTCACTCAATGTCATCCCATAATTGATTTTCCAAAAACTATTCTTCTTTACCTAGTTGTGCTCTTTTACAAGAAAAAACATCATTTACTTGGTTAACACTTTCTCTTTGGTTGTAATAACACTACCATATCCTTAATTTACTAAGACCTTTTTGGTAAAATTTATCGAACAATAGCTTTTCCTACCAACCACTAGTTCTAGCTCGGTAGCACATACTTATTATTTATCTTTTCACTTCACAACTTAATTCCTTTCATAGGTTAACTAAAGTAACTTATTTTTAAATCACTCCAATGCTTCATAAAATCATGTAAATCAAACCAATATCACCTTATCAAAGACTCATTCATTAATTTCCTTTTAAATTACACACTTGACATCACTTCTTGATTTCATCATCTATATTTACCAACCTTTTCTTTACTCAATATTGCATAGTTTAGGTGTTACAAATAGATAATACTAAGAGGGGTGAGTCAATATTGTACAAACTTTGTCCCACAATAGGATATTATTAATTAATTTGCAACATGCATGTGAAAGTAAACCGATAATGTTGAACAATAAATAAATCCATACATAAAGAGAAATCATAACACTATATTTTGTTAATTAGGGAAACCCTAGCCAAGGGAAAACCCCAGTGGGGATGGTACCCACAAAATGATCCACTAAGAAAAATAATCTTGTTAAGGATATTGACCATATTAGGAGTCTAATAATTACATATAGTGTCCTTGTTCTTGTTAAAGGACTAGGCCCTATTAAAAGCCTCAACCTTTCTAGGAGTTGGTATTACATATGTATGCAAGAAGAGCCCATTTCTCAAACATGCAGTTATACAATTTAGTGCCTTAAACAAAATAGGATGTTGGAACAATTGATTAATTGTGTATTGTCTTTGATGTTACACAAAATGTCATATCATTGCTAGTTAGTGTATGTCGAGCTCACTTGGGCATTGAAGATAATTTTCTATGCCTATTGAGTATTCCAAATTTTGCCTAGTTCAGAGGGCAGTATCTACCAAGTTCACTTGGGTGCCAAAGGAAAGTTTGCGGAAGTTGAGTGTTAACCAAGCTCACTTGATTAATGAAGGAAATATTGGATGGAACTAGTGTTAACTGAGCTCAATTGATTACCAAAGAAATTTTGTGAATATGCAGTGTTAACTAAGTTCACTTGATAAACATAAGAAAATCATCTTAGAGTTATTATCCATCGAGTAGTGTCAGCTAACAAAGGATTTCCTTTTTTTGGCTTATTAAGTTCAATTGATTTGTCTGTTGGTTCTAGCCAACTAAGGAGATGAATATTAATAATTTCAAGTTATATTCTAGCTGAGTTGATAATATGAAAGATATAAATATAAGGCCAAGTTGAGATTTAGGAAGTGTGAATGCATGGAACATAATAGAAGATAAAATGATGCCAAGAGGATGTGAATCAGAAGGATAAGCATAATATCCTTGTGTAGCTAAAAAGATACATTCGATCAAGAAGGATCATGTATACAAGCCAGAATTGAGATATGTAATTATCAATTTAGTTGCATCTGAAATCAGGTAATCTCATTATTACTCTCTAACCATTGTAATAGTGATATAAATCTCTTAACAGAGTTGGCTTAACAACTATTTGTAAATCCTCTAACAAAGTGGCATTTCTATTGAATTTTTCAAATATCTCTAACAAGGCCACTCCTAATAGGGTGATTAAATTCTCTAACAAGGTCACACCTAACATTTTTTTTTTGTAACCTTTAATAGGGTTGGCTCCTAATAGGGCTCACTTTAGAAGAGTGAAAATCAATAACTAGTTGCAATTGGTGATTTTTCACAAATTGGGTTTCCACATTAAAACTTGGTGTCCAATGTGTTCATGTCATTTCTCTTATGTATTTGCAACTAAGTTAAATTAATGTAAATGACACATAATATCTTAAGATTTTCATGTTAAGTATGTACTGAGCATTTTCAATGTTTACTAAGCTGCAACATTTTTCTGTGTGTTTGTTAAGCACCAACAGAGTTCAGTTTTTAGAGTTTATTTTGAATTGACATCTAAGGGATCTAGGATTTATTTTAGTGGTAACTGATTCACCCCTCCCCTCTTAGTTACTCCTTTTATATTTCCAGCAATTGGTATAAAATCTTTTGGTGCTTGCAGAAAAGGTTTCAAGGACCTAAGCTAAAAATTAGGACCTCCTATAGATGAGAGATTTCCAAGTTGAATTGGGACAATTTTGCAACATGGAAAGGAATTATGAGGTTACATCTATCAACTATTAGTGATTTAGGTTGTAATTATTTTGATAGTAAATACAAGACTCCTACTAGAACATTATCAGTTGAAGATATTTCTTAAAAGAAAAATCATAACATCATGATGATTGACATTGCATCAACTCTTAATTATGATGAATTTTATGAAGTAAAAGACAGTACTAAAAATTATGATATGTGGATTAAACTAAAAGATATCTATGGAGGAGATGATAATTTAAGAAGAGCTAAAGTTGAAAGTCTTAGAGGACAATTTGATCAGATGAAGATGAGAGAAGATGAAAATATTGCAAAATATATGGAAAGAATCAAAGCAAGTGTGAGTGAAATCAAATCATCTAGAGGAGACATTGAGGAAAAAATAGTTGTAGCAATGTACTCAGAACCCTTCTTCCTATCTATGCAATTAGAGTGTTTTCCATTCAAGAGATGACATGTGCTCCAAATAGCAATATAACTTTGGATGCTTTAGTTGGAAGATTGATAACTTTTGAGTTGGATAACTATGATAACTATGTTCCTAGTTTCACAAGTATTGAATTTGCATTTGAAGCCAACCTCTCACTCAAAAAAAGGAGTAAGAAATCAAAGGCCAATCAATAAGGAAGTGAAGAAGAAGAAGAATAAAGTTTAGATAGTGATCTTGGAGTTGTTGAAGCCCTACATGCAAAGAAATATTTCAAAGGCAAAGGAAAGTACAAAGGTAATATTCCTCTAATCTCCTTTTCTTCTTAAGAAGTTGGTCACATTGCTACAAGGTGCCCAAATAGAGAAAACAAGGATGAAAAGAAAAGAAATAAATAAAAAGGCAAGAAGGAGTTCAAAAATGAAAAGGACTACAAGGAAAAAGGTAAGACATCTTGTTTTATGGCTCAACATTTTGATAATAGTGAATATGAAATGGTATATATTGTTGTAAAAGATGAATTTGATGATGAAGGAGATAAGATGGAACTTATCTCTCATGTTAGCAAAAATGATGCATGGATTATTTACAATGGCTACTCACATCATATGACTGGAGACAAAATAACGTTTGAGTACATGGAACATTATGATGTTGGTAGTGTGACATTTGGAAACAATCAACCTTGTTGCATAAAAGGAAAAGGATGTATATCTTTGACCAACAAAATTATATGTGATATTTCCTATTGGGTTGAAGGACTAAAACACAATCTACTGAGTGTGGCACCGTTGAATAAAATTCAATTAAAGGTAGAATTTATGAATGGGAAGGCCAAATTGTTGGATGGAAAAGGAAATCGAGTTGGATTTGGCAAACAAACAAAAGGTAAACTATTTTATCTAGATCTTGGTGAAAGTTCATGTTTCATTACTCAAGTAAAAGAAAGTTGGTTATGGCACAAAATATTACGTCATGTGAACTTTTATAATCTAGATAAAATAAGAAAAAACAAAAGAGTAAGAGGTATTCCTAGCTTGAGGAAACCTAATATGGGTCTATACAAAAGCTATCAAATTGGTAAGATGGAAAAGACTAGTTTCAAGAGCAAGAACTATCATTTTGAAGAAGTCTTAGAGTTTGTGCATAAAGACTTATGTGGAACTATTAGAATTGAGAGTTACAGTGGAGATAATTTTTTCATTCTTTTTATTGATGACTATTCTAGAATGGTGACTATGATGTATCTAAAAGAAAAGTCTAAAGCTTTTCAAAAGTTTAAGTGGTGTCTGGAAAAAGTAGAAAAAGAAATTGGAAATAAGTTGAAATGTTTGAGATCAAATAGATGTGGTAAATGCATCTCCAATGAATTAAATGAATTCTTAATTGAAAAAGGAATTAAAAGACAAGTATCAGACTTTGGTACACTCATCAGAATGGTATAGTTGAAAGAAGAAATAAATATATCATGGATTGTGCAAGAACACTAATAGTAGAAAAGAATGTTGCAATCAAATACTAGAAGGAAGCAATCAGCACTGCAATACATACCTTGAATAGAGTAAAGTTGAAGAAAGACTCAAGTAAAACTCCTTATGAACTATGGTATGGGTATAAACCTAACGTAAGTTACTTGAAAATATTTGGTAGAAAATGTTATATCTTGAAGGAATCTAGGAAAGGTAAATTTGATGTCAAAGTTGACAAAGAATTATTCCTAGGATACTACTACAGAAGTAAAGCATACAAATGTTTGAATTTTTCTACTCATTAAATCATAGAGAGTGCACATGTGAGAATTGATGAGTTTGCAGAAAAGAGTGAACAAAAAAGAAACAAAGAGCTTGAGGATTACATAATATTTGCTTACTATGAACCTGATACTCTCCCAAATCTATCTATTAGACAAGAGGCTTCACCTCCCAAGTCCCCAAAATCTCCAATAGCTACCAAGTTGTAATTTGTGCAACTTGAGTCATAGTCTGAAGGACTCGAGTTGTAATCAGAGGCTATTGAGCTATTGCAAGAGCAAACCAAGTCTGATGGACCTGAATTATAGATAGTGGGACTCAAGCTTAATACTAAATTTCATAAAGAAATTAGTAAAACAAACTCCAAATTCAAAGAACCTATGATAACAAGATATGTCAAAAGGCATCATGCACTTGATTAGATCATTGGAGACAAATCAGATGGAATAATGATTAGAAATAAATTGAAAGGCACATGTTTACTTGTTGAATTTGAACAAGTTTTGGATAATGAAAGTTGGATTGAAGCAATGAATGAGGAAATAGAATATATAGAGAAGAATAAAACCTGGACTCTTGTTCCTAGACCCAAGGATAAAAATGTAATTGGGACAAAGTGGGTATTTAGAAATAAGCTAAATGAAGATGGAAAAGTTTCTATAAACAAAGAAAGGTTATTATGTAAAGGCTATTCTCAAAAAGAAGGTAATGATTATGGTGAAACTTTTTCTCTTGTAGCAAGATTAGAAGATGTCTAAACTTTACTAGCACATGCAACTCATAGAGGTTTTAAATTTTATCAAATGGATGTAAAATCTACATTCCTAAATGGAATTCTTGATGAGGAAGTCAACATTAAACAACCTAAAGGTTTTGTAGATCCTAGAAAAAGAGACATGGTCTACAAATCACACAAGAATTCATATGGTCTCAAGCAAGCTTCCAGAGCTTGGTATGAAAGACTCCATGACTACTTGGTACAGATTGGTTTTCAAAGAACAAATAATAATAGTAGTTTGTCTATCAAAGAAGGACTAGACAAAAAGATTGTGTTGGCAAAAATATTTCTGGATGATACTCTATTCACAAGAAATAATGACTTGTGTAAGGAATTTTCAAAAGAAATGAGTAAAAAATTTGAAATGTCTATGTTTGGAGAGATGAAATTCTTTGTTGGATTGCAAATCTAGTAGAAGAAAGATGGTATCTACATTACTCAATCTAAATATATCAAGGAGATATTAAAGAAATCTAGAATGGAAGATTAAAGACCAGTTGAAACCCCTATGTCTACTGGACATAAACTTTCTAGACATAAACTTTTCAAAAATGATGATTCAAAAGAGGTAGATTAGACTACATAGATATCAATGATTGGAAAATTGCAGTATGTAATGCATATAAGGCCTAATATTGCATTAGCAATAGGTATGGTGGAAAGATTCTCAAAAAATCCCAAAGAAAATCACATGATGGCAATCAAAAGAATTATGATATATCTAAAAGGTGCTAAAGAATAAGGTTTATGGTACAAAATAGGAGGCAATTTGGATTTAAAAGTATTCACTGATGATGATTGGGTGGGAAATATTGATGATAGAAAAAGCACTAGTGGTGGAGCATTCTTTCTTGGTAAAAAACTAGTGCCTTGGACAAACAAGAAATATAATTGTATCTCTCAATCTATAGCAGAGGTAGAATATGTGGTAGTAATAGTTAATTATTCTAATATTGTTTGGTTCAAACAACTATTGGCAAGTATGAAGATAGAGATCAAGGATCTAGTAGATATATACTATGATAACACTAGTGTAACCAATATATCAAAGAATCTAGTGATGCATATCAAAACAAAACACATTTCTATAAAATATCATATCTTTAGAGAATTGGTACATGATAAAGAAGTAAGACTAGAATATCTAAATACAAAAGAACAAATTGTAGACATATTCACCAAACCATTACCTAGGAATGCATTTCTATATATAAGAGGTAAGCTACGGGTCATTCCCCTATCTGAAGCTCACTAAATCAAGTTTAGTGATGCATCAACCAGAGCATGTTGAAGATCAATCAGTTGGTGCAATATTGATAAGGGCATATTAAAAAATGAATCAATACTTGAGGTATATTGATATTCACTAATTATTGTCTTTGGCATGTGACGTCAAAGAGGAAATTTTTTGTCATATCTTATAGAAATTTTGTAAACTAAAAGAGAAAGATATGTAAAAAGGGAGAATGAACTTGGTCTAATATCAAAGGAAAAGTTTACTATCAGAAGAAGTTGTAGTAGATAGAAGTTTCCTAATAGAGGGAGAAATTGAAGACAAAAAGAGTTCACACTAATAAAGGGAGTTCTCATGGATGAGAATCAGAATGAAACTAAGGATAATTCCTTACTAGGGTATTTTTTAGTGGTGAATATTAGTAATTTTGCAAATTTGACAAATTTTTTACTAGTAATTAGTTAATAATTTAAGATTTAATACAACCTAAATTGTCATTTTTTTTAATAAAATTTAAATCTAAAATATTTAAAATCACTCACTAATTTATTTCATTAAAATATTTAAACTCAAAGATTCACCATAATATTGATACATGATTACATATGATTCACCTAAATATTATATATTATTGAAGAAATTAAAGTTAATTCACCAATAATTATCGTAATTATTAGTTATTTTAGGGATATATTACCAATATTTAGTTTTCACTATTGATTTAAAATATAATGTAATTATCCTCATAATTTCCATGAGATAAAACATGTTCAGTTTTGATTTGTTATATTCCATGATGATTAGCAAACTTCCTATTATTATTGAGATTCGTCAATATTTTCTACTAAAAAATTATGATTCCAAAATAATTTCCAATGTAAATAATATTTAAAATTAAAAAATTGAGAGATATGATGATAACAATAATTTGGTTTTTCAAAATAATGAAAGATTAGCCAATAATTTATATCTTTTTCTAGAGGGTGGTTTCTTAAAGTATACCCTATTCCTTACTTTATTCCTATTCAAAAATTTCATTGCATTATGACATGTTGTGTTGCCATCAATGCCAAAGAGGGAGATTGTTGGAACAATTGATTAGTTGTGTATTGTCTTTTTTAAGTGTATGTTGAGCTCACTTAGGCATTAAAGATAGTTTTCTATGTGTACCGAGTATTCAAAAGTTTGCCTAGTTTAGAAGGCAATATCTACTAAGTTCACTCAGGCACTAAAGGAAAGTTTGCAGAAGTTAAGTGTTAATCGAGCTCACTCAATTAATGAAGGAAATATTGGATGGAACTAGTGTTAACCGAGCTCACTCAGTTACCAAAGGAATTTTGTAAATCTGTAGTTTTAACCGAGTTCACTTGGTTAACATGGGAAAATCATCTTAGAGTTAGTATCCACCAAGTAGGGTCAGCTAACAAAGAATTTTCTTATTTTGGAATATTAAGTTCAATTGATTTATTTATTGGCTCTAGCCAACTAAGGAAATGAATATTAATTATTCCACGTTATATTCTAGCCAACTTGACAATATGAAAGATATAAATATAAGGTCAAGTTGAGATTTAGGAAATATGAATGCATCGAAGATAAATGAAGATTTAATGATGCCAAGAGGAAGTGAGTTGGAAGGATAAGTAGAATATCCTTGTGGAGCTAAAAAAATGTGTTGGATCAAGAAGGATCATGTACAAAAGCAAGAACTAAGATCTATAATTAGCAATTCAGTTGCATCCAAAATCAAATCATCTCATTGTTACTCTCTAGCCTCTCTTAACAAAGTTAGCTTAATAGTCATTTGTACATCCTCTAATAAGGTGGTATTTCTATTGAATATTCCAAAGAACTCTAACAAGGCCACTTCTAATAGGGTGATTAAATATTCTAATAGAGTCAAACCTAACAATGTGTTTTGTAACCTTTAGTAAGGTTGGCTCCTAATAAGGCTCACTTCAAAAGAGTGAAAATTAGTAACTAGATGTAATTGATGGTTTTTCCCAAATTGGGTTTCCACATTAAATCTTGGTGTCAAATGTGTTTATGTTATTTCTCTTATGTGTTTGCAACTAAATTAAAGTCATGGTAATTAGACATAATATCTTAAGATTTTTATGTTAAGTATTTATCGAGCATTTTTAGTGTTTACTGAGTTATAGCATTTTTTTATGTGTTTGTTGAGAATCAGTAGAGTTCGAGAGTTTATTTTGTATTGATATCTAAGGGATCTCTAATTTATTTTAGTGGTAATTGATTCACCCCTCCCCTCTTAGTTACTCTTATATTTCCAATGTAGGATAGATACAAGAACCTCTTAATTTTTTACTATTGTAATTCATATAACTTTGATCTTACATTAGAATTTTCATTATAGATCTCTCACACAAGTTCACATATCACATACTTAGTTTTCATATACATAATATATTTCGCATTCACATTACACCATATCACACATTAATTTTCAAGTAGTGACTCTTTACTTATACCCTTTTCTTTTATAAAATTCTTCTGCAGTCAGCTTCATGCTTACACACATTATGCTAACTTAGGGTAAAAATTTAGGATTTCATTCCTACATTATTACTTAATTATTTTGTGACCAAAATAATTCCTTAAAACTTTATTTCTCTATATTTTTTATTCTCTATTCTATTGTGTTCACTGCATTTACTAGTGTTTTACTTGTAACTTTATCTATATTGTCTATACTAATCTGGGCACTTATGTATGTCATCACTCTATTATACATGTCCTTAACTACATATGTTTTGATTACCACTATAGACTTTGCAATACTTAAGCTACCTCTGAGCTAATATCAAAACTGTCTAACACTTAGACAATTTTCTATCACTAATCACAGATTCTTCAGTTGTAAGTCTTTCCTTCTATTCCATAATGACATATTGCCATAAATGACAACCCTTAACCCTACTACCTTATCCATATTTCCAAAAATATCCCCCTTTGGAATTGATGGAAACATGTGGGAAAATTGACTAGGTTCCCAAAATGTTACAATTTTTTTTCAAAACTTGGCCTTTACAGAATTGTAGACCATTACATATAACCGTCTTTATCTTATGCCTACTAATACTTTATACAATTTTTTTGTATACTTCTCCCCCTTTGACATCAATGAAAAAAGGTGTCAAAACTTATTTACATGTCAAAATTTAGCTCATTACCACCCTACTAGGCTAATAAGCAAGAAATACAATCACTAGAGTTGATTGTCATACTCTTCATGTTCTTCTCCCATCAATCTTTTACTCCTTTTGAGATGTTGAGAAGACTACAT
Source organism: Cupressus sempervirens (assembly GCA_028749045.1). Taxonomy (NCBI): domain Eukaryota; kingdom Viridiplantae; phylum Streptophyta; class Pinopsida; order Cupressales; family Cupressaceae; genus Cupressus; species Cupressus sempervirens. The sequence goes on from CM053786.1 coordinate 658,967,118, forward strand.
AATCCTTAGGGTTCAATCTTCATTGAATTCAAATATGAGTAAAAAAACTATCAAAGGATGTCTTGACTTATAGATATTCCTCCAACTAACATTCAATTATGCTTAGTTTCATAGATAGATATTCTCTCATAAGAGAGAACCTCTTTATCATCCTTGTCTTTCTTTCTTCCAACAAACTTATTTCATCATATGCCTTGCTGACCTATGCTTCATTTGATTCAATCATTACACTAGGTTGACATACCTAATCTGCTAGTACTATTACTTCTGCATTCTTCTTCTTAAGCTCATCATCAATGTCTTTTTTAAACAATAAAGACATTGCACACTTTGCATATAGGGTTTTTACTTCAAACTCACATTTCCTTAATGTCTTGATAAAAGTATCAATACTCAATAAATCATTCCTGATGTTTTGACAAACAATGTCAAACATATATGCATCATGCTTGGCCTAGGCTTATGCTACTACAACCTCTAATAAACTTGTGAATTTAGCATCAAATGCTTGAATCACAGATTTTTTCCTATCTTCAGGGTCAGAATCAAGTGACTTTATAGTCAAAGCACCTTATATCTTCTCTGTCACTTCTATTAGATTTTTCTACAAACTCTTTACCTATTTTCTATTTTTGATCATTTTTCTAAGTGATGATATCAATTCTAATTGATCATCATCATCTGAGCTTATGAGTGTTGCAAGGGTAAGAGAATTAATAGAGGTGCACTTGCTTCTCTCTTCTTTCTCTATTCTTCTTCTTCTACCTTCTTCTCTTCTTCTATCTTATCTTCTTCCTCTTTTCTTCTCTTCTTCTTTCTTCTTTCTCTCCTCTTCTTCTTCTCTCTACTTCTTTTTCATCTCTCCTTTCCTTTTCTCTTCTCTTTTATTTTCCTCTTCTTCTATTTTCTACCTCTTCTTTTCCTCTTCTTTTCCTCTTCTCTTCTCTTTTCTTCCTCCTCTTTTTTCTTCTTTTTTGCCTCTTCTTTTCTTTTCTTTTCTTCCTCTTGTTTTTTCTTTTCTCTTCTTCTACTTTCCTCTTTCTTTCTTCTTCTCTTTTATTTCTTTTTAGTTTCCACTTTTTCTTTCTTCCTCCTTTCTTCTTCTTTTCTTTTATTTTCTTCAACTTCACTTTTTATTTTCTCCCTTTCTTCATCAAAGATGGTATAATCAACAATATTTGGCCCAAGATCCTTGAAAGGATCCTCTGTGATATTCATTGGTACTTTAGTTTGACAAATTTGCATGGTATCTGGCCCAATTAAGATCTATAGAGACAAATATGCCATCTTGGTGTCCTTAAATTTAGCTTCTACTAGTGTTGAAGTAGTCTATTCAATAGTTACAAGGATTACTCCCCTTGTCTTCACGCTCTATTTTAAGATCTTAAGCATAGATGTCATATACTTAATGATGATTGTCTGAATTTCTTTGTTGACCTCTTCATATTTTCCTCCCATTAAAATAATTTCTCTTCTCTTTTTTCTTAATGAAGGTTTAATACCTTTCATCATACTAACTAATTCATCATTTGTGATGACTTCACAAAATTTCTTGATCATGTTCTCCCTTATTTTCTTATCCTTATCTATAATTCTTCTTCTTCTATTTCTTACCTTTTGACTTGAGTAGGTTGCACTGGTTGAACTATGACATAAGGCACAATAGGTATCTATGAATATGAATCTTCTATGGTGACTTCTTCTTAAGGTTTTTCCACTGCTAGAGGTGTGGCCACAAACACCTCAGTCTATCCACTAGCCTTCATTTCCAAGGCTATACCTTTTCATTTCTTCAAACTCATGTCTAGTCATTCCAGATTCCTTGAGAATTGATTCAATTTTATTCTCAACATTCTTCTTAATCTACTTGTTGTAGAGCTTGCTCTCTACTTATTTGATCTTTTCTGCATAGGTTACCCATCTAGGACTGTCTTTATCCTTCATGAGTACTAGTATGATCTTTTAATACCCTTCAATTATCTCTTCACTTAACTCATAGCCCATAGGGTTTTTGAACTTAACCTTCATCACAAATGCCTCCATGTAGCTTACATCTATTTCAACCATGAAACATATGTCTTCTTTATACTTTTCCATCAACGAGGGTGGTATTCTGAATCTTTGCTTCATCACAAAACTTTTGAAATCTTTTCATTATTTTGTTTATGTTTTCAATTATCCTCTCCTCATACTATTTCATGTAGTGGTATGTCACCAAGTACATGGTGCAATAATTGTTTTTATCCCATTCCCTATTATGCATACTAGGGAATTTCTTAATAACTTGGAAGAATAGGTATATCAGTAGTGACTCAAAATTGAACACCACACTTCATTTCTTCTTTAGTTTCTCTATGTTGTCCAAATTTTGATGCCTCACACATATTAACCTTCTCTTTCTCAACTATCATCAAGTATGTTTCATGTAAGAATTTGATAGGTACTAAGTTCAATCTTGAACTATCATTGATTTTATAAGAAATGATCATGTTGATCATTCTCACATATGTTTTCTTCATGAGGTCAATCCTCATATTTCTACTATCTAATTTAGTCTTCACATTGGTTTCCACCATCCTTTTCACATTCTTCTCATTGAATAGGTTTTTTCCTTCATTGCTTACATCAGTTAACCTATGAATCATGTCATTGTCAATCATGAGAGGCACATCTCCAACCCAAAACATTGCTTTGTGAATATGCCTCAGAATTATTTTGCTCCATTCATGGTTGTTGAAATCTATATAGAACATATGATTTTCTATGTTTCATTCGTTGAGTTGTGCAAATGCTTGTTTCAATGACAAGTCTCCTTGGCACACTAGGTCTAAATCCTTATGAATTTCATTGTCTCTAATACTCTCAAATTTGCAATAAATGTATGAACTAATATCTTCTATTTGTAGAACATTTTATGGAACTTGTGAAAATTCTCCTAAGGGATCATCTACTTGAGATATGAAAGGGTTCTTCTTAAACACATACTTTGGCCTCTAGATAACATCACTAATAGTAGGATTCTCCATTTAAATAGATTCAAACACTTCAAAAGCTTTGTAAAATAATTAAATTTTGCATAACTAGGGCTTTTCTCACTTCACATTGTGAACACTTCAAATTCACCTTTATTTATTTTCCAATCACTCTAAATTTCTCAATAACTCTTCACACAATTGAATGGTACTCAAAATCTAGTTCACATCATTTAAATCTTTTGAATTAAACTTCACATTAATTGGTCATCTACCAAAATTTGTAAACTTTTTACTCTTTTAACTAGTAAACTTGTTTGTATTCATTCCCCTTCATGCGATTAACAGAAGACTTGCATGCTTAGCTAGAGTTTCCTTATAATCTCTACTACCTTGTGTTAACTTCTCAACTCTCAACTTGACTTCTAACATCTATTCTATCCTTTTGATACTCTATCTTTTATAAAAAGTTCTTAATTAAAATAGGATGAATCACACACTATGGATGATTTTATTCTTTCTTTAGGTATATCAAAAAATTGTTCTTCTAAAATTGTATATGAACATTTTGGATCATTTTCTCTCACAAATACTTTCTTAAATTCGTCAACATGCTCTTTAAGTGCTTCCTTCTAGTTGTTATTGCTACAATTATCATTTCTTCTACTATTTATGTTATTGTTCCTTTTGTAGTTAGGATCCCTATTGAAATTCCTTCCATCCATTCTACAAAATCTTGCTACGTGTCCAAAGTTATTGCATAACTATTGGTTTATTCCTTCTCTTATTGGTTTCATTATGATTATCTAGTGCTTTGTAATTCCTTCCAATGTTTTTGTAGTTGTTACATTTGTAACATACAATCTAGTTCCTTACTCCATTAGGTACTTCTCCACCATTGGATCTTCTTTGTGACCTCCTTCTTTCATTACCTACAAGGTTAGTATCCCTAAATGTTCTACTATTTCCATTATTACTATCAAACTTGGGTTTCTTACAATCTACTTCTTTATTTCCAAAACCATGAGATTATAACAATAGAAATTAGTAATATGTTTAAAAGACTTACCTGTGCAATCTCTCTTCATATGACCAAATTCATTTCATATAAAACATCTACCTCTAAATTTATATCTAACCTCCTTGGGTGGTTCATCTTTCTCTATTTTTTTAGTTCATCACATTTCTCAGGCTGGTTTACTTGCTCAACTTCTTTAGATGCTTCTATAGATTTTCTTGGTTTAGTCTTATTCTGATCATTTTCTTTTGGTTTAGGGGTTTCAATAACTGGATTTAGTTCCTCCCTAACTTCATTTTTATTGGCTATTTTTTCTCCAATAAGATATCCAAGACCTATCTTATCATAAGAAGATCTCTAATAGAATAACTATTGATCAATTTTATCACTAGTGGAATAAAACTTCTCTAACTACTTATTAGCCCAAGTTAACTCTCCTTTCACAATGGTATTGTACTTTTCTAATTCTGCATGGTTTGTTCTGATAGAATCTATTTTAGATGTTACTTGAGTCTGATGGGATCTTAGATCTGCATTTTTAGACTTCAGATTTGGTTCAATATCACTATCATCTTTCTTTAGACTCAAATTTAGTTCATTAATTTTCAACTCATTTTTTAAGATGTCATTTTATTTCTTAAGGGTTTCTACTTCATCACTTTCACTAGTTTTCTCTTTTGATTTTTTTTCTAGATTTTATATAATCAATCTTGTCATTCAATTTTCCAATATAATATTTTTCATCTTCATAGATTTCTTTCAGTTTGTCTCTTTCTTCTATAAGAAGATAAATTTTATCTAGGGCTTCTTCAAAGTTCATCTTTAACTATTTCATGATATCCATAGGGATCTTACTCAAGTTGTTAAGCCTTTTTTGAGTAAGTAAGCTCTGATACCAATTATTAGAAATAGATAATACTAAGACAGGGGTGAATTGGTATTCTACAAACTTTTTCCTAGAACTAGATATTATTAGTTACTTTGCAACATGCATATGAAAGTAAACCAATAATTTTGAACAATAAATAAAACCATATACAAAGAGAACACATAACACCATATTTTGTTAACTAGGGAAACCCTGTGCAAGGGAAAACCTTAGTGGGGATGGTACCCACAAAATGATCTACTAAGAAAAAAATCTTGTTAAGGATATTGACCACATTAGGAGTATAATAATTACATATAGTGGCTTGGTCCTTGTTAGAGGACTAGGCCCTGTTAAAAGCCTCAACCATATTAGGAGTTGATTCAACCCTATTAAGAGTTGATTCAAACCTTTTAAGAGTTGGTATTACAATTACATATGTATGCAAGAAAAGCCTACTACCCAAACATGCAATTATAAAATTTAGTGCCTTAAACAAAATAGGATAGATACAATAACCTCTTATTTAGTGATTTTTGTGCATTGCATATTTATGATCTTACATCAGAATTTGCATCATAGATATCTCATACAAGTTTTCATTTCACATACCCAATTCACATATACATTATATACTTTACATTCACATTACATTGTATCACACATTACTTCACAAGTAGTCATTCTTTACTTATACTCTTTTCTTTCATAAAATACTTGTGTTGTTGGCTTGATGCTTACACACATTATGCTAACTTAGGGGGGTAAAAGCAAAAACCTGTGTCACCTTTTATAAAGAATCATGATATCAAAATGTGACAGTTCAACATTAGTGACAAAAAAAAATGGTATTTGTGTTTAAAACATGAAGATGATGTAAATTGATGAAATGTGTAGAATTGGATGAATTTTATGCCTATAATTTTTTATAATTTTTTTGAGTAAGAATTTATTCATCTTATTTTATTTTGAAGTCCCTTTTTTAACTGTAAAAAATATAGGGTGTAGTTCCCATCAAGCAAGTATATGCAAATCATCTTTTTTTATTCTGATTTGAAAATATCTTATAGATGACATGTATATCTAGTGCACAAAAAAAGAAATAAATATTTTTTATGTATATTTTCTTTGTTATAAGTACTCAAGTTCAACCTTATCAGAATCCAATAGTATTTTCCTCCCGTCAAAACTTTCCTATCAAATCTATACCTTCTTGAAAAAAAATTACATATTCATGAAGAGGATTCTCTCGTCTATAGATAAATTTAATTTTTTAATTTTTTAACTATGATTTACTATTTTTTTTCCTTTCTTGAGGGAGCATCTTCTGAAATGTTGAAATATTGACTTATAATACTTTGAGATTATAACATATTATAACTAATCAAAATACTAAAAAAATTATATAATGATGATATTGAATCTGAGATCTATAAAAGGGTATTTTTAGTTTTTTTTTTTAAATTGAGTTTTGATAGAGAAATGAGATTTGACCAAAAAAAGTTTTGGTATCACAAATGGTGACACAAATCCGTGCTTTTACCCAGCCTGGTAAACATCTAGGATGCCATCCCTACATTATTCAATAATTATTTCATGACCAAAATTTTTCCTTAACACTTTATTTCTTTATTTATTTTATGCTCTATTCTATTGTGTTTATTGCCTTTACTAATATTTTACTTGTAACTTTGTCTATACTATCTGTACTAGTCCATGCACTTAGGTATGTCATCATTACACTATGTTCTACATGTCCCTAACTACAAATGTGTTGATTACCACTATATACTATACAATACTAAATTTTCCTCTAAATTGATATCAAAATTGTCTAACACTATATACTTTACAATACTAAAGTTGCCTCTAAATTGATATCAAAATTGTCTAACACTTAGATAATTTTCTATCTCTAATCATAGATTCTTCATCTATAAGTCCTTCCTTCTATTCTTGAATGATATGCTATCATAAATGAAAACCCTTAACCCTACTATCTTAGCCATATTTCCAACATTAGGTTGATATAGAAACTTACATTAACCAGGAAGTCAATTGGATTGACATCAATGACAATATAATAGTTAATCCAATTCTCATATATACCTTTCATTTTCCTAGTTATCTAACCTTATTCATCATCAACATTAGCTTGGGTAACAATATCAGTTGGGTAACAATCTCCCCCATTAGAATTAATGGAAACACATCTAAAATATACCATCCAATACGATGAATCTTATTGATCTTCATTCTCATGAGATCATAACATTAAAAATTTATTTATCTTCCATTCTCTTTCTCTTTTAAGGCATCTTCTACTTGAGTATCATCTCTTCCTTTAACAATTCTCTATCACTTTCTATGCTTCACTTCCCCTTTGGAAACAACACCAAAGGTACTTGTATAAAATTAATCTAAAACTGACTAATATTGTAGTTGTCCCTTATACCTCTATTGTACTAATCGTTTCTATATCCTCATATCTTTCTCACAATTTTAGGTTTCCCCTTAAGATTGAGTATCTACATCATCTCACAAGTAGATAATTTGGTAAAATATGAATTTACGCAACATGAATATTTCTTTAATCAAAATTAGATATTTGAATGACCCCTAGTTCACCTCTTAGGTACTCAAAGGTATCCTTAGGTAATGGTTTTATGAATATTATCAATGTGCTCCTTGGAAAGATTATCATAGGGTTCTTTAAATTGAGACCTTAGGGTTACCCCCTCCTCTTTTCTAGTTTTGACTATACAAAATTGAGACCTCGGGACTACCCCTCCTTATGATAACCTAGGTATAGATTGACCTAGTTGACTTATACTAGTATAGGTCACCCAAGTCTATACTAATATTGGAGTTTAATTATGTTGATGTGTAGGTGATTGGTCAGTCATTTAGGGCCTAATTAGAGGTTTGGTTTTGGTTCAACTAGTTGTTTTGACTAGTTTTCTTTAATTATTTTACCATATTCTATTTAGTCTTAGTTTTTAGCTAGGGTAGTAATCTAGGAGTAAAATTAGCAATATTTTTTTTTAATTAACTAGTTGGTTATGTGTTATATGTTAGTTACATGTTTATTTTTCATGCAAGTAGATGGTAGATCTAATATTAAATGTTATTATATGATGATGCATAGTTACAAGGTTAATGAGGTGTGTGTGGTGAAATAAGAATTATATGTTTATGTTTGAAGTGGTAAGAGTTTTGAAGATTCTAATTCACCCCCCACCCCCACCCACAACATCTTACTTTCCCATTATATTTCCAAAAATTGGTATCAAAGATAAGATCTCTAAGAAAGAAGTCCAACCACTTGAGAGTCAAAGATCTTGGAGATGGAAGCCTACAAGTTGGGAAAGGTGATTGAGAACTACAAGCTTGATTTGCATATTATATTGGAACAAGTTAAGGGTGAAAACAAGGACCTCAATAAATCTTGAAAAGAAGAAAGGGGATGTAAATCTAACAAAATGACACATAATATTAAGAAAAAATCATTGAGGACTTAGTGATGAAGGCAGATCTAGTGAAATTGATGCACCAATAGAAGATCTATTGAAAATGACAACATTATGAATGAAGAAGTAAGAGAACTAAAGAGAGAATATGAAATACACTCAATAAGGCTATATGAAATCACTAAAAAATATATTGGAGAAGACAAGGTAATTTCTAATGAAGATAAGAGGAAAATTACTACAAGACTTGATGATCAAAGGATCAATGAAGTATAGGAGTTGACACATAATCAAATTTGACATGGTCAATTAGTTATTAAGTGCTAATAATAAAATTACAAGGAAGTTTGAATATATTATAAACCTTAGATTAGACAATAGTTAACTAAAAAATGAATTCAAATCTTCAAAAGGAAACCCTTGAAAGAATGAATAGATCTAGAGAGGCCATGAGACAACTTGATGAATAGCTAAGAGAATAGAGAAGACCCCACAATACAAATGGATTAGGCTATATTGATTTCATACCATCTATTGAGAAAGGATAGTTAGCAAAGCATGGAGAACAAAGACATGAAAAACCAAATAACATGAAGCCTACATGCTATTATTATGAAAAACTAGGTCATACAAAAAATATTTGCAAGAGAAAAACTGATATGTCCAATTCTAAGTCAAAATTCAATGGTTATTGCTTTAATTTCAACAAACATGGACATCAAGCATATGAGTGTAGACCAAAGACCAATAAGAAACTACCTACATCTAGATTTGAAGGTTATTGCTATACTTTTCAGAAGTATAGTCACAAAGGACACAATTGTAGATTTACTGCAAAACATAGTTGCACACCCAAAAGTCAAGGAAATACAACTAGGAAAGGTAATGCAATAAATTAGGATTATAATACTTGGGTCAATTTTTAGTTATGTGGAAAGTATGGACATATTGCAACATATTGTGCAACGATACATCCAAGAGGAAGGACATGGAACTAGAAAAACTTTGTCCAGTATGTTTTTACTATTAGAAGATTAGTCACCCAAGCACAAACTATATTAACTGAGCACTAGCATCCAATAATGAAGAGAACAATGGAAAAGAAAAGGTTAATGCTAAAGAAGTGAGAAGTAAAATGAATCAAATATGGAAGAATTAATATGATGGAAGCATCCGTGCAAATGATGAAAATATGATCATTGAATCCAATGGATTAGGTGATTTTAACACCACAAACTAGATAAAGATGTATGTATGGAACTATATTTCAAATTACTAAATCATACATTAGTTCCTAGGATTGAAAGTATAAAAGTCCAAATTAGCATAATATTAGATGCATAACAACATATATGTGGTATGAAGAGTGAATTTGTTTGGATGTTATGTTGAAAAGTTAGTGATGGCTAAGTGTAAGTATTAAAGGATGAAAAGTGTTAAGAAACCAACCATAATTATTAGTATTAACCTAATCATGGTGTTGGCTAAGTTGAAGAAGTTTGAATTGTTTCTATTGAGTTTTACAATATTGGCTGAGAAAATTGGGTTGTGCATCCACAAAAGGTACATAGCATTAATGAGGCCCTAAAATTGATTTTTTCAAACTATATAGTGATATTCAGCATTCATTTTGATCACATTGCATTTGATTTTTCAAGAGAAAATTAAGTCCAAGAAATTTCTAAGAATTGTTGAGTGATTCTATAAAATTAATGTGTGTATTGTTAGCACTTGAAATGAATTGTGAACATTTGTGTTGTGGACAAGTGAAGAAGAGTTTTTAAATCAAACCCTAGTTGAAGAAAATGAAATCCAATTCATTAGCAACAAAAAAGAATATTGAATCAAAGGTTAGCAGTGTTCAATTTATTAGGAATGAACTTCTTAAGCCACCAAAATTCAAAGCTTATTCAAAAATTTAAGTGAAAGGAGATTCGTTTAGTACCCTATCTTCAATCCCATAGAGGGTAATTATAAATCATGATGTAAGATCTTTTATACATGTAAGATTGGTGAGGTAGAATATTTTGAGTGTATAAATTCTTATGAGATGTTGTACATTAATCATAAATTAAAGGGAGAACATAAACACATCACTGAGAAAGGGTTAACACATGCCCTAAATATTTTGAGATTTTTGAAAATTTAATGGATTAAAGTTATTTTAAGCTAAATCCATGATATGAAAATATTTTTTGAAGATTGACCTATCAAGATTACAAATAAAATCATGCACCAAGTCACTAGATACCCTATTACGGATAAAGTGAAGATAATTCATTGTTAGAGTAAGGTTGTGATTGAAGAAAATATATTGGGAGTATGGAATAAGTGAGAATGAGTGTCTCCACCATCACAGATGTAGTGATTGAGTTTTTAGTCAGGGTCATTGCACACAAATTCTAAGAATTTGGTATAAATTTGATACCATGTAAGAATTTTCCTAAGGTAAGAATGAAATGCCAAGATCTAAAGCTCAAGAGATAGCACGAGAGACAAGATATGATCAAATGAGAATGGATTAATCAAATAATTGGATGAATATATCATAGAAGTGCCTTGTATATAAAGGAAACTAATATGTCTAAGAGTCACACAAGAGATAAGCATAACAAATAAGCACATGTTCACTAAGAGTGGATTATCCTTCATTATGCATGAATGTACGTGCAACAATTAGAGGATAAGAATATAAATGTGTATCTCATAAAGAGATGTAATAGACAACATGTGCTCAATTGGAGTGCAAAATACTATGTGTCTACATGACAACTCATATAAATAAGCAAACTCCTAGGTGTCTATATGACAACTAATATGAATATGCATTATCCTAAGTAAACTTAAGTAAAGTGTAAATAGTAAATACTCATTTACACTAACACCCTCCTAAAGTGAAACTTAGGGAAATGTACTTAAGCTCACAAAAGCTAGACAATAATGCAAGATGGGTCCTGGCTACTAGGCCATATTAGGTACCCATGTACAATGCAAGTGCAAAAGATATGCAATGCAATCTCTCATAAAGAGGAGAAAGAGGGAAAACCACATGGGAAAATCCCACTCCAAAAAGAAAGATAAGTAAAATAAAAGAAAATGAGAGAGAAGACCTCATATGAGGAAAAGATCCCACCATAAGAGAGAAGAGGAGGAAGATAGATAAAGTAACCTCCTCTTAATGTAGAATGTACACCTATAGTAGATTCTTCATGCTCAATGTAGAAACTTCTCCATGAGTGTAGAACAACATTCCTCCCCTTAGGAAGAAACAAAACCAAAGGTATATCAAAGAAGCCTCCTCCATGTGTAGGAAGAAACCTCAAAATCTATGGAATCTCTGAAACATGCTCAAGTGTCCCTAGTCAATACTGAAAGGTGTCTCCTCCAAATCATGTGTACTATGCCACTCTACTATAAAAGAAAAATTAGGATCAACTGAGGATGAATGTAGAACATGTATCAAAGACTCAAGTGTCTCCTTTGAAGAGAAAGTGACCTCCTCCAACTGTTGTATCAAAGTATCCACCATCATGTTAACCTAAAAAGAATGATCAAGTAGAGAATGAAGATAAGGGTTGGAGTATTCCCTCACAACAACTAAAGAAGGATCATCTTTATGAAAGAGAAGATGAATATCCTCAATAGTGTCTCCCAAATCTACAATGTAGGAATCCACAATAAAACTAGAAATGTTTGCCAAGTAGTCATCCAATGGAACTAAGTCTCGAAGACAAGGAATATTTTGCTGCATTGAATCACTTGAATCCATGGCTATGTGAACACAAGCATCATCAGGAGCAGCAATAGATGCAATATCAGTAGGAGAATTAGTAGCTACAACTTGAGTCTTTAGATCATCAAGACTCTCAATATCATCAAAAGTTTGAGTCTTCCATAAGGTATGCTCATCATAGGGAATGATATCTACATCATCAAGTGAAAGGAGATAATCTACAACTAGATCTTCTGGTAATGGAGGAACATGAGGATCTCTAAAAGTGTTCCCAAATAATAAGCCAACATGTTTGTAGGCACTTAATACCTTCTAGCTTGCTATCAACTTTAGGGAAGAAATACAGAATAATGCTATAAGCAATCAGTCCCCTTATATGCATATTCCTATCATAGCAAGATAATTTTTTGAACTTTGATTTGGGCTTAGGAATAAGTCCATAAAGATTAGGCAAGAGTTTTATCCATCTACAATATGTAATGATTCCCATTGCCCATGATGCATAATTATCCCTAGTAAAAAAATATAACTGCATGATGGATTGTCAATTCCATGACTTTACCCATGATGTGCTTATCTCAAGAAAAACAAATTTATGCACCTTTAAAATGTGAAAAAAGAAGGAAAACCCCCCAAAATAGATGATTTGGCACTTTATACTTAGTGCATGTACAATTGAAACTCGTCAAAATGAACCAAAGTGGACTTCTAATTTTGATAGTTATAATAGAAAATATGAACCTATATATGACTATACAACATACGACACAATACCTCTCATGCATTTAATTAATTATAAGTTTCAAAATAGCCCAAAAATGATCAAATGTTGAAAGTACTATGTTCACTCAAAATTACTCCAAACTAATACCAGATCTGGAAAGTAGACAAAAAAAATGCACTTTCAAAAAAATAGCACCTGAATATGTGTCTATATGAATCTGAATGAACCCTTAAAGTTGCAAAAATCATGATTTGTGATTTTTTAGAAAAATTCAAGAAAAAAGATTACAAAGAACCTATAGCAATGTGTAGGTCACAAAATTCTACCCCAAAACAAAAAAAATTCTCAAATAAACAAGTTTGTATGAGGGAGATATCATTGTTTGAAAATCACCTCTACAATTTTTTTTTTGAATCATTATCATCGCACCTCTAAAAATCAAATGATTCTAGATTTTTCCTCAGATGTCTGATTTTGATGAAACAAAAGTTGATTTAGGGGTTTTTGGATCTTTTGAATGTGATGCCAACATCTTATTTCTAGAAACAAGCTCCAATTTTGACCTGCAATCTTTCTCTCTCTCTCTCTCTCTAATAGCTATGCAATGAATGCTCCTTTGGCTCTGATACCCTGTAAGAATTTGGTATAACTCTAATACCATGTAAGAATTTTCCTAACGCAAGAAGGAAATGCCAAGATCTAGAAGCTCAAGAGATAGTACAAGTGAGATAGGATATGATCAAATAAGAATGGATTAATTAGATAATTGGATGGATACATCATAGAAGTGCCTTGTATATAAAGGCAACTGATATGTCTAAGAGTCATAGAAGAGATAAGAATGGTTCAACTAAGAACATGTCCACCAAGAGTGAATTATCCTCCATTGTGCATGAATGTATGTGCATAAATGAGAGGATAAGAATGTAAAGGTGTATCATATAAAGAGATGTAGTAGATAATATGTGCTCAATTAGAGTGCAAACTATTGTTTTGTCTACATGACAACTCATATGAATATGCAAACACCTAGTTGTCTATATGACAACTAATATGAATATGCATTATACTAAGTAAACTTAAGTAAAGTGTAAATAGTAAATACTTATTTACACCAACATAAATATTATTAGTCTAGCCAAACAAATAGTGTTCCATGTGTTGTAGTTGATGTTGCATGGGAAATTGTGAAAAATGATCACAACTATAATCTTTCTAACCTATAATTGACATAGTTGGATAATAAATTTGGAGAGCATCAAAAAAAGAAAATAACACTATCTATAAGTTTGGGTCTCTACTTATTTTCATATTCTTTTATATACATGATTATTTTCCTACAATTGGAAATTTCACATGGAACAAGAAAATGCTTGTAACTTAACAGATAAATGAGATCATTAAGTAGTTAGGTGATAACTTTGAGAAAGTAATGGATGGTTATGTTGAAGATTTTAGACAAATTATGAAAAATAGGACAAGGATTATGTAATCCTTAGTGGATATATATTAGTATGATGCATGTGTCTTAGTAGATATTGTTGGACATACATGCATGTCATGATACCTAGGATGGCTTGGTTAAGGCCATTGGGACATGAGATTAATATTGATGAAGTTGCAACTACAATTAAAACATTATAAGATTAGACAATTGATAAGCATGTTGATCCATTCAAAATATATGAAACAATAAATGGGTAAAAGTACAAAGCAGTGTCACCTTTTAGGTTGACTTATCAGAATGACTAAATTTGAGTATTTCTATCTAAAAATCATATTTTTTCAAAAATATGATGTAAATAAATTCATGTTCTAGATAATTTATATATGGTCTAACACCTTTCCAATTGGAAATGTCTATTAAATGCATGTTTTATACTAGTTTGTATCTGATTACAAAAGAAATTTAAAAAAAATAGAAATTTGGCATTTCAATGACTCTTACTATTTTTAATGATGTTGTTTTAATAACATATAAACACCATTTTATAGAGCTCAGAATCAAGAATATTATCATATAGAGTTTATAATGTTTTAATTAAATATAGTAAATTATAATTAAAAAAATTTACAAGCACTTATTTTAACACTCGAAAAGATATCAGTTTTGAGAAAGAAAAAATATTAAATCATATAAAAAATAATTTAAAATTATATGAAATTCTAGAGGAGAGAGTCATCTTCTGGAATGTATAATTTTTCTTCTAGTTAGAATAGATTATTTTTTAAAAATTTGGTAGGAGATGAAAACTATCAATTTTAGGTGTGTTGAAATTTGAATCATTATAAAAGAGAAAATATAGGTCTAAAGATAATTTTTATTTTTTATTGTTTTAACTATATATGTTATCTACAACATTGTTTGAGATCAAAGGGAAATAAGTTTATTTTTGTATAGTCTTTTGATGGGAACTAGACCCATAATTTTTAGTATTTTTCAACAGCTAAAAAATTATCTATAAAAATTAGGAAAATATATCAATTCTTATTCCAAATAATTATTAAAACTTATAATCATAAAATTTATCCATTTCTACACATTTCATTAGTTTACTTCATTTTCAAATTCAAAATGATAATAACAATTTTATTCCATTGAAGGTAACAATTATACTTTTGTTAGCCTTTTCCTTTACAAAAGGGTGACATAGGTTTGTGCTTTTACCCAAAGGTGAAGATCACTATACATATCAATGCACCTCAAATTGAGAAGAAACAAAAAGGTATGAGAAAGATTTTCAAGAGAACATTTGAAAAAGGAGTTGAGAAAGAGGCATCACTAAAAATAGCCAAGGGTAAAGGTGAATATGTTTCCAATGATCAAGACGAAGAAGAAAATGAAGAAGAGGAAGTAGAAGGAAAATGCAAAGTGATAGTGATTTCCGAGCCTCAACCAAGAAAGAGAACCAAAAAGGTCATAAAGCTAGTTCTTACAACATTAACAATAACAGGGTAAAGGAAAAGGGCATATACTACTCTAGTGGTTGAGCCCAAGAAAGGAGTTGCCAAGATTATAAAGCCTTCTCAAGGTGGGAAACTAACAAAGAGGAAGAATATTGTAAAAGAGGTCGAGCTGAGAAAGCCTACAAAGAATCCAAGAAGAAAGGTTATTATGCCCAAGGATAATGAAGAAGTTAAGGGAAGAACTGAGTCAAAGGATAATATCCAATTTAGGATTGCACTGCACAAGCTGCCCCAGACTATTAATGAACTTTGTGAAAACATCAATGGGAGTGTATGAATGGAAGATTTTGAATTTATCAAGTATGATACATTCAAAATTGTAGATAAAGTCAAGATTGAAGAGGTAGTTTTGGATATGATGGGAATATTCAAGTACATGCCATTGGAGGTAGGTAATTTCATACCTAATGAGTTATATAATAAGATTGATAAAATATGGAAGTATGCCTTGAAGACTGAAAGGAAAATTAGAGAAGTTGCTCTAGAAAATTTTATTCCTAAGATGAGAAGAAGGGAAATTCCAAAATCCATAAGTATAATAGTAAAAAAAATCATAATAGAAGAGAATTTTTTTATTTCCAAACACAATGTAGAGAATTTAGTTGAAGATATAAAAGTAATATGGAATAATTTATCTAGTTTAATGATTGATGATGAAAAGAAGGATGAGGTCAAGAAAGGTGAGCCTAAAAAGGTTGAATTGGATAATACTAAAGATTTCAATGATGATATCATTTAACAAGGTGGAGAAAAAATAGAAACTATCACCATTGAAGATGAAATGGTGGAAAGTCTAATCAAAGATGTGACAACTAAAGATAATGTTGAGGATAAGCTAGAAAAGAAGAAAATTTTGATCAAGCCAAAGAGGAAGCAGGTAGCTCCATTATTAAAGTTAGTACATGAATTTTCATTGAATAAAAACCCTATGATTATACAAGTAAAGGACTATCTTTAAATAGATATAGAAGTAAGAACTCAAAAGTGATGCAGGAGCATCCAAAGGTATAAGGGCAATCTTGTGTCACTCAAAAAAATGTACCTAGACATAGTTTTTTTTTACATGTTTTCATTTTTGGATACCCATTTCGATCAAATAAAGGTTCCAACTCTCACAGTTCCACTATCAGTGTTCTGGGTTAGAGTATTTAAGCACCTTGGGATATGTGTAAATGCCAAAAAAATAGGACTATGTAATTGAGAGATAATTATGGTGAATCAGAAGGTGTAAATTGGAGGGAGGATTAAAATAGTAATTTTGAACATTCCAGAAAAAGAACCAGGTCAAAAGGTTGCACAGTTTGAAAGTTATCATAGTTTTTCAATTTTTGGAGACCTCCTAAGAATGCTTCAAAGTCAGGTTGGAGGCATTAAATGACCTTGTATAGAGCCAAAAAAATGGGGGATGAGAAATTATGGTCCATAGGGCTATAGAGAACTCTGAGAGCTTTCTGAAAATGTAAACGTTTCAGTGATCGGAGCTACGATTCAAAGGTTATGCCTCCCGAAAGTTTGGCTACCATTTTTGGATTCTTCTAATTTTGTACCAACTTCTAAAGTGACTTTTGGAGCCTTCCATTTTGGTGGTGGATTCCAACTAGCACTTTTTAGAATTTATTCCTAATCCTTAACCCTTTGGGGTCTATTTAAGGACATTTCTAGCATTGTAAAAGGTAGTTCGGAGTGGAGTTTGAGAGAAGGTACTACGAGAAGAAATTATCTCCAGATTTATGCTATTGTAAGCCCATAGGCCATGTTTTAGAGTCTATTTTCTCTTCACTAAGTGTACTAGCATATTTTCATAGTTAATAATATTTCCCCTTTCCTATTGTGTCCATTTTATGCTAGGGTTGTGTCCCCATCAAGTGGTATCAGAGCGGGTTTTCCTAAGTGAGTAGACAGAGTGCCGACTGTGAGGCAATTTGCACTAGGACTATGTGGTTGTGGATTTGAGTTAAGAAGATGCCTCCATGAAGAGAGCATGGTGGAAGGGTCAAAGCTATTAATCCTAAGGAGGTTAGAGCCCTCCAAATGCAGGTTCAAGCATTGCAAGAGGAGCTCCGTAGAGGAACAAATGTTGTTGCAGGTGATGAAAGTGAGGATGAAAATGAAGAAGAAGAAATTGGACTAGAAGGGGAAGTTCAAGGGAAAGTTCTAAATTAGGCAGAGGAGATTTTTTTTAGGGCCATTACTAAGTTTGGGAAAAAACCTACAATTGGTGTGGGTGTATTTTCAGGAAATCTAAAACTGGATGAGTTGATCGACTAGATCAATGAACTAGAAGAGTACTTTGAGTATGAGAATATCAAGGATCCAGATAGTGATAAGGTTGCAAAGGCCAAACTAAAAGGCCATGCCAAAATTTGGTGGCAAGAGGTTCAACTGGAAAGAAATAGAAGAGGAAAGGAGAAGATCACAAGGTGGGATTGCATGGTGGACAAACTAAAGAAGCAATTCATTCCTATTGACTATGTGCTTGATTTGTTTAAGAAGATGCATGGGTTAAAGCAAGCAAGAAAATTAGTCCAAGAATATATGGAGGAGTTTTATCGACTTTTGATTAGAGTAGGGCATGCCGAAGCAAATAAGGAGAAGGTTGCTCATTATATCAATGAGTTACGACCTAGTATCCAAGAGGAATTAAGTCTGGTAAGAATGACCAGAATTGAAGAGGCATACCAATTTTCCCTATGAGTTGAAGAGAAGCTAAATAAAAAGTTTGAAGGGAGACAAAGAGGGTATGGTCAAGGAGGAAGGGGTAGTGGTAGGTCATCTAGAGGTCAAAATGAGACCCAAAGGAAAAATGAAGATGTGGGTACTAGCAAGAACCAAAGGAATGAGGATTTCAACCGCTCCCGTGATCAAAACTTTGGAGATCAAAGAGGCAGAGGTAGAGGACATGGACAAGGTTTAGGAAGAGGAGGTTTCCATTGTACCCATTTCCATTGCAATGAACAATGCAATCGTGCCTTTGAGTGCCCTCAATGACAAGGAAGGATAGATAGGAGGGCTGAGGGCCAAGCTAGGGTTGCTCATGTGGATGAGGATGCACAGTCATCACATTCAGAGGATGCAAAAAGAGGAGAGACTCTAGTAAATGAAAGGGTCCTACTAAGTGGTGAGATCAAACCAGGACAAAGGAGGAATCTATTTCGTACTAGGTGCAAATGTGAGAATAAATGTTGTGATGTGATCATTGATAGTGGTAGCACTGACAACTTGGTGTCAAAAGATCTGGTCTCTAAGCTAAAGCTCAAGAGGGAGAAACACCCCCAGCCCTATCAGATTGCTTGGGTGAAGGATGATCATAAGGTCGTGGTAAGTGAACAATGTTTAGTGAAGTTCAAAATTGGGAGTTACCATGATGAAGTTCTTTGTGATATTATTCCAATGGATGTCTACCATCTATTGTTGGGAAGACCGTGGCAGTTTGATAGGCATGTAGTACATGATGTTCATGCAAACACATACTCTCTAACAAAGGATGGAGTTTTCCACAAACTGAAGCCCATGGTAAAGGAAGGTGAAAAGGTATGCAACAGTGCTAGGATCTATCTTGTTGATGGAAGAAATTTTTTAGATGGCATGAAACATTAGCATATGTGCTATGCTTTGATTCCTAAAAAAGATAAGGAAGGTAGTAGTGAAATACCACTTGGAGTTTCAGATTTATTAAGTGAGTTTGGAGATATCATTTTTTATAATGTTCCAGAAATATTGCCACCAGTAAGGAAAATCAGTCATCAGATAGTTTTAATCCCTGGAGCTAGTTTTCCTAAAAAGGTTTCTCATAGGATGACTCCTAGTGAAACTAAGGAGCTAAACAAATAGGTTCAAGAGTTATTGAAGAAGGGTTTGATTCTAGAAAGCCTAAGTCCATGTGCAGTACCTGTAGTACTAGCACTAAAGAAGGATTGAGAGTGGAGAATGTGTATGGACTCTTGAGCTATAAATAGGATAACCATCAAGTATCAGTTTCCTTTGCCAAGAATGGATGATCTTATGGACTACTTGAGTGGAGCTTAGTACTTCACAAAGATAGATCTCAAGAGTGGCTATCACCAGATATGGATTTGAGAAGGAGATGAGTGGAAAACTACCTTCAAGACCAAGGATGGTCTTTATGAGTGGCTAGTCATGCCCTTTGGATTGACGAATGCCCCAAGCACCTTCATGTGGCTTATGAATGAGGTACTTAAGAAGTTCTTGGGAAAAAATTTATTGTCTGTTTGGATGATATTTTAATTTTCAGTGAGACTTTGGAAGAACATTTATTGCATATTTGTAGTGTCCTTGAAAGGTTAAGAGAAGAGAAACTGTTAATTAATCTGAAGAAGTGTAGCTTTGCTAAAAAAGAGTTAGTCTACCTGGGGTTTGTTGTATCACCTAAAGTTCTCAAAATGGATCCAAAGAAGGTAAAATCCATGTTGAAATGGCCTACTCCAAGGTTTTCTATGGAGGGGAGATCATTCCATGGTTTGGTTAGTTTCTATAGGAAGTTCATTAAGAATTTCAGTGGCATATGTGCACCCCTAACTGACACAATAAGAGGGGATAGAAAAGATTTCAAATGGATTGTGACAGCTACAAGAAGTTTTGAATTGCTAAAGAAGAAGGTGACAAAACAACCTATGTTGGCACTTCTTGATTTTAGCAAGGTGTTCCAAGTGGATTGTGATGCTAGTGGCAGTGCTATTGGGGCTATATTAAGCTAAGAAGGTAAGCCTATTACATATTTTAGTCAAAAATTGAATGATGTAAAAAAGAAGCATTATGTTTATGATCAAAAGTTCTATGCAATAGTTCATGCCTTAAAGAAATGGAGGCATTATTTATTGCCAAAGGAATTTGTTTTATTTACTAATCACTAGGCATTATAGTATGTAAATAGCCAAGGTAAATTGAACCAGAGGCATATGAAGTGGGTAGAATTCTTGCAGAGCTATACATTTGTGTTGAAGCATAGAAGTTGAAAATCTAATAGGGTTGCAGATGCATTAAGTAGGAGGCAGTTGTTGCTTACAATAATGCAGGTTGAAGTAGTTGGGTTTGATGAACTCAAGAATCTATACCCTGAGGATCTTGATTTTGCTAAAGCATGGAAAGCTTGTAAAGAACCTATTGCTGTAGATAGAACTAAGTTGTTAGACTATCTAATTTAGGATGGTATGTTGTTCAAGGGTAGTCAATTTTGCATTCTAAGGAGTTCCATGAGGGAAAATCTGATAAAGGAGAAACATAGTGGAGGTATGGCAGGACATTTTGGTCAAGATAAGACCATTGCCATTCTTCAAGAACATTATTTTTGGCCTCAAATTTCATAGGATGTGAAGAAGTTTGTACAAAGTTTTTAGGTTTGTCAAGTAGCTAAGGGATTTAGTCACAATACTGGCCTTTATCAGCCATTGGTTGTTCCATCAAAGCCATGGGAAGACATAAGTATGGATTTTTTTCTTGGATTGCTGAGGACACAAAGGGGTAATGACTCAATATTTGTGGTGGTTGATAGGTTCTTCAAAATGGCACATTTCATTCCATGCCATAAAACTCATGATGTTGTCCATATTGGAAACTTGTTTTTCAGAGAGGTGGTAAGACTACATGGCCTCCCAAAGAGTATAGTTTCTGAGAGAGACACTAAATTTGTGGGGTATTTCTGGAGAACATTGTGGAAGAAGTTGAGAATGGACTTGAAATTTAGTTCCACACATCATCTACAACTGACGGCCAGACAGAAGTGGTAAACAGAAGTCTGGGCAATTTTTTGAGATATTTAGTTGGGGATAAGCCCAAGGGATGGGATTTGATTCTACCACAAGTAGAATTTGCTTTCAATAACTCTATAAATAGAAAAACTAGTAAATCACCATTCCAAATTGTATATGGAAGTAGCCTAAGGACTGCACTAGAATTAAGGAAGATGGAGCAAGGGGAGAGGACAAGTGTTGAAGAAGAAGAGTTTGTTGAACATATCAAGCACCTACATGAGGAGGTTTAGGCACACATTATCAAGATGAATCAATAGTACAAAGCTAGATCTTATCAAAGGAGAAGACATAAGGAGTTCCAAGTAGGGGATCTAGTCATGGTACACTTAAGAAAGGAAAGATTTCTAGTAGGTACTTACAACAAGCCGAAGATGAAGAAATTTGGCCCCTACACAATTTTGAAGAAACATGACTCAGGAAATGCATATGAGGTGGAGTTTCTAGATGGAATTCAAATTTCTCCTATCTTCAATATTGCAGACTTAATAGAGTATCATGCTGATGGTGCATATGAGGATCTGATGTTAGAGCCATGTCCAATTCTTGCTTCTAAGAAGGAGGAGATAGAAGACATTCTAGATTATTGTGTGCGCAAGAGTACCAAAAATAGGTAGTATGAAGAGTATCTAGTTAAGTGGAAAGGCCAACTGATCAAGGACTCAACTTAGATATCAGTAGTTGAGGTTTCCCATTTAGAATTTCCTCTACCATCCATAAAGTGATGGGTTCACTTTTCAATCTACCTTGGGTGTCTGATGTAGGAGCATCCAGAGGTATAAGGGCAATCCTGTGTCACCCAAAAAAATGTACCTAGGCATAGTTTCTATTTCATGTTTTTTCATTTCTGGATACCCATTTGGTTCAAATAAAGATTCCAACTCTCATAGTTCCACTGTCAATGTTCTAGGTTAGCATATTTAAGCAGCTTGGGATATGTGTAAATGCCAAAAAAATAGGACTATGTAATTGAGTCATAATTATGGTGAATAAGAAGGTGTAAATTGGAGGGAGGATTAAAATTGTAATTTTGAACATTCTAGAAAAAGAATTAGGTCAAAAGGCTACACAGTTTGAAAGTTATCGCAGTTTTTTGATTTTTGGAGACCTCTTAAGAATGCTTCAAAGTCAAGTTCAAGGCATTAAATGACCTTGTATAGTGCTGAAAAATGGGAGATGAGTGAAGCTGGTCCATAGGGGTATAGAACACTTTGAGAGCTTTCTGAAAATGTAAATAGTTTGTCAATTGGAGCTATGGTTCAAAAGTTATGCCTCCTGGAAGTTCGGCTACCATTTTCAGATTCTTCTAATTTTGTACCAACTTCTAAAGTGACTTCTAGAGCCTTCCATTTTGGCGGTGGATGCTAACTAGCACTTTCTAGAATGTATTCCTAATCCTTAACCCTTTGGGGTCTATTTAAGGACACCTTTGGCATTGCAAAAGGCAGTTCGGAGTGGAGTTTGAGAGAAGGTATTGGGAGAAGAAATTATCTCTAGATTTATGCTATTGTAATCCCATAGGGCATTTTTTGAAGTCTATTTTCTCTACACTAAGTGTATTAGCATATTTTCATAGTTAATAAAATTTTCCCTTTCCTATTGTGTCCATTCTATGCTTGGGTTGTGTCACCATCAAAAATATAGATTCAACACCTATTATTCCAACTATTTCTATTGTTTTATTATGATTAGATATTAGTAAGGGTGATGAGAAAATTGGTGACACTAAGAAAAAGAGTTTGATGACCAATGAAGGTGAGAACACCCAAGAGAATGAAATGAAAGATGGTTCCACAAAAGGAAATATCAATGTTGATACTAAGTGTGAGAAAGAAGAAAAGAGAAAACAAGATAAATAAAATTAGTCTTCTATTGATGAGATACCACATACCTTAGCACTACTACAAGAGGGAGGAAAGAAGGAAGGACAATAGAGTTCAACTAGTGAACTCAAATCTTTTGATAAAAAGGAAAAGACAGCTCAACCAACACATCAAGAGAATAAACCTAAGTAAAAGAAGATAGATAAAGATCCTAAGAGGGTTGAAGAAACTAGAAAGGAACCACAAAGGTCAATTTTGGAAGTTCAAGTACATGAACAAAAATCAATGTTGATCTCTAACACACCAGACTCTAAGGTTAAGAGATTGAAGAAGAAGGTGAAGCATTTTTCATGAGCCATGAATATTAAACATGTTACTCTAGATGAGGATATTGTGATTCCAAATTGGGACACATTCGAATTAAGTGTTGAGAAAATTAGAATATTGAGTGACTTGCCAGATAGGAAGGCCAAGAAAGAAGAAATGAGAAAAGAGCATCAACAAAGGAAAGTATTATATGATATAAAAGATATATTTCTTGGTACAATTGTTGTTGATGATTTGGATGAGAAGGCCCCTATTATTGAGTAATTAATCAAGATAGTGGAGAAGATGAATGACTCTAATATAGAAAAAATAAAAACCTATGCAGTGGTTAGCAAGAAAATTTAAAAATAGAGTACTTGAGAAGGTTTCCACTGAAATTGCAATCAAGAAGATTGAGCTCTCCACTTTGATTACTAATTTTATGAAATTGGTAACTAGTTCCAATACATTATTCTCTAAAATATTCAATATTCTAGGATTTAGAAAGGAGATAAGGGAGACAATGAAGAAAATAGATGTTGATCTATAGAAGTGTGGATCAAATCTAAAGATGGATCCTAGTTCCAGCTTAATTTATTTTTCAAAGATTAGATTTTTGTAAGGTAAAAAGTTAGAATTGTTCCATGAGGAGCACAATACAATAAATGAGGTAACTTCTATTCAAGCCTTATTATTATCTCATTTGGAAGTAATGTAGAGACATTTATAGGTTGTAGAGGGCCTAATGAAAAGTCCACAAGTTTATATAGGAGATGGCATGGTGTATCTTATAGCCAGCTAAGAGATTGAAAGGTAGGTTCTTGAGACACTTAGGGACAAATGGGATAAAACTATGGCTATAGGTATATTTTCTTCAATCAACACTATGATTGGGCCACTTTTAAGGTCAAGCTATAAAGAGAAGAATTATATAATTTTAACATGTGCTAAGGAAGATATAGTATCCAAGAACATTGCAGTTACCAAGAATTCTAGTTATTTCCAAGTGCTATATAAGCTA
The DNA here is from genome assembly GCA_028749045.1 of Cupressus sempervirens. Lineage (NCBI taxonomy): Eukaryota > Viridiplantae > Streptophyta > Pinopsida > Cupressales > Cupressaceae > Cupressus > Cupressus sempervirens. Next base: position 658,991,785 of record CM053786.1, read on the forward strand.
AGCAGTTTAGAAGAATAATTGGTTCAGGTCAAGAGATGGTCATGTAAAGGGACATTATGAAGAACCAAGTATAATTGAGCATCAGTAAGGCATATGTGTTGAGTAATAAAGTTTATGTATTTGATTTTGGAATGGAAGAAAATCATAGGTAAACCATTTTTGCTAAACTAGAAAAGTGTTTCTAATTTCTAGGAGAGAATAAAGAGTGTAATTAAGCATGTGATTACACATCATTAATCCCTATGTACTATGATTAACTGATTAGAAAATAGTAAATACTAAGTAGGGAAAAGGATGAATCCTAATCATTTATCAAGATATAGAAGCTTAATAAAATGATCATAAAAGAAGGGTTTTAAGCTAGGAATTATTATTATGAGCATGAGGAATGCATGAATACAAAGTGAATGGTGAATAAGAGTTGTAAATGAGTAAGGTGACTAAGAAGTCTAGTGAAGAGTTATTTCAAATAATTAATACAGAGGTGATTATAGTTTGGATAGAGAAGATACATTATTAGCATACTAGTGAATACCCAAGGATCAAGGTACTATTACATTCTAACAAGTGTATCAGGTGAATCTCTTATAAGAGTGGTGCTACAAGATCTATTGTAAATATCTTAATAGATTTCTCAATTAATTGTGAAGTTTAACTCCTTAGTCAATGTAAACTTATCAATCTTGTAACCTCCTAAAAGAGTAGACCCCTCATAGGGTAGATCTCATAAGTGATCAAAATTGTAGCCCTAATAGGAACTTTATTGCTACAATTGTGAAGATTTTGTGGGTGTCATCCCCATCATAGTTTTACCTTCACCTTGGTGGGATTTTGTGTAACCAAATCTTGTGTTATGTTTTGATTACATATTTATGTGTTTCATTCATCCAAGTATATGGTAGATCTAATATCACATGTTATTACATGATGATGCTAGTTAAAAGATTAATGAGATGTGTGGGTAAAATAAGTTTTATATGGTTTATGTTTGAAGTGGTAAAAGTTTTGAAGATTTTCGTTCACGCCCCTCTCAACATCTTACTTTACCATTATGTTTCCAATAATTAATGTTAGAAATATTTAACTATTCAAGTATGGATTATTTGTTAGATGATAATTATGTTCTATTGCATTTACTCTTTTTGACAACCAATTTTCCCTTAACATATTGACTAAAAAATATAGATAAATAAAAGGAAATTCTAAATTATTTATTCATTCTAGATTAGTTAGAAGTGTCACCGTGTGCATGATAATGTAAAGGTGATTATGAAAGTAAGTATATATTTTTACCTAAATTTATGGGATTAAAATATATCTTATCAAGATTTATTCATAATCATTCTATTTCTTAATCATTTACAATTGGTTTTTCATATTGAATGTGATCTTATTGCAAGCCTAATCAATCATATAAGCATCCTAATCAAACTCATAGTAGAGAAATTTCTAAAGTTTGAGATAGTAGAACTCAAGTATTGGATAACTAAGAGTGGGGTGAATCAGATATCTTAGGTCTCTTTTAGACAATTTCCAACTCTTAAACTTATTATCAGATAATCCTTATTAATCAATTTTGGCATTCAACTAAACAACAATACTTTACAATATTGTACTACATATGAAAATAATAAATAACATGGAAAGCATTCATAAACACACTAACATTAGATATTAATGTAGAAACCCAATTTTGGGCAAAAACCACTTGGGAATTATCACCCATAAATAAGTTCACTTTTCTAAGGTGAGCTCAATTAAGAGCCAACCTTGTAAAAAATTATAAACACATTTTCTAGATGTAACCCTATTAGGTAATTTTCACCAAAGTCATTTATATTTCTCACTCTTCAATGAGTCCTTATTAAAGTTCTTAGTATATTTGTTAAAATGCCACCTTAAAATGGATTTACAAATAATACTGTTAAATCCACTCAATTAGGAGATTTTCTTCTACAATTGTTAGAAAGTAACAATGAAATAACCTATAGTAATATGCAACTACCTTTTATTATTTAGATATCCTTTCTTCTCTTTGACTTCTTCAAAATCTTCCTTTCTAGATGATCAAGATACACACACTTTGTATAATTACTTTCCTTCTCTTGATTTTCTCTATTCTTCAACTCTATTCTACTCAATGTACCCTTCTTTTTCACTTTGGTTATCAGAAGCTATAACATTATTTTTATCCTTTATATAGACGATTTTTCCATTTAATCTCCTCCATTAGGGCTTCCTTGAATTACTCTCAACCATATAATCAAATCTCAACTTACACATTTTGAATCTATCACTCAAAAAAACATTTTATGAATATTTCCATTTGTAAGTACACCTTGGAACCTAAAATTTTCTTGGATTACAAACCTTTCCTTAAATATTTTTCTTTTGATATTACCTAATCAATTTTATCTATTGATGTCACTAAACTCCTTTCCTTACTTGGAATTTTCTATATCGATCCTGATTCTCACTCAATTTCATCCTACAATTGGTTTTCCAAAAAATGTTCTTCTTTACTAACCTATGTTCTTGTTCAACTAAACAATCACAATCTACTTATTTAACACTTTCTTCTTAGTTGTAATACTTTCTTCGTAACACTATGAAATACTTGTATTACTAACACTTGTTTGGTAACTTTATTGAACAATATTGTTTCTTACCAACCACTAATTCTATCTTAGTCTAGCACACACTTATTAATTATCTTTTTACTTCACATCTTCATTAGTTTATTACCAAATAATGTAAATTGCATCTACATCACACTAATACTTCATCCAATCATGTACAACAACCAAACCAATATTACTGTATCAAATACCAATTCATCAATTTCCCATTTGGGTATGTGCAAGATCATGGTCAACCAAACTATGCTTCTAAGTGGCAATAAAAAATCAAAAAATTAGGGTTATGTCAACTTGACTTGCAATTTTCTAGTTTTTATTAGATTTATATCAAAATGTTGAGAGAAAAGAATCTCTAGCAAATTGAATCTAGTTTCTAAACTACTAGGACTTATCTCAAAAAAAAAAATGATTGGTCAAAATTTTGAATTTTAATGCAATATTACAAAAATTTCATAAAAAAATTAAGAAGTAAATGTATGTCTGACCACCTTAATCAAAATCAAATGATAATATGTTTTTATAATATTTTAGATATAAGTAATAGACTCATGCTTGGATGTGACACATATTTTTGGGTATTTTTATTATAAATAATTAATTAATAATTAATTTTTGACTTTAGTATTTTTGGAATAAAAAAACTCTTGTGTCTGACCACCTTAACTAATTCAAAAATTTGCAAAATTTAATTTTTCATTTTTTTTCCTTATAGTAGAAGAAACATAGAATGTGATGCATCTTTTGGGTTTTAAAAATGTTGTACCATTTGAAAGTTATTGGTGTCTTTCAAGTAGTGTGTCAGTCAACACTTTATACATAACTCCATTAGAAAATAAGTAATAATTACTTACTAAAATCATAATTTGACAAACCTTACATTTATGGAAAGATAAGAACATTCTTAAGAAGCCCTTTTCATTTCATCAAATTTTGGTGAAAAGAAGTCATTAGCTACATGTTTGAAGTAAACATCACATAAAAACAGGCCAAAAGCACATTTTTAGGATTTTTTAAAATTGACCATATAGGTATGGTATCAAAAAATATAGTAGACCTTATAAATATATTAATTGTTTTCATTTAGTATCAGGGTTGGTGGAAAAAAGTTGGAATAAATTTTGAAATGGTTTGAGATATTTCAAAACTATAGATTTTTCAGATCGCCACTTTTTGGCACACCATGATCCTGCACATACCCATTTAAGTTTAAACACTTGACATTACTTCTTCATTTCATGTTCTACCTTTAACAACAATTTCTTTAATCAATATTACAAATTTTAGATCAATATGGAAACTTAAATAAATGAGTAATTCAATAGACTTGACATCAATGAAAACATAACAATTTATCCAATTTCCCTACATACCTTTCATTTCTTGGTTATCTAACCTTGTTCATCATTAAGATTAGTTTTGGTAACAATATAAGTTTGGTTAAAATATTTCATGGGTAACAATCTCCCCCTTTGGTATTGATGGAAACACCTATGAATTATACCATCCAACACTATGAAACTTACTATTCAAGTCATTCTCTTGATCATCACATAGACTTTTCTCCTTCACATTCTACCATCTTTCTTAATTCATCGCCCCCCCCCCCCCCCCCCCCCCCCCTTGGGTATCATCTCTTCCTTTAAAAACTCTCTCTTACTTTCTTGCATCACCCCCCTTTGACATCAATGCCAAAGGTGCCTGCAAATACTTAATCTAAAACTAATTGACCTTTTAGTTATACCTTATACCTTGTACATTTTTTTTGTTTCCTCATATATTTCTCATTGTGATAGGTTTTTCCTAAAGTGTGTGCATCAACATCAACTAATAAGTGGATAATCTGATAAAACATGTTTTGACACAAACCGCATCTTTCTTTAATGGACATTAGATAGGGTTTTCGCCCCTAGTTTACCTCTCTCAAATTCAAAATTATTCTTGGCTAATGGCTTTCTAAATATATCAATAATATTCTTCTTAGATTTTACATATTCCATCTTTAATTGTTTCTCTTTTACATGTTTTCTCAAATAATGATACTTGATTGATATATGCTTTGTCTTGGAATACATCTGAAGGTTTTTTAAATCAAGAAATTAGGTTTACCCCTCCTTGTGATAAACCTAGTATAGGTTGACCTAGTTGACTTATACTAGTATAGGTCACCCAAGTCTATACCAATCTCCAAGTTCAATCATGTTCATCTATGGGTGATTATTCTTTAATTTAGGGTCTAACTAGAGGTTTAGTTCTTGTTCAACTAGTTGTTTTGAATGGTCTTCTTTAATTTTTTATTCATGTTCTATTTAGTCTTAGTTGTTAGCTATGGTAGTTATGTAGGAGTAAAATTAGCCATATATTATTTCAGTTAACTAGTTGGTCACAACAAGATATGAGAAAAATATCCAAGGAAAAGACCAATAAGAAATCCCAATGCTAAAGAGACTTAAATAAGCTTATATCTTTTCATTAAGGTTTAAAATAGGTTTTTTACAGGGGACTCAAAACCCAAAAGACATTACAAAATAATAAAAAGAGTTGATTAGTTTTAAACTATACTAGAAAAGAAAACCAACACCCTTACACATCTAGCAACCCACCACTAAACTAGCTCTAAATAGAGACCAAAACTAGAAACAAAACCAAACTAAAGAACAAATTTTGACTCAAAAAAACAAAAAACTAGTAAGCTAAAAAACTAACCAAACATTAGGTTGGATCAAGATCCAACTCCTCTTTCTTATGCTTGTTCTTTTCTGTGACTACTTTGACATCTTCTTTGATGAGCTCATTATTCTTGCCCTTCAACTTCCTTGTTGTTGATCTAATTATTTTCTTACCAAGAGACTCTTCTATAGCCTTAGGTTCATCTAGGTCCAATAGCATAATTTTATCTATGTTCAAATCAAAATTACCTACAATTTTATTCATTCTCTCCACCAAAGCGTCCTAAAGTTTTGGTGATTATTGAGAATGGTGTTGGTTGTTCTTTCTAGGATGTCAAGTCCAATAACCAACCCCTATAGAAATTTTTTCTTCTCCATATCATCCAATTAAAACTAGTTTCTAGACCCTCTTTAAACCCTCATTCACCTTATTCACAACTTCTTCCATCTTTTCATTTAGAGTGCTATAATTAATATTGAGCTTTTTTATGGAATTAAAGGTGCATTTATCTATTCTAAAGGTATACATGGATATTACCTTCATATTTTACACTCAGAGGAGGCTTAATGCCTATCCCTATGAGATCATCCTCCACAAGCATCACATTGACCTCATCCAAATAAATTGAATCAATGATTACAAAAATCCTTTCTCTATTTTCTTGATTATTTTCTTCCATTGATTTAGGGGATGCTCTTAATATAAATTATTTGATTCAATAAACACATCATGGGTAACTTTTAACTTGAAAGAATTGAATCACATTGATTCCTTATCAAAATCCTCCTCTTATTCTCTAGTATCAACATTTTTAACTACCACATCCTCCTTCTACAAACTTTCTTTCACTTCCTTTGAATGAACATAAATAGGGCAGGGGTATCTACTTGGTAGTGTGACTAATTTTTTAACCAACCCACTAGAATAATTACTCTGATCATCTTCCTTCATTACCAAGATATTCATAGCTTCTTGGTAACATCTTTAGAATCATTCATCATTTTTTTTTAATTTACATTCTTCTTGTTCCTTTTTACAAGTCTTTTTTTTCTTCTCTCAAATTCACAATCAACCGCTTACCTCTTTCTTTACTACTAGCAGGATTTTTCGAGATTTCTTTAGTTTTAACATAAATAAACCTAGGGAGAGTCTCCTTAACATTATCCATTGATATCTCAAAAATAAATCTCATCAACCCTTCATAGAGAATGGGTTTATTTAGTTTCTCCTTAAATTTATTTATGTTAAATGTGCTAGATAATAAATAAAATAAAATGGAAAACAAACCCTAATTTTGTGTCTAAAATTATTTAATTGAAAAATTTGTAATTTGGAGCCCTATAATACCTCATATCCAAAGTAATATATTGGATAACCACTTTAAGGACCAATTTCCAAAAAAAAATTGATAGAAGAAGTAGCGAAAACCCTTCTCTTTTCTTTAACCAAAGATCCATCATCTGCCTTTGGCAAAATTTTAACCCCTTCCTTAGCAATATCTTTATTTTGGTAAAAGTTCATATCCTTGGCTTTGAGCCTCATTACCAAGACCCTAATGTTTATGTCTAGCTTAAGATGTCTCCTAGCCATGGTGATTGTATGTGCTTCTCACCTATTGTTAAATTCCTTAGGGATCTCTGTTTTGACTTTCTTCATTCTTTGTATTTATGGCACCAGATCTCCCTTTTCCAACATATCCCAATTTCTTCCATCTATGAAAATCCCTAGGTTCCCACCTTTTCAAAGCTCCACCCATAATAATTTTTTTTGCAACTATCATTGACTGTATTTTTTTTTCAAATGAAACTTTCTTTACTCTAAATTATAGCGAGATAGATGAATCAAAAAAAATTCCCACAAGCATGAGAAGATCTTTGATATTAATAAAATAACTTTCCATAAGTACAACCATCATTACTATTCATTTCTCTAGGAATTTCTTTCATTGATAAAAAAAAATTTTAAATCTCACACTTTACATAACACTTTGTCATGATCGATCATAGATTTTAAATTTTTGTACCCAATAGTGTTATCATCCCAAAGAATGGGCTTTGACCTGATGATAAAAACATTAGCAAGTACATCTACTACTTTATTAGCTTCTCTATACATATGGCTAATAACCACCATGTAAAAATTACTAACAATAGTTTTACACTCTATCATAATATTAGTAATGGTCCATGTGGCCTCAACCTTTTCCTTCAAATAGTTTAGAATATTCATAGAATCCTACTTGATCTATAACCATTTGTAGTTGTAGTTCTCTACTATGTTAATCTCATCATGGTTTTGACATTGTAGTGACAAAAAACTTAGTCATCATCTAGCATAGTTAGTTGGTCATCACTATGATTGAGATACTATTTAGGTTAAGTGCATAGTGTATGCCAAGAGAAAAAAGTGCGCCAAGTAATTAGAGCATGTTGAGCATAAGTCTCCAAATAATACATGTCAATTGATATGATAGTTAGTGTCAAGAACTAGTAGGTGTTGAGCAGTCACTATGTGCCAAGTCACTCAAGTGTTGAGTGGATAGTGTATGCCGAATAGTTAGTGCATGTCAAGTGATTTAGGAGCTAAGAAAACAACACAAGAGCATAGTTAAGACTAAGCATCAAAAGATTATTAATGCCAAGTAACCAGTCAATGACATAGATGTTTTAATGGCACAAAATTCTATGTAAACCATTTTTGGCTAACACAATCTTGAATTTTTGATATGAAGAGATAAGGATAAAGTCATGGTACACATTCCTATGCAATACATGAAACTAATCATAAAAAGGGAAGAACTAAGTGGTAATAACAATCAACCAAAGTCATTAATCATTACCTAAGATTGTCTCTAGATGCCTACTTAAAGAGGCAAACCCTGAGGTGGAGTAATATGTGAAGGAGGATACTAAGGAAAGTATCTTGTGTGAAACAAGCATGGAGAAGATGGATAATTGAATGAGTGACTAAGTAGAATCAATAAGGAGGATAGATTAGTTGTGAAGTCAAGCAATGAAAGGTCAGAGAAGATATATTAGATCAAGAGGATCAAGATATAGATAGTAAAGAGGAGATTTGATATCTAGTAGAAAGATGCTACTAAATCATTTTAATAAGTGATACTAGGCAAATCTCTTAACAGAGTAGTCCTAACAAACTTTTTTAAATCTCTTAATAGAGTTCTTACTTAATTGTGATTTTAAATCCTTTAGTCAAGGTGAGACGTAATAGTCTTTGTAAGTATTTAACAGGGCCGACCTCTCATAGGGTAGATCATAGATTATGATAAAAATTGTGTTGCCATAATTAGCCACACTTTATTTCTATAGTAGTGAAGGTTTGTGGGTGTCATCCCCACCCAATTTCTTCCTTCTCCTTGGATGGTTTCTAGGTAATCAAATTTTGTGTTATGTGTTTATTTACTTTATTCTATGGATGTGATCCATGCTTCCATATTTTAGTTTACATGTTAAGTTATGAGATGGATAATGGTGAAATGTTTTAGTGGTAAAGGTTTTAAGTAATTATTCAACCCCCCTCCTCCCCCTCTCTCAAAACTTACTTTCCCATTGTTATTTCCAGTAATTTGTATCAGAGCCTTATTCTCTAGAAATTAAAGTTTGTTAGCTTTGGAGGAAAGATCTTGAAGATGGAAGCCTACAAATTGGGAAAGACTATTGAGAACCACAAGATTGAAATATAGTTTTTCCTACATCAACTTAAGGAGGTAAGAGATGAACTACAACATTCATTGAAAAGAAGAAAGGAATTGGCCATTCAACAAAGTGACACTTAATATCAAGAAGAAGACACCATTGCATTGTTTGAGGATAAGACCTCCAAAGAATTTGATGTAGAAATTTCAAATTTGATGGAAAAGAATAATGCCCTAAATGAAGAAGTTGAGAATCTAAAAAGGGAAAATGAAACTCAATTAGTTATATTGTGTGAGATAACTCAACTGAAAAAGAAAGTTGAGGAATAAAATTTCATGATTGGAGAAGATAAAAGAAGAATAGCAAACATACTTAAAGAAAAGACATCAGATGTGTAAAAATTTGCAAACATGCATCTAGACACAATGAATTAGTTGATGATTACAAATCAATAACTAAATAGGAAAGACGTTGAGATTACAACTATGAAATCATAAAAGGACCTACTACATAATGAATTGAAAGAAAATAAGGAATTTATTGATAAGTTCAATAAACCTAGTGAAGCCATAAAGTACTTTGAGAAAATAATGAACACACCAAGGACAAATGATGATACTACTAGATTGGGATATTCTACTACTAAGGAAGGAGAATCGTCTAAAAGTGGTGAATAGAGGAATAATAAGGGGAAGACTAGAAAACCCACTTGTCATCATTGTGGAAAATTAGGTCATACAACTAATGAATGTAGGAGTAACACTGACAATAAAAACCCTAAGTAGAAAAATAGAGGAAATTGTTATAATTGCAAGAAGAAAGGAAATCATGCACATGAATGCAAGGCCAAGATGATCAACACACAAAAATTTGAAGGATATTGTTACAACTATAAGAAGTATGGACAAAAAGCATATGAATGCATATCTAGATCTAAGTGGACATCAAAAAAGAAAAAAAAGGTACATCATCATGGAAATTCTTATAATTGGGATTACAACACAAGGTATAGTTGTCACTATTATGGAGAATATGGTAATGTTGTTGTAAATTGCATAAGGACTCACATTAGAGAAAATTACAAAAAGTGGTTAAATTTAGAGATTTTATGCTTTAGTTGTCTTAAGGTTGGTCATGTATGAAGAAACTACTTAACTAGGTCAACTACACCAAGCAATGAATTCAACAAAGACAAAGCAAAGGTAGATGTTGAAAAGACAAAGATGCAAATGAACAAGACATGGAGAAAGAAGGAAGATTGTAGTGAATCAAGCCAAGATGAGGTCACTTTATCCAATGGATTAGGTGACTATATCACCCCCAACTAGGAAAGAAAAGGTATGTGTGGAATTGATATCTAATGATATATTTTGCATCAATTCCAAGCATTTAAGGAATGAAAAGGTTTTTTCAACATAAATTAAGATGTAATGAAGTGACTAGAAGGTTGAGACAATCTATTGTTATGATATATTTTTTGTTTTTAATGAGTATTGGAGAATTTTAGTTATGGCCTAGTTATGAAGGTATCATAGTGGTTTTTGAGCTTGCTATGTTAACCGAGCATTTTGAAAATCCTTCATCAGCCTAGCTTACAACTTTGTATGCACTAAGCATTAAATGCAATGTTTTCAAGGTTATATAGTCAATTTTTTAGTCATTTGCACTTACTAGGCAGTTGAAGAGAAAGAAGGTGAATTTTGAAGAGGATTTTAGTGACTCCAAACAAGATTCTATTGCAACATGACACTATTCCATCAAATTGAGAGGTATTTCTCTTGTGCCAAGTTACATTGTTTCAAGTTTATAAACCCTCGATAGAAAAAATGGAAATGAGCTCTTTGATAGCAAAGAGAAAGGAAGGTAAAGAGGTTTATGAATTTTTAGTTAATCAGTAATGATGTGCAGGAAGCTCCAAATTTTAAAGCCATACCTAAAATTGCATATAAGGGAGACCCATTAAGTGCTTTATTGAGGATCCCACCAAAGGTTTTGATGATTCACAGAATTAGGTGTTGTTATATGTGCAAGATAGGTAAAGTAGGAGACCTAGAGATCAGGGAGACATATGAGTGGTTATGTGAAAAGGGATTCTTGAAGGAGGAGAACATGATTGTAGAGCACAAAGGGTTGATGTGTGCCCTAGATTTTCCTTAGATATTCAAGATAGAATGGATAAAGATAGTATTGAGTAGAATTCATGATAATAAACTATGGTTAGAAGATGGTCCTATTAGAATTTCTAAAAGAATTATTCATAGGGTAACAAGGTATCCTACCCTGGATAGACCCTATACTATTAGGAGTGATGCCAAGGAAGTAATTGAGAAGAACACTAGAGTAGTATGGAATAAGAGGTGTGTGTCCATTGATATAATCAAAGACCCTATAATTTCATTTGTAGTGCGTATGATAGCACATAGATTTTATCAATCTAGAAAAATCAATAGCATACCATGTGATGTTGTGGACCTAAGTTATAATATTTTTAAATGTGATCACAGCTATGACCTAGCTGAGCTATAGCTTCAACAATTGTCAGAAAACCTAGACACTATCATAAAGGAAAATAATTCACAATGTAAGTTTGGCTCACTCATTATGTACATATTCTTCTATGTCCAAAATAATTTTCCTACATTTGGCAAGGTAGTTTGTAAGACTAATCAATTAGTTACCCAACAGATAGGGGACTATATTAAGCAAATAGATTTAAAAAATGATTTAGTAGTTACTAGCTATTTTGAAGACTTTAAGAAGTCTATGAAGCAGAGATCAAGGATTTGTGTGTCTCTATTGGAAGAACATTATAATGATGTTTGTTTCCTAGTAGATGTTAACTATACATGTTAAGATTAAATCATGGACAAAAATAATAATTACATGCAAATATATCCAATAACAGAAAATAATAGATCATACAGAAAAGAACACAAGGCACCAAGATTTAACGTGGTTTACCCAATCCCTGGGTTATGTCCACCAAATCGCAAGTCCAATATTTTTATGATCCATTGATTACAACCTAATTAGAATCCATAATCCCTTACAGCTCAATATCATTACAAGAACCAATTTCACATCACACCTTATGAAACAATCCCTAACCCTAAGCCCTTTTATACAAGTATTTTAACCACTTTAGGCTTATAATTAATAATTACATGTTAGCCAAAAATCCTGATAAAATAGGGCCCAAATTTTATTTTTCTGAACCCCAAAGAATTATGAAGTATGTATAGTACTTTCCTAATCAGTCACCACAATCTAACAAACTCCCACTTAGAGACTGATCCTATAGCAATACTGCTACTACATGGGGCTCCCACTGGATCAAACCACCCTAGACTCTAATGTTCTTTTATTTATATTTAGTCTAGAAGACCAACCAAAACTAAAGAGGATTTTAGCTTCTCCCTTGTTACTACCTTTGTCAACATATCTGCTAGATTGTCATTGGTATGTATCATGTCTAGCTTTAACTGTCCATCCTCCAAAACCGACCGAGTGAAATGGTACCATAATTGTATGTGTTTGGTCTTTGAATGTAGGGCTGAATTCTTTGCAAGATGAATGGCACTCTGACTATCTGTGAACAAATAATTATCCTTTTAAGGATGTCCCAATTCTTGTAAGAAGAACTGAAGCCATATCATCTCCTTGGCTGCCTCTATAGAAGCTACATACTCTGCCTCTATAGTGGATAAAGCATTAACCTTTTGTAACCTAGAAACAAAGCTCACAGCTTCCCCACCAATAGTAAAGATGTAACTTGTAGTACTTCACCTAGTATCAATATCCCCTACCAAATTTGAGTCAACATAGCCCTGTAAATTAGTAGTAGAGCTGCCAAAAAAGTGTAAACATTTATTGGATGTTCCTCTCAAATATCTGAGAATCCATTTGATTGCATTCCAATTCTCAATTCCTGGATGACTCATATACCTACTAACAACTCCCACTGCATGTACAATATTTGGTCTAGTAAATACCATAGTAGACATCAAGCTTCCTACAGCTAAAGCATAGGGTACCTTGGACATCTTATCCTCCTATTCTTGTGTCTTGGGACACATATCCTTAGTCAATTTCAAATGACTAGGTGAAGGTGTGTTGACAGCTTTAGCATTCTCCATAGAGAAACATTGCAACACCTTCTCAACATAATCAGCCTGAGATAGTGTCAATGTTCTATTTTTCCTATCTCTCCAAATCTTCATACCAAGGATTTGTTTTGTTGCCCCCAAATCCTTCATAGCAAATGCATGTGCTAATTGGATTTTTAGCCCCTTAATGTGATCCATGTTAGACCCAGCTACAAGCATATCATCAACATATAAACATAGAATAATGTAGCTATCATCATCCAACCTCTTAAAATAAACACAATGATCTAAATGACACCTACTATAGCCATGCTCATGCATAAAACTGTCAAATTTCAAATACCATTGTCAAGGTGCTTACTTAAAGCCATATAAACTTTTGTTCAATTTGTACACTAAGTTCTCCTTACCTTTGACCACAAATCCCTGTGGCTGAGCCATATATATCTCTTCATCCAAATCACCATGAAGGAAGGTTTTTTTAACATCTAGCTACTCTAAATGAAAATCTTTAGTAGCCATTATACTTAAAATAGTAAGAATAGAAGTCATTTTAACAACAAGAGAAAATATCTCATCAAAATCAATTCCCTTTTTTTCTGTAAATTCTTTTACAACTAACCTGGCTTTAAATATTTTCTTACCTCCATCCTCTTCTTTTAACCTATAAACCCACTTATTCTATAAAGCCTTTTTACCTACAGGTAACTTGCACAAATCCCATGTCTTATTCTTCAGCAAAGAGTTCATTTCATCTTTCATTGCAGACTCCCACTGAATCTTAGTATCCACTTGCATAGCTTCATCATAACTTTCAGGTTCACTAGCATTAGTAAGTAAAATAGAATACAAAGAGGGAGAGAATCTTTTTGGAGGTCTAATTTGCCTCGTTGATCGACTAACATTCATCGATGTATGTGGTATTTGTTGTTGCAGTTGTTGCACATCATGAAGAATGGCTAGAACATCAGCTTTTGGAGTATCATCTAGCACTACATAATCATCTTTTTTCTTCTCATGTTGCAGCAACAAATCTTTGTTCAACACTTTCTCATTGAATATGGCATCCCTGCTTCTTACAATTTTATGATTTTCAAAATCCCAAAGCCTATAACCAAACTCATTAATGCCATATCCAACAAATACACATTTCTTTGACTTAGCTTCTAGCTTGGTTCTATTTTCAGAATCTATGTGAGAAAATGCTTCACAACTGAAGGTTTTGAGAAAAGAATAACTCACCTTCTTACCAGTCCATGCCTCCTCTAGAATACCATAGCCCAAAGGAGTAGAGGAACTTCTATTAATCAAATATATAGCAGTATTGATAGCCTTCTCCCACATGTGTAAGGGCAACCCAACATGCAACCTCATGCTCCTTGCACATTCTATTATAGTCTTGTTCCTGCATTTAGCCACTCCATTTTCATGTGGAGTCCTTGGAATAGTTTTATGTCTATGAATACCATTAGTGGAGCAATAATCTTCAAATTCATGACTGCAATACTCACCACCATTATCAGATCTGAAACATTTTAATTTTTTACCAATCTCATTTTCAACCAAGCATTTCCAATTCTTAAAAGTTTGAAATACATCAATTTTTTGTCTAAGAAAATAAACCCATAGTTTTCTAGTTGCATCATCAATAAATGTAACATAGTAATGAGAGCCACCAATGGAAGATACTTGAGCTGGTCCCCATACATCGATATGCACAAGCTCTAATTTCTCCCTTTTATTTTCCTTCCCAATCTTTGCAAAAATCACTCTCTTTTGTTTTCCATACACACAACTTTCATAGAAATCCATATTAACACATTTTAGACCTAGTAAAACTTTCTTTGAATGAAGTACTTTCATACCTTCCTCACTCATGTGCCCAAGTCTATTGTGCCACAGTATTTTATCAAAATCTACAACAGCTATTTGTTCTCCCTACTCAACTACAGCAATTGTTCCTAAACATTCATTTTTCTCTGAAACAATTAAAGTAGAAGGAACAATATGACTTGTACAAAGATATAAGGTGCCTACTTTCACACCTTTTGCTACTACAAGGGAACTTTTTGAAACCTTCCAATTTTTATCATTAAAAGTAACTACACAACCTCATCACTGAGTTACCCTACTAAAATTAAATTCCTACTCAACCTTGGAACATGTCTTACCTCATGTAGTAGCCAATGATTCCCAGTCTACAACCTAATCTTAATTTTTCTCTTTTCAACAATCTAACAAGGCTCATTATCGCCCATATAAACAAGCCCAAAATCCCCTTGGACATAATCAATAAAATAACCTCTATGAGATGTAGCATGAAATGAAGCACCAAAATCTAAAACCCACGAATCATCAACACTTTCTAAAGATAGAAGCAAAGCATCCTCTTTGGATTTGTTACTTACTACATTTTTCTCCTTGTCTCCATCTGATTTATCTCCTTCATTTTTCTTTTGATTCCAGCAATCTTTCTTTTTATGACCTTATTTTCTACAGTATCAATAGTCGTTTGGTCCTCTCGATTGAGACCTCCTCCCCTTTGACTTTCCTCTTGATTTCCCATGATTTCCAAAATTGCTTCCTCTCTTAGTTGTTCTACCCCTACTTTTTGCATTCAAAGAACTTCCTAACGTAGATCCATTTGAGGATTTCCTACAAGTTTCCTCACTCAAAATAACATGGATCACATCTTCACATTTTAGGGTACTAGATCTAGGAATAGAATTACTCACAGCCATTACCAAGCCATTCCAGCTTTTAGTCAAAGAACAAAAAATCAAGAGAGCCCTAATTTCTTCATCAAAATTGATACCCATAAAAGATAACTGACTAGTAATAGTATTAAACTCATTTAAATGATCTACAACACATCCACCTTCTGCCATTTTCATATTAAATAAATGCTTCATGAGAAATACCTTGTTTGAAGTAGAGGGCTTTTCATACAATGTCACTAGGGTTTTCATCAACTCTTCTGTCATCTTCACTTTTGTAATATTAAATTCCATTGATGGTGCCATGGATAACCAAATTCTTCCAAGTGCTTTTCTATCCAAAAGATCTCATTCATCATTTGACATAGATCCTTGATTCTTGGCTTTGCCTTCCAATATCTTCCATTTGCATCTTCTATAACTAGAAGTTCTACCCATTAAACCTATCAACCCTTAGCTTACCCTCATCTACCATTGCTTCCATTCAACCATGAGACTCCCACTCAACTATGAGACTTTCTTGTAGAGAATAACTAAAAAATCAACCTCGCTCTGATACCACTTGTTAGGATTAAACCATGGATAGAAATAACAATTACATGCAAATATATCTAATAACAAAAAATAATAGATCACATAGAAAAGAACACAAGGGATGAAGATTTAACATGGTTTTCCCAATCCTTGGGCTATGTCCACCAAACATCAAGTCCAATACTTTTATGATCCAATGATTACAACCTGATTACAATCTGTAATCCCTTACAACTCAATACCACCACAAGAACTAATTTTGCATCACACATTATTAAACAATTCCTAACCCTAAGACCTTTTATACAAGTATTTTAACCGCTTTAAGGTTATAATTAATAATTACATGTCGGCCAAAAATCTTGATAAAATAGGGCCCAAATTTATTTTTTCAGGGCAATGCCCTGAATCCCAAAGAATTATGAAGTATGTACAGTACTTTCTTGATCAGTCACCATAATCTAATAATACATATATTCACGTATCTATTCCAAGGGTTAGATGGTTGAGACCATTACCTAATGAGGTAAATGTTGGTGAAGCATCAACAACCATTACTATACTATTGGTAGAAGAAATTTACAAGGATGCTACATCATTTAGAAATTATGATGAATCCAAGTGAAGGACTACTATAAATTTGCAAACTACCACCATCAGAAAGAAAGAAAAATGAAATGATGAAGAAACTGAAAGAGAAGTTTGGTGAAGGTGAAGAAGAAGAAGAAGAAGGTTAAGAACCTCTATAGATAACACAAGGACAAGGTTAAGATCAAGCTTTAGAGGATGAAGAGGAAGTCAACCTAGAACCCAAAGAAAAAGGAAAGAAGAGGAAAGCATAGTAGAAGAAAGAGCAGAAACTTAAGAAGGTAGCAAACAAAATAGAATAGAAGCTAGTTGCACCATTGACAAGGTCAAGCGCAAGGGTTGCCACTATACAAGCCAAGGAAGCTCAATCTACCAAAGGAAAAAGGAAGGATGACATAGTAGAGTTGATCATGCCTACTAAGAAACTAAGAAGGAAGTATAAGCCACAAGAGGAACTAGATGATGAAAGGACAGAATCAAATGACATCAGTCAATTCAAAGTGGTAAGCCACAAGTCTAATATTGTCAATATATGTGAGTATGTTAAAGACAATGTAGATTTATCTAGATTTACACACATTGATTTTGATAAGTTACATAAATGAGACCAGAATAATGTTGAAGAAGCTATTTATGATATGATGTCTACTTTTAAGGCAACTCCTTTAGAGATTTATAACTTTTTTCCAAAATGTCTATATGAGAGAGTTGTGCAGAAGTGGAAGTTCAGTATGGCTACTAAGATGCATATAAGAGAGATAACTCTATCTCAAGTTATTTCTAGTCTAGACAAGAAGAAAATTGCCAAAGTTGTAGAGAAGTATAAAGGGAGACTTACTCCTAAACACAAAGCTTTTCATATTCTAAAGAAGAAAATTGAAGAGGTGGTAAACTAAAGTACACTACTTTAGAAATCAGTTTATGGTTTAAGAACATAGGCTATAGAAGATAAAGAAAATATAGTAGGATAAAAGGCCAAGTTAGTAAAAGAGAAAGTTGAGACAATAGAATTTGTGGAGG
This sequence comes from Cupressus sempervirens, assembly GCA_028749045.1. Classification (NCBI taxonomy): domain Eukaryota; kingdom Viridiplantae; phylum Streptophyta; class Pinopsida; order Cupressales; family Cupressaceae; genus Cupressus; species Cupressus sempervirens. The sequence continues at coordinate 659,009,712 of CM053786.1, forward strand.
AGAAGGAAGAACTAGCTAAGGATGAAACAAAGGATGACCTAAAATAGGACACAAATATTAATTTTTCTGACATTAGTACTCCACAAGGAAAGAAAAAGAGTCAATAGGACTCTGTAACCATTGAGGAAGTTCCTAATAATTCTACATAGAATGTAAATCCACTAAGTGAAGATGATATAAAAAAATTATAGCAAGAATCCACCAATAAAGAAATACCATGCATTAATATTGTATTGGTGAGGATTGATGAATTTGCAAAGGCACCCACTGAGACACAAAAATAAGATACATCTATTGTGGCCCCACTGGTTGCAGAGGTAAAAGAGAAAGAGTTAAATGAACAAACAATATCACAAGATAAGGTTTTGGAGAGAGAAGATGAACTTAATAATGCACCATCCTCAATGCAAACATTCTCCATTAAGATGAAAGAGAAAGAGGCAAAAACACTAGCTACACCACTACCTAGTCTACAAAGCTCAAGTATACAAGCACTTTTGGTAATTGACAAGGAAGGAAATGAAGAGAATAGGGGTAAGGAAGCCAGTCCTATACCCACCTCACAAAAGTATGTTGAAAATCAAAAAGAGCATGATCAAGTAGAAGAGGATAATATGACTATTGAGACTAAGGAGCAAGAAGAAATTCAAAAACTAGGCACTTTGCCAATCATTTCAACTCCTACTAGTAGCCAAACTCTTTAGACATAGAGTACTCAGGTGACACCATTGTAGATATCAATGTTAAGTGCAAGCACACCAAAGAGTACTAAAACTACATTACTGGAGGATATGATTTTAGATGAGGTGATTGTTCTACCATAGTTTAATCCAACAACAATCACATTGGAAGAGATGTAGATACTACAAGAGGCCCTACAGAAGAAATAAAAGCAAGAGAAGCTCATAAGAGAGCATAAGAAAAAATAGCTTTTGCATGAAATAAAAGATATTTTCTTTGATGTTTTTGATATTTCAAACAGATTGTCAAATAAGACTATCTTAGAGAAATTTGTACATATAGTTGATAAGATTAAAGATGAAGATATAGAGACCAATGTAAAATTATCAGAATGGTCTGAGAAGAAATTTCACACTAAGGTCATGGATAAGATATGCAGTTCTATAGAAATGAGACAAGTTGATTTATCAACTAAAATGGATAGTGTGAAGAAATTTTTGGAGAACATTTACTCTCTATATAGTAAACTATGCAGTGTTGATTTATTTACTCAAGACACTCAAAAAACAATTGATAGGTTGAAAGGAGATCTTAAGTCTACTAGATCTTCATTGAAGACATCTCTTTACACTAGTTAATTACGTTTTCAAAGACTAATGCTGGCACAGGGAAGGCTTGTCGAGTTGCAACAAAAAGATGTAAATATAAGATCAAATCTTATTAACATACAGGTTATGTTGACTCTGCAAATGGAAATTTTATAGAAAGAACTAACCTTTGCAGAGACATTGATAAAGAAAGATTCCATCTTTATACACAAGAAGGTCTAGTGGATATGGCAACAAATCTAGAAATACATATTCGATAACTTGATGTAACAAGAGAGAATTGGGATACCACTTTGGGAATCATAATAGAAGTACACAAGCCATTCTTGGATAAATTTATAGTAAGTGTACAACCCTCATACACATAAGTTCCAAAAAGGGGGATTTTGAATATTTTGAAGATTTTAAAGACATTGTCAAGGAAGATATCTACTTAGAAGGAATCATAGAACATAAATGAAGTATTTACTTAGTGGGAGTAACATAACAAGCTAACAACAACATTTTTGCAAATTTTGAAGGTTTTAAAATTTTGTATAGAGACCAAGAAGAATGTATATATTGGTTGACTTATGCATGAAGAAAGAATATATATGCCATGACAAAGTGATTTTGCCACTCATGTCAAAGGGGGAGATTGTTAATCTCATTATGGTTTTGACATTGTAGTGATGAAACACTTAGTCATCATCTAGCATAGTTAGTTTGTCATCACTATGATTGAGCTACTTTAGGTTGATTGTATACTATGTGTTAAGTGAACAGAGAGAGTCAAGTGATCAGTGTGAGCCAAGTGATTAGATCATGTCGATAATAAGCCTCCAAGAAATACATGTTGAGTGATATGATAGTTAGTGTCGAGCACTAGTAGGTGCTGAGAAATCACTATGTTCCAAGTCACTCAAGTGTTGAGAAGACAATGTATGCCAAATAGTTAGTACATGCTAAGTGATTTAGGAGTTGAGCAAGTAGCACAAGAGCATAGTTAAGGCCAAGAATCAGAAGCCTATTGATGCCAAGTAACCAGTCAATGATATATATGTTTGTAATGGAAAAAAATTATATGTAAACCATTTTTGACTGACATAATCTTGAATTTTTGATATGAACAGATAAGGATCAAGTCATGTCATGCATCTCTATGCAATACATGCAACCAATCAGAAAAAGGAAAGTATTAAGTGGCAATAGAAATAAACTAGAGCCACTGATTATTACCTAAGATCATCTCTAGATGTGTACTTAAAGAGATAAACCCTAAGGGGGAGTAATATGTGAAGGAGGGTACTAAGGAGAGTATCTTGTATGAAAGAGGCATGGAAAAAATAGATAATTGAATGAGAAGCAAAGCATAATCAATAAGGAGAATAGATCAATTGTGAAGTCAAGTAGTGAAAGGTTAGAGAAGATATATTAGATCAAGAGGATCAAGATATAGACTGTAAAGAGGAGATCTAACATCTAGCAGAAAGGTGCTAACCAAAGGATTAGGTAATGAATCATTTTAACAAGTGATACAGGGAAAATTTCTTAATAGAGTAGTCCTAACAGTCTTTTGTAAATCTCCTGATAGAGTGCTTACTTAATTGTGATTTTAAATCCTTTAGTCAAGGTGAGACCTAATAGTCTTTGTAATCATTTAAGATGAGAGACCTCTCATAGGGTAGATCATAGATTATGATCAAAAATTTGTAGACATAATTGGCCACACTTTATTGCTATAGTAGTGAAGATTTGTGGGTGTGATCCCCACCCTAGGTTTACCTTCACCTTGGAGGGTTCATGGATAATCAAATATTTTTTGGTATGTGTTGATTTACTTTATGCTATGGATGTGATTCATTCTTATATATTTTAGTTTACATGTTAATATGAAATAGATGATGGTGAAATTTTTAAGGACTTATTCCCCCCCCACCCTCCTGTCTCAAAAATTTCTCATTGCTATTTCCAACACACTAGCCTTCAACCATGAAGGATACCATAGCTTTAGCTAAGTGATTATTTTGACATACAAGAGGAACAATAATGGCCTTAATGATATCCTCATTATCATTTTGAAGAGTTGCACTATAGCTAGTAGCCCCTAGGTTCTCCTTTTCTACCCATAAAAATTAAATTTGATGTATCCCTTAGCAAGAAAATACCATCTAACATTCTCCCTTTTATCTTTCCTAATATCTTCTAAAATCTTAGAGCTACCCTCAGTATTCCCCTTGTCAAAGTCCACTTTTCCTTTCAAACTACTATAAAAGTTTTCAACCACATTTAATTTGATTATATTAGCCAACACTACTAGATTTTGAAAGGTTTCCTAAGATCCCTACTATTCTATTAATCTTTCTAGAGTTTCTACAAAGCATGGGGACGAAGGAGAAACAAGAGACCTTTTTCTATAGGTAGTTTACAACTTCTCCACATAGTCCACAACTCATACACCATCCTAGGCTCTAATGCAAGTTCTAGCTTTGAAAAAGAAGAATCTAAGATTCCCAAGCTTAAGGGGACTAAAAAATGTTGTGGCCCCCAATCTCAAGACACTGTTCACAAAGAAAACACCTGTTAGTAAAAAACACACCTCTTTCCATCAGATCATCGGTTGTAAAGATTTTGTTTTGAATCACTAGCCATTGGAAGATATTGATTTGTAGAATAAGGTGTTGGTTCCACACCATGGCCCACAATAGGGGAGGATTGATTTAAATTTATAGATAACTTATCTTTGATGCTACAAAAGAAGAGCCATTGATACTAACCTCCCAAATAAATTGATCATGCTCAGTCAAAACTAGTACAATGGTATTGAGCAAGATCATTGCTTGATTAAAGATAGGATCAAGAATGGTCAAATCTACCCATCTTCCATTCTACCAATAATTTAAGACATGCAAACCAAAACAAAGAATAAATCTTTTCTTGAAAGGCTCAAACATTAACTTAGAAGAGATCCGTTAAAAAAAAATCCACTTGTCTTTCCAAAAGTCAATACTATGACTATTACCCACTTTTCATCTAGATCTTGACTTAATTAAATCCTTCCCCTGCTAGATGCCATTCCAAATGCTAGAACCATGAACCAAAATATGAGAATCCAAGAAATTTATAATACTCATATCATTGATAAATTATTTACTCTTTATGATCTTATTCCAATATTTTTTGTTTTAAAAATGTGCAATATTTTCTTCACCACAAGGGTTATGTTTAACAATTTGATAGAATAAATTCATAGGCCACCATTTGATTTAGAGTTATAGACTTTGTACCAAGAAACTAGAGCCATTCTTTTTTGTCCTCAACTCCAAACCAAAGAAAAATTCCTTTGTATTTTTTCAATCGAATCCAAAAAATTTCCCAATATTTTGAACAAACTAAGAGCATAAACCATTAATTTTTCCAAGGTATATTTGAGAATTTGGAGTTTCCCAACCTGAATAAGGAGAGCATCTTTCCACCAAGCCAATTTTGCATTAAATTTTTCAATCAAATTTGCCCAAAAATATTCTAGGATTTTAGCCCTAAAGGAATCCAAATATAGGAGGCTGTCATGATATCAATTTTACTGTCTAGAATCCTAGCAATCTTCTTGTATCTAGGGATAGGAATATTGATAATAAAAAGACAAAGCTTTTTTCCCAATTAATCGACTACTTAGAGTCCTTAGTGTAAACTTGGAGATGTTCTTTAAAATTTCTAGCTTCCTTTATCAAAGATTCTCCCATCATAAAAATATCATCAATAAATTATGAATGAGCATAGATTGGACCATCAGAAGAAGCTTTAAGGCCAACAATCTACCCTTCTGACACATGAGCAATAATAAAATTTTCCAAGGTCTCCACCATGATCACAATGAGAATAGAAAAGAGAGGATCTCCCTATCTTAATCCTCTAGAAGGTTTGAAGAAATTTGAAGAGGATCCATTAACAATACCAACCAGCTAGGGAATTCAAAAAAGGCTATATGAAATGATCCCCAAAGCCAAAATTCTTCAAATATTTGAATAGGAAGTCCCAGTTGTTGGAATTCTTTAGAATAACTAAGAGGTGGGGTGAATTAGTTATCGAAGGTTGAAATATATAATTAAAACTTTTCACAAATTAGTGAACCCATATCCACAAAAAATTTCACCATGCATGCATCCATTAGATCATACAATCACTTAAACTTGTAAGTTACTATCAAGTCAACTTTTTAGGAATGTAAGCGTAAAACACAAAAAATTCAATACACATTTGAAACAATGATTTAACGTGGAAACCCAATTTGAAAAAAAAACCAATAATATGCTACTCATTCTCACTCTTCTAAAGTTATTCCCTATGAAAGGCCAACCCTATCAAAGGTTACAACACATACTATTAAATGTGACTTGGTTAAAAGATTTCAATCACCCTATTATGAGTGAGCCTTGTTAGAGAACTTTGGATCATTCACTTGGAATATTCAATTAAAGGATTTACAAATGACTATTAGGTAAACCTTGATCTAAATGATTTACCCTAGACTCGTAAAACGGTTAGAAAGTAATAGTAAGGCTTGATATGATAAAAACTTGCAACACACTTGCAAATTATAGATCACTATTTTAGTCCTCCATTCTGCTTGGCTTTCACACACTTCAGCTCTGATAGCTTATTCACCCTTCAAGCATTCATATCCTTAAGCCTTCTTTCTTTACTTGTCAATGCAGTCTCTTCTCTTAGGTCACTAAATTAAGCAATACCCTAGACTCCTTGTCTTCCTTAGTTTCTCCTACATGAAAACCTTTGCTTCTGACCAACCATCTCTATAAATAGAAAATTAAGATCTTTTTTTGTTCATCATCCTTCATCCATTTTAGGGTTAGGTTAGATTAGGTAGGATTCAATGAATCTACCCATCATTTCATTTCATTCCTTTCTAGAAACTTCTCCTTTAATCTTCTTTGAATTCACCTCAAAATGGCTCACAATGAATTTTGTGCCACTAGCTCATTAAGCTAATCTTCCACATGGTTCACACAATCCAAAAAATCAAACTTGTCAAATTAGATTCATTGAATTCTCAATTTTTCTCATAATGTTGACACTTGGCATTAACTTACTTCTAATGCTTAGCACATACTGCATTTCTTGACATCAACTATCAAAACATTCAGCATGAACAAAACTTTGTTGGTGTTTGACATCAACTAAACTTTACTCGACTTATACTATATCACTTAGTTTACACTAAAATTAAATTCTCTTCACTCCAACTAACTTTCTTCTCAACTTACACTAACTTTTCTTGGTACCTACTATGCAGATTGTTAAGCTTGGTAAACATACTTCATTTAACTTGTTATTCTGAACTTAATCAATGTATCCATCCTTTGCAACCTTAAGTAGATTATTAATGCACTATAATACCACTATATTAATTGGTCCTTGTACTCCTTTTCCATATCATAACTAAAAATTTTCTCTAGGTGCTATTGTTACCTAATTTGATCGAATCTTCATTGTTAATCAAACAAATGATAATACTCAAATCATAAAGAATTGTCTTACCAACAAGTAGCAGGTTTGACATCTGTGACAAAACAATGATTGAAACACATTTATCATACTTGTATCAATCCATTTTCAACAATCTCCCTCTTTGGCATTGATGGCAAACCAAACTAACCAAACTTAATTATTATAACAAACAAAATACCAAAAAGAAAATAATTCCTTGTATTGATATCTCTCTCTCTCTCTCTCTATCAGCAACTTTCATCTTCTAAATCGGTTACAAAATTCTATTCTAATCAACAGAAAATCAATCAACTCATCCTTATGACTCCCTTTTGATCACTTCTTATATCTCCTTTTACATTAACTCCCTCATTACTAGGTATTCATGTGTCTTACTATGTTTTCTTTCATCTCCCTCTGTAGTTAGAATTTCTCCCTTAGTAGGAATAGGTAGTTTAACATTTCTCCCTCATTTCTCCCTCAGCAAGATTTCTCCCTCTTTCACAACAATGCCAAAGACTTGTCATCTTAATATATAGATACGAACATTTTTTAGTTTCTCCCTTGGTCAACTATCTTGTGATTGATTTGTAACTCCATCTCTTTGATTACTTTAGGTAACTCCTAAAGTAAGATCCATTGCATCAATGTGTAATATATGTCAATCAACTTGTTTGATGCAGGGCACTCCTCATGCTTCTTAGATATCTTTTTATAGGGGTATCACCCCTAGTTTACCTCTTAGATACTCATGAGCATCCTTAAGTAATGTTTTTGTGAAGATATCAACTATTTTCTCTTTTGTGTTAACATATTCCACCTCCACCTCATTATCTTAAACTAACTCTCACAAGTAATGATACTTGATTGTAATGACTTAGTCTTTCTATGAATCATAGGATTCTTTGATATATTTATAACACTTCTATTATCACAATAAAGTATCATAGATTGAGTGATTTCCTCCTTCATACCTTCGAGTAGTTGTTTGATCCATACAATGTCTGTACAATTTACTACAGCAACAACATATTCAGCTTCATTAGTAGATTGAGAGATGCTCTTTTTTTTTCTTGTTAGTTCATGTAACTAGCCTTTTGCCTAAGAAAAATGCTCCTCTACTAGTGCTCTTTCTGTCATCAATATTTCCAGCCCAATCAACATCAGTGTAGGCTCTCAATTTAAAGTTATCATTTTTCTTATAGTGTAGACCATAGTCTTTCTATTCCTTTTAGATATCTCATTATTCTCTTAACTACCATTAAATGATTCTCCCTGGGATTAGTAGAGAATATTGCAACTATCCCAATAGATAATGCAATATCAGGTCTTTTGTGTACTACATATTGTAATCTGCCAATCATAGACCTATATAATGGTTGATTCACCTTAGCTAAATCATCATTCTTAGACAATTTATGTATTTTCATCATAAATGTGCTTATTGGCTTGGAATCTTCCAATCCAAAAGTTTTCAATATCCCCTTTACATACTTTTATAAGTGATCTATATACCATATTTCATCTGATGTACTTGCAAACCCACAAATAACTTGATCTCTCCAAACATAGACATCTCAAATTATTTCTTCATTTTATTTGGAAAATCCTTACATAAGGTATCTTGACCTTCAAATATGATATCATCAACAAAAATTTCAGATAGTATAATATCTTTTCCTTTCTCTATCTTCAAGTATAGATTGTTGTTATCATCAGTCCTCTCAAATCCAATCTTTAGAAGATAATTATGAAGTCTTTCATACCATGCTCTTGGTGCTTGCTTCAAACCATATAAAGCTTTGTGTAGTCTACATAACATGTTTTTTTTGTCAACATCAAAAAATCCTTCTTATTGTTCTATATAAACTTCTTCCTCTAATATGTCATTCAAAAATCTAAATTTAACATCCATTTGGTAAACTTTGAAACCTTTGTATGTTAAGTAAGCAATTAGAGTTCTTAATCCTTCAAATCTTCCAATAGGGGTGAATGTTTCTCCATATTCTATCCCTTCTTCTTGTGCATATCCTTGAAAAACTAATTTTTTCTTGTTCCTTTTGATTTTACCATTTTCATCTAACTTGTTTCTATATAACCACTTGGTATCGATCACATTTTTATCTTCTAGTTTATGAACTAGAGTCCATGTCTTATTTTTCTCAATTTGTTCAATCTCTTCTTCCATGGCTTTACTCTATTCCACATCTTCTAAGGCATCTTTCACTGTTTTAGGTTCTTTCATGCTCAACAAACTTGTATCATTTCTTAACTTTTTCCTTGTCATTAGTCTAGCATCTTTATCTCGAATGGTTTGTGCAACAGGGTGATGTCTCTTGACATACTTAGACAATATTGGTTCTACTATGTTTTCTTCACTTGGTCTCTCAACTTCTAAATCACTATGTACATCTCTATTAGGTAGTTCAACATCTCTTTCACATATACTAATCTCAAAATCAGAATGTGCGTCAACTTCATTCTATAACTCGACACCTAAATGTAGCTCAGTTCTTGAATGCAACTCAACATTCATAGTATGTGACTTGGAAGTTACTGTACTTGCTATTAGTTGCAACTTGATTTCTAGCATCTTCATCAGTAGGCATACCTTCATAAAAGTATTCAAATGATTTGTATTATTTTGGTTTCTTCATAGGTTTAGCCTCATGTACTTTTATATATTCATCAATTTTCACATTTGCACTTTTTGCAACTTTGTTAGTGTTAGCATATAAATGCTTATAAGCTTTACTTCTTGTTTAATAACTTATAACCTTCAAATATTTTACATTTGGTGAATATCTGTACCATAGTTCAAAAGGTGTTGAAAGAGTACCTTTTTTGACTTGCACACAGTTCAAGGTATACATAGTTGTACTTACAGCTTCTCTCCAATATTTTAAAGCAACATTTTTCTCCATCATGAGTGTCCTAACATAGTCCACTATAGACCTATTCCTCCTTTCAGTAATTCTATTTTTTGGAGCAGTCCTAGAAGTAGATGTCTATCTTTTAATTCCTCTATCATTACAAAACATCTCAAACTCATTTGATTTAAATTCCCCTCCTCTATCGGATCTCAAACATTTCGCACTTTTACTTGTTTCCTTCTCAGCTCTTGCTAGGTACTACTTAAACATTTGGAAAGCATCAAATTTCTATTTTAGAAACATAATCGTCATCATTCTAGAATAATAATCAACAAATAGCATAATGTACTTATCTCCTTTGTAGCTTTTCACTTCGATTGGTCCACACAAGTGAGTATGAACAATCTCTAATATTCCTTTAGAGGTGTGATGAATCTTACTCGTAAAACTTGACTTTGTCGTTTTGCCTAACTAACATTGTTTGCAAATTATATAGTTAGGTTTCTTCAACTTAGGAAAACCTCTAACTCTTCTCATGTTACTGATACTAGCCAAGTTATCAAACTTAACACGACATAATCTCTTGTGCCATAGCCACACATCATAAAATTCTACAATTAAATAAGTAGCATCCTTTATATCAAGGTAGAATAGATTACCTCTAGTTTGGTCACCTTTCCCAATTATTTTTCGATTAGTATCATATATCTTAACACGCTTGTTCTCAAACTCAACCTTACAACCTAAATTATTCAGTTGTGACACACTCAAAAAATTATAGATAAGTTCTTCAACATAATAAGCATTTTCACATAGAATCTTTTCTATGAGTTTGATAGAACCTTTTCCTTTTATCAAACAAGCTGCATCATTACCAAACCTTACACTATTTCCATCATAATAATTCAAGGTCATGAACTTACTTTTATCTCTAGTCATGTGATGTGAACACCCATTGTCAATGATCCATCTATCATTCTTGTTCACACAAGACACTATTGCAGTTGCCTCATCCTCATCAAATTCATCATTCATTGCAACATACACCACTTCATCATCATGATTTTTAGATCCATGTTTTGTTTCCTCTTTAGCAATGTAACAAGAATTCTTGCCTTTTTCTTTGTAATCTTTTTTGTCTTCATCTCTTCTACTTTTATACTTGTCTCCACCTTTACAATTCTCTTTTTTGGACATCGAGTAGCAATATGACCAACCTTGTTACAATTGAAAAACATGATAAGTAACTTACTTTTGAACTTGCCTTTACCTATATGAAATCTCCTTGCTAGTAGTGCTTCAAGTTGATCTACATCTTCCTTGTATGTATCACTATCATTGGACACATATTTTACCTTTTTCTTCTTCTTCTGATTAGGCTCCTTCAATGACAACTCAGCTTTGAAAGAAAATTCAACATTATTAGGTTTGTAATTATCAAAATTAGATAGTTCAAAAGTAGTGAGCCTACCTACCAGACATTCAAGAGTCAAATCAGTTCCTGGTATACATGTCTCAGTTCTTGTGTTGCAGAAAATCTTATAGCATAAATAGGCAACAATGTTCTCAAAAATTTGCTTAGTAAAATATCATCATATATCTTACCAATAGCTCCTCTTATTGCATTAACAATATCTTTTATCCTAGAGCAATATTGAATAATATTCTCACCTTCTTACATTCTCATATCATCAAAATTACCTCCAAGACTTTTAGATTTGGCTATTAGAAGATTTTTTTCACCTCCATAGATAGTGTGTAGAGCATCCCACATTTTTTTTGCACTATCACAACCCTTGATATCATCAAAATTGACATAACTTAGGGTAGAGGAAATCTCCAACATTTCCTAGTTGTGTTATTTCTTCCTTTTCAGATCTTCAACAATTAGGACTCCGACATGATCAACATGCTCAACAACAATGGTAGATTGTGCATAATCCCAAAGACCTCCTAGGTGTAGCTTCAATAGAATTTTCCATGTAGGAAAGATATCTCTATTAAGCTTGGGTACCTCTCTTTATGACATCTTGATCTTTTTGCTTCTAGTATCTTCAAACTAGTCCTCTTGAGTAGATGTGCTCTGATACCAATTTTTTGAATTCTTTAAAATAAATGAGAGGGGTGTTGAATCATTTATCCAAGGTCTAGATGTAAAATTAAAACATTTCACAACATAGTGAACCTGTATCCATAAAACATTTTCATCATGCATGCATCCATTAGCCCATACAATCACTTAAACTTATAGGTTACTATCAAATCAACTTTGTAGAAATGTAAGCATGAAACACAATAGATTCAATAACATGTTTGATACAATGATTTAACATGGAAACTCAATTTCAGAAAAGCCACCAATAACATGCTACTCATTCTCACTCTTTTGAAGTGATGCTTTTTGAAAGGCCAACCATATTTAAGGTTATAATGTACATTGTTAAATGTCACCTAGCTAAGGGATTTCAATCACCCTATTAGGAGTGAGCCTTGTTAGAGGACTTTAGATCATTCACTTGGAATATCACCTGATCTAAGGATTTACAAATGACTATTAGGTCAACCTTAATCCAAAGGATTTACCCTAGAATCATACAATGATTAGAAAGTAATAGTAAGGCTTGATCTGATAACAACTTACAACACACTTGCAAATTACCTATCTCATTTTCATTCCTCTATTCTGCTTGGCTTTCACACACTTCAGCTCTGATAGCTTGTTCACCCTTCAAGCATCCATACCCTTAAGCCTTCTTGTTTTTCTTGCCAATGCAGTCTCTTCTCTTAGGTCACTAAATGAAGCAATACCCTAGACTCCTTGTCTTTCTTAGGTCCATGCACATGACAACCTTTGCTTCTGACCAACCATGTCTATAAATAGAAAATTAAGATCTTTTATTGTTCTTCCTCCTTCATAAATTTTAGGGTTAGGTTAGATTAGGTAGGATTCAATGAATCTACCCATCATTGCATTTCATTCCTTTCTAGAAACTTCTCCTTCAATCTTCTTTGAATTTTCCTCAAAATGGTTCACCATGAATTATATGCCACTAGTTCATCAAGCTTATCTTCCACATGGTTCACACAATCCAAGAAATTAAACTTGTTGGCTCAAATTCATCAAATTCTCAATTTTTCTTATAATAATAACACTTAGCATTAACTTACTTTTGATGCTCAACACATACTGCATTGCTTGATATCCATTATTAAAACACTCAGCATAAACTAAAGTTTACTAGTCCTAGGCATCAACTAAAATTTACTCGACTTTTCCAGCTAATTTTTTACTTGGCTTACACTAACTTTTCTGACACCTACTATGCAGATTATTAAGCTTGGTAGAAATACTTCATTTAACTTGTTCTTCTTAACTTAATCAGTGTATCCATCCTTTGCAATCTTAAGTAGATTATCAATGCACTATAATATCAAGTGTCTTAATTGATCCATGTACTCCTTTTTTGTATCATAACTCAACCTTTCCTCTAGGTGCTATTGTTACCTCATTTTATCAAATCCTCTTCATCAATCCAACAAATGATAGTACTCAAATCAGATAAGTAATTTTCTTACCAACAAGTAGTAGGTTTGACATCAGTGATAACATAATCATTGAAACACATTTATCATATTTGTATCAATCTATTTTCGACACCAATATACTCTATCATAAGCCTTTCAAAGGTCAAGTTTAAGAAGAAACCCTTGATAATTTGAATAATTAGTTGAATCGATCACCTCATGGACTTTAATTTTAGAATCTAGAATTTGTCTCCCCAACATAAACCCATTATGTTGAGGAAAAATGATTGAAGGAAAAATAGTCAATAGCCTCAAAGTCTAGACTTTGAAAAATACCTTGTAGATGGAATTGCACAAATATATCAGTCTAAAATCTTCCACCTTTCTAGCACCCTCTTTTTTAGGGATCAACATGAGAAATTTTGAATTGAATTCTTTAAGAAATTTTCTAGATCCAAAAAATTTGTTAACTAATGCATTTACCTCTTTATCCACTATCATCCAAAAGTGTCGAAAGAAGAACATTAGGAAACTGTCTTGACCTAGGAACTTCTCACCTTCAAAAGAGAAAGAATATTTATAAATTTATTCCATAGACATAATGTAAACTAACATTTTATTAATGTTGTCATCTAGAATTGAAGGAATAGAAGTTAGGAGCCAGTTTAGACTAACAAAAGATAGAATATTTCCTTTATCTGAAGAAGTATTTGAGATCCTTTTAGAAACTCTATGTTTAGATAAAGTTAAGTCTAAGAACCTAGTATTTGTATCTCTAGCATTCAACCAAAGGGCTCTAGATCTTTGTCTTCAGAAAACCTCCTCTTTAGTCACAATATCATGATGCTTCACCAACAAGACTTTCTCCTTATCTAAAGACCCCTGGGAATCCCCATCCATTTGAATAGACTTTTGCACCTCCTCTAGACCATTATTTATATCAATTTTTTGGATAAATATATCTTCAGAAGTCTCTTTGTTCAACACTTTAAATTTATTCTTAACAAAACAAAATTTATTAGCAATCTTGAACATTTTTGACCCTTCAACCTTAACATTTTACCAATCTTGAATGAGATTATCAAAGATGGGGTATTTCATCCACATCCTTTCAAATGTAAAGGGAAAGTTACATTTCAGAGCTAAAGGCTCAGCTAACAAAGAAATTTGGAAGTGATCAGACTCTATCTTAGTGATGGAAGATAGGGAATAATTGAACCTATCAAACCAATCACCCAAAATAAGATCTCTATCTAGTCTAAACTAGATAATATTTGTACCCTTCTAGTGATTACACAACATATAATAACACCCTTGAAGATTCACATACAACAAAGCATGCAAGTTAATGAAATTCATAAAAATCCTACCTACCATCTAGAAGAGCTTAAGAAGAAACTCCCCCTAATTTATCGTTCTCATTCAAGGGAGAATTAAAATCCCCCATAACCAACAATGGGAAATCTATAACCAAAGTTCTAAATGAGCTTAGCCTTTCCCAAAAACCAACCTTCCATTTTTAGAATTGGGGGAATAAACATTAGAGAGAATCCAAGAGAAATTGCACCTAATATGAGTAAGCTTAATACAAATGATATTGTTTTTAAACAGTATAACTTGACCTAGAATGAGGAAATTATTCTAGAATATCACGTCATGCCTTTTGAGGTCCCTTTTGAATCACACCTAGCCACTTTTTCATTCTTGAATAGAGAAAGCATGTCAACTTTATCTTTAGTTATTTTAATTTCTTGAATTAACAACACATCCAGTTTATGATATCGAAAAACATTCCTCACTACATCTTTCTTATGAGGGGCATTCAATCCCCTTATATTCTAGGACATGATCTTCATTTAGAACTAGTAGAGTAGATCTCTTGGATGGTTTTATGTTCCTCATTCAAAATGTCTTCTTTGTTGGTTGAATCATGAACATCCTTTTCTTTTTCTAATGTGGACCTAATGTCACTCCCCCACATTTGGTTTGATCATATTTTGGGTCACTTATTGAAAAATATCGACATTTTATAGTTAAACCTATTTTGGTGATTCACAAACTTCCATGGTTGATAAGAAGAAGAGAGTATTGAATTCATCATGATAAAATTTTCATTTTGATGATAAAACAAAAAAAGTATAGTTTTAGGGACCTAAGATAAGAACTCTATCAGATCATAGAACTTCCAAGGCATGAACCCTAGCTCTACAAAGATAACCACTACCTCTGGACTGGTGATAGATGGTCTAGGTAATACCACTTGATGATTTGGTATCAATCTATTTGAAGAAGGGGATACCTCTATCTCAACCTCAAGCAATCCATGAGGACCTAAAGACCCATTCATCTCTACACCTTTGAATCTCCAAGTGTCAATCCTACTTTGTATTGAACTATATCCTCTAGATAGTCATCCCTATTAGATTTCAAAGCATTAAGCTCTCTTCCACAGTTTAAAGAATCAACCATAACTAGAGAGGTCACATTTATCTCTCCTAAGAGAAACCAAGGACTCACTTCTTTAGCATTGCTAGGACCTTGCAAAGAGATTAATACAATAGAGTCCATAGAGGGGGAAACAACTTGAGTCAATGGATTTGGGTCCTCTAACCCAGAATCCCTCTAGGAAATTGAAACCTATTTATGGATCCACTCCTTTTTCTTTCCTTTCAGGGCTTGAGGTTAAACAACCTTTTTTTCATTTTTAGGATAACTTATAGCCCAGTGACATGTCTTATTGCATACAAAGTAGGCAAAGGGAAGGCTTTCAAACTCAATATCATGTTTTAGTATTACCTTCTTAGAATTGATCAAAATTACAGATGGTAGGTTCTTCAATCTACAAACATTGACACAAATACAAGTAAAGATCATCCTTGATATAGAGGTCATACACTGATCAATAGCCAACAATTGGCCAAAACAAGCTAGAATACCTTTGAAATTCACTTCATTGCAAACCTCCAAAGGCAACCCAAAGAGTCTAACCCAAACAAGGACAAAAAAATTATCCTCAAAGTTCCATTTGGGGGCCCATTTATGGAAAGAGAGATCCATTTTACCAATCATCCAAGGTCCCCCACAAAGGATTCTATTATAATCCTTTTTATTTGAGAACTCAACTCGATTTACTGAATTAATAAGAGAGGTATCTATATCTCTCCTCCATCGGAGCCATAAAGGACTGTGGATAGGAAACCCTTCAGAGGGAAGAAATCTCAAGTTGGCCTTTTAGATATCATTTGTTTATGGGTAGAAGCAAGAAGTTGGGTCTCAATTCCATGGAAGTTTGCGGATTGAGATCACGCACTTTAAGAAATAGGTACCTATTTTAGGCTCAGGTGCTCAATCCAAAATTTAAAAAATGAGCACCCATTTTTTAAAAAATTGGGTACCTATTTTTATTTTCAAAAAATAGGTACCCATTTTTTAAAACATAAAAAAATTGTATTTTTTAGAAACGGATACCCAGTTTTGAAAAGTAAAAGATGGGTACCCATTTTTTTCGAAATCAAGTACCCATTTTTTACTTCTAAAAAATGGGTACCCATTTCTAAAAATTCAATTTTTTCTTTTTAGGGGGGAATTTTATGTGTTTATTTGACATTTTCAAAATGGGTACCTATTTTTTGACTTTAAATAATAGGTGCCCATTTCTTAGAACATTTTGTAGGATTTTTTCCTCTTACCTTAGATTTTAGTTCGAGATAGGCTTGGTGAGACCAAGCCTATGCCTTGACCTCTCAAGATTTGGCTAAGACATTAAAATTACAAATTCACGCCTTGCCATAATTTTTAGAGGGTCTTCCCAATCAATTTTTTTTATGAAACAAAAACCCATTAGAGCTCTCACCATCTTGATTTCAAAAATATAAATTTTATAGTGCTATGATTTTATTTACTATTTTTGCATTATTTTTTAATGAAAGGTCATACTTAAATGTAAAATAGTGAAGTTCACTAAAAATTTAATAACATTTCTATTTTATAATTTTTCTTAAATTAATTTATATGTCATCAATCTACATACAATTCTTTTGAGGTTAAAAAAAATAAATTGAAAAAAGTAAAATTTTGATCAAATTATGGTGTCCATACATGAGAGGTTTTAAAATTTAGTTTTATAGCCAATTAATAATTAATAATGAAAAAATCATTCAATAAAAAATTAAGAAAAAATATTGTCATCAATCTTAGGTGTATTAGGTAACTCCCTTTAAAAGGATTTATGAAAATTCATTTATTTGTGTCAAATTATGGTGTCTGTACATGGGTGTGGTATGGTCCTGAAATAGGCATTTTGAAAAAGTGGTTTTTAAAGATTCATACCAAAAACAAAATCTATCATATGGGTACACAAATAAATTACATATTCAAAAATTAGATTCCAAAGACTACAAATTTTATTTTCGAAGTTTTTTATATTCATTCTCTAAATACATCAAATTTTGACATCAATTGACAAAAAATTTCAAAAATAGGAAAAACACTTCCACTTTTTGGCCAAAAGTGAAACCCAACTTCTTGCACTAACCCTTATAACATAGGACCATACTTATTTAATATTAGGGCAAGAACCAAGAAATGTACCAATAAGAATCATCTCCAAAATGGATATTAAAGCAGCCAAGAGGGGGTCGAGAATGAATATAGAAAACTCCCCATTCTAGAATCACATGTTGATATGTTCCACAGGAATCAAGGGCTTCTTGTTCACGCTATCCCTAAGCAACTTAACCCAATCTTTTTTATCTCACATGAATGTCCCTTTCATAGGTGCCTTAGACAGGTCACTTTTGGAGACCCCTCTGAACCCCCTTCACCAAATCTGGTGATAGCATAAGCAGGAAGTTGGACCACAACCTCAAAAACTCCAACTAGGGTCCCCAAATGTTTATCCTTCAAGACACTATCAAAAGAATCTCATAGAGATTCTAGGAAAAGAATACTATTTAGAATAAAGCCTAAACTAGGGCTAGAAGCACCTACAATTCCCTCCTAACTTCTGACCTTCTACTTAGGATCACCATTTTTCCTGCTCAAATATTTCAAATTTGAATGTACAACTGCACCTAGCTCTTTAGTTGACCCCTCCGAGCTCACCATGAAATCAAAATAATGTTAATTAAATGAACATATAGTTGTCTATAAAATAATGTATCATTTTTTCTTCACATTATTCATGTTAGGCATCTTTAGCAATTTAAGTATGGATTATTTTATGAATGCTAATTATGTTCTATTGCATTTATTTTTTCATGAGAACCAATTTTTCTTTAAAATAGTAACTAATAAATTAAATAGATAAATAAAATTCACTTCTACATTACATTTATTCATTCTAGATTAATTAGAAGTGTCACCTTGTGTGTGATAATGTGAAGGTTATTACAATAGTAAATATTGTGGTTTACTTGAATTTATAGGATTAGAGTATAGTTTATGTTTTAAATTGAAAAGAAAGTTTTTTTTCAAAAATGCATGATTTCATTTTTTCTTTCAAATTCACAATGTCAACTATCTTCCTACCTAATATTAGATTTATCTGTTCATACAAAAATCTATATCATTGAAAAAAAAAATTTGAAAAATGAAATAGAGTATTATATCACTCACCTTGAGAGAAGTTTCAATTTCAAGCCTGATGTAAAAACTTTTCAATGCTGAAGTAAAATTTGGCTAACTCCATGTAACAAGAATTATGGATTTACATGGTACAATAGGTTATTGAAATTAAAAGAAACCTAAGATATGATATGATGAATGAAATGATGTTAATAAAAATAGAACATAAGTTTGTAAACATACTTGAATAGGGTTTTTCGAAGTTGTGCATAATTATCATCACAAGAATCCATGTAGTTCCTTGCCTCTAAGAATGAAATACTTAGGTACCAAGAATACTCCAGTGCATCTTTAGTATGAAAACATGTGTGACACAAAATTTGAATCAAGTAACCATATATGAGGTAAAGGATAATATTATTTAGCACTGATATATAATAATGTGATGAAAATTTCTGCAATTGGTTTAGAAATAATTTTTCAAATATAATAACATCACAATCCTCTTTAGAAATCTTCTCATTGCATAAGATATTCTTCGTGTTTAGTGAAATTCTCTCATATACTTAGAAGCAAATTGTCTAGCTTCATCCATAATTATTTCTTTGTGGAGTGTAAGGTGAGAAGATCTAAATAAATTTAGTATACTTCTATGCTCTATGTTTCTCTAACCACAATTGGAGAAGAAGAACCAATCTTCATATTTGAAATTATTTAGCACCTTTGTGATTTTATCCAACTCAATATTATAAATCAACACAATTTGATAATAATGATAAAATAAATTGTATCAATTTCATTTTTGACACAAAAAAAATTCACACAAGGAGACATTGTATTCATGGACCCTAAGAGTCTGGAAGCCTAGTGCAAAATAGTATTTAGATCTAGAAAAAGGCTCTATCTGCTGCACCCAATACCTTTTTCACTCCAATATCTCTTCCATAATTATCCCCATAAGAAATTGAAGATCATTCCAATCATAACAATATGACTATAAGTATAAATAGACTCTTGTTGTTAAGCACATACTTACCCATAAATGTAATGTAGAGCTACTTTAATTTATTCTTGAAAATGTCCACCTATTCCAAGGCACTCAATATTATCAACTAGTGAAAGTAGCTCAAGAAAATCAACTAGATATAGGCATGGTGCTATTTGACAATATACACTAAACTGTTTAGTATCAAAGAGTGAATGTAATACTTTTAGCCTAAAAAATAGTCATTAGTAGATGATATCTACAATAAAAAGAATAAACAAAACATTTAGAAAATGCAACATACCACACCCATTAAATTTGTCCATAATATTGTACAAAAAGGTAAATAATTTCACATCGCTAGTATTAATATAAGTACACATGTAGTGGAATTAGACAAGCTAAGGAAAGACCCATCTTTTCTTTGGAACCTTATTATTTTTTTCCAATCAATTATTTCCTCAAGCCCCTCAAGTGCATTCAACATATTTTCTACAATACTTCACTCCGTGGAGAAAGTGCAAGTAAATTGAATTAAAAGAAGAAAGAAAGTGTAAACAAAATCAATTCTTGTGTAATACAAAAGTATTATCATATTCTTAAAGATAATACATTAGAGAACAAATTAAGCTTATAAAAAGTAAGCCAGTTTCAACTATTTAATACTTCTAGCCTAGAAATCAATCCATAATATGTAATGTTTAAAGATTCCATGAGAATATTAACAAATATCTTACTCCATTAGAAGTATTTCTTGCTTTTTCATCAAAGAACCATTGTTATACAAGAAACTAAGACCTAGAGATTTAGCCTTTTTCATCAATACAGGAAAGATTATTTCAAAATTTAGAGATAAGCTTTCTTCTTTTTGTAGTGATTTTAGGTGATCTTGAATGAAACAAACACATACACATGAAAAGAAAAACATTCAATATTCATATTGAAATACTAAAAAAATCAGCATCATTATAATATTTGAATAAAATATAAATATAACGCTTTTCTACATTGGTGTGTCCTATATTCCAAGGAAGAAAGGAAACAAGAGAACCAAGAGTACAAAGAAAATGATTGAAAAAGAGAAAAGTAGAAGGAATCCCCCATTAACCATCCCTAACTTGCTACCCAAGTGATATATTATTTTTGATGAAACATGTATATAATGAAGGACCACCATTCTCCTTGGGAAATAGGTACATCTTGTATTATCCTACATACAAAAAGAAAAAATGTTGATGAAACAAGAAAGGTTACCTACATAGAGTTACATTATGGCTTGGGGTTAACCATTCACTTCATCGCTTATACAACTAAACTCACAATTAACAATCAGTGACCTTATGAACTTAATAAAACTTTCAATCGAGTGATTGGGAACACTCACACATCTTGAGAAATTGAGAACTTTTGAAATAATATATAACTTTCTAACAAACTTACAAAAAATGTGGTTGGGCCAATATTTGAGGAAAGTGGAGGGGCCATGACTTTTGGCGAGGTTAAGGGAAACTTAAAAAATAAAAAGTGGATGACATTAGGAATAAATGGGGACAAGGACCGGGAGGATATAATGAATTTATAATCACCTAACAATTCCTTATTCATTTAGTGATGGGGTCAAAATCTCAAAAAAAAAAGAAAACACACTAATTCTAAGGAAAGTAGGAAACTATGTACTTAGGAGAAGGAACTTAATTGGATATTTTTCAAATCTTTCCCATTATAGGTAATAGGGAAAGGAATACGACCCAAATAATCTAGAAGGAAAGATGTATCACCAAGAATTGTGTAGATCTTGAAAGGACCTTGCCATAGATAGTTTAAAAAATTATGGAATCCCTTAAGTTCTCTTCTTTTATGCCACAAAGTACCATTTCTTTAGTGTCTCCAACTAAAAAATTTCTTTGTTAAAACCTTTTGTAAAAATAATCCATTACAGCCCTTTCATGTCTTTCAATTGTATCCACCACTTTTTCTCTCTTTTCTTCTAGTTGGTTCAAGTACATAATCCACTTTTTGATGCTCAACTAAAACTACTCATCTATAATTGTCCTTTGAAGATTCAAGGTTGTAAGCTCAAATGGTAGGGGAATGGGTGTATCTATTCCATACACTAGTTAAAAATGGGACATAGCAATAACTATATAATAAGTAATTGTAACACCCTAGTGTGCATCATGAAGTTTAGTCTATCAATCTCTTTGATTCTCATGAACAAACTTTTTCACAATATTCACCAAGTTCACATTACTATATTGTTCTTGGTTGTTTCATTGAGGATAATAGTCTTAAAAATTATTAGAATGATATATTTTTCATAGTAGAACATATTTATTTCATCTGTTGATAAGTTTAAAAATTCTATTAGTTTTATCAATATAAAAATCTTTAAAAATCCCTTCTTATTCAGCAACCATAATTTCTTGGAGATAATTTACAACAAATATTTTGTTCTAGAACTTATATTATAGATCATCTCTTTGATGAATATCATATATTGATGTGAGAATCTTCTTTTGAGAGATGATGATTTCTACCAATCACCCTAGGAAGAGCCCTACATCTGGTTGTAGAATAGGAATCACATTTGTGCTTCCTAATCCTTTCTTTGGCACCCACTTAAGCTTCGTTCTGGGAATTTTTTTCTCATTCACAATGAAAGGAGGTTTACCAACTTGACATGGGGTATTCTTCTACAATGGTTTAGGATTTGGATTGAAGGGATATCAAGAAAAAGAAGTCTTTTTTTTTTAAATGTTATAATATTAGCCAATTTATTTTGAATGGGTATAATAATATTAAAGAAAATTTTCCACAAGGAAAGATCTACCAATTCTTGGAGGACGGCCTAGAATGCCTTCTCATGGACCAAAAGAGGCAGGATGAGTTACATTGTTCACTATGTGATTTGACTCAATACGATGTGATTTAAGAGGCTTACCTATGGCCCTTTATAAGATGGTATCTAGTTTTCCCTTGTCCAAAGGAAGATGAGGTTGTTGGCCATCAAAAGATTTTTCACAAATGTCAAATATTAAGTGAGCCATGTGTACCAATTTGTGTTGTCATCGACGACGTGTTGTTTGGGTGATGGGAACCTTTGTAAATAACCTAGTAATGTCCTTCAAATTTCTAACATAAGCCTCAAGCTAAAGACCTCCATGAAGAATCCTTGATTCAAATATTTTTTCCACTTGTAATATTCCATGGAAATTGATTGAAGTTATTTTTGCTTCTTGATCAAGACATCTAGATTATTGATTCATTCTCGATTAATTAGAAGCATCACCTTCTACATGATGATCTAAAGGTGATTGCAATAGTAATTTTAATGTTTTACTTGAATTTAGAGAATTAGAACATATTGCATCAAGATTGGTTCATAATACTTCTATTTCTTAATGGCCCACATATTGGTTTTTTGTGTTAATGCCTATTAATTTTAAATTGAAACATAAATTTTCTTTCAAAGTTACAATGTCAAATACCTTCCTAGTTCTATGATATGTCTCTCTTCATCAAAAAAAATTATATTGCTCAATAAATCTCACATATTCACTTACATTATTTTGTGCAACCTTAGACTATTTTCTCTTACATAACTAAGTATTAAAAAAAAAGATTGAATCTCTTGCATTTCTTATAGGAAATTAATCAACAATTATATAATTAAAATAAAAAGATATAACAAAGCTCAAAGCCTTGTTAAAAAAATTTCCCTCCATCAACCCAACCATATCATTGTTACAAAAATACGATTTTTAATAATTCATAATGGTACATCTTTTTTAATTAGTCATATAATCTAAGCGCAAAAATAATATTGGATCAAATAGTTACCACAATAAATAATGATAACACAAACTAGCAAAATGAGATATCATTATTGATGATACAATCTTTATATTTCATAATTTTAACAATTATTTGAAGTACATAATATTTTTGCAACTTCTACATTGCCCTTATAATTGTCATCGATGGAGAGGCAAGAAGCAAATATATTTGTCAGAATAGGTCAATAGGGTCGATGAGCGATTTCCTTATATATTCTTTAGTTTCATTTAAGGAACTTCCATAGCCATCCTTGTGCTTGTAGAGGAGCATACAACATTGCCTCATATTAAATATAAAACTTTTTCCACATTTTGGAGTTTCAGCAATTAACTTGAAATACTCATGGTTCAATTGTTTTAGTGTGTGATCAAGAATTTCTTCAAAATATTCTAGAGCATCTTCTTTTGTAGAATCTAGGTTTTGCTTCATATAACATGCAATACATGAGTTTATTTGTCCTCGAGCCTCCTCAGTCTACACCAAAAAAAAATTTAAAAATGGTCACATTATTTTTCTATTTAATTAGCCCTTTTTCATGTATAGTTCAAATAAGATTTAAATAACATAGTCTAATCCTTGACATACTTTAAGATTAATCATCTAAATTTGGCCTACTAGGTGAGTTCTATAAGAAATGCTAGAGTTAGTTTTAGTTGACCTACCTAAGAAAGTCATAATTTAGAGTACGATATCCGTCTATAAGTGATATTTTAGGTGACATACACAAAATAATAATTGAAATTTTATACTTGATAGTTTAAATACCTCAAAAGTTGCAGTATCATTTTTTAGCCGCCATACCAAGGAAACAAGCTGAAAAATATTTGAAGATTCATGTATGATGGGGAGATCATTATGTGTTACAACCTCACCCATTAAAAAGATTGGATGTAAAGCACAAGGAACAAGACCCACAGATATACAGCGTGTCTTTAGATACTCTTCCATTGTTGGTATGTACCCAGCTTCTGACCACTCTCTTTCCTTCATCAAGGAGTCAATAAACATCTCCCACTGCATTAGAAAGAAATAATATGGTTACATAAAGTTATACTACTAGAAAATAATTTTAAAACATGATCATTTAACTACGTACATCTTTTCTAATGTAATGAAGCATGTCACGTCCCTGTTGCTTTGAAGCCTCCTTATTTGTTTCATTCACCACTTCATACCATGCTTTGAATATTATTTTCATATATTCTGGAAGCTCATCAACCAAGGAGGTATCACATCTAAACATAGTAAAAAGCTTTAGTGAAATTGATTTCAAGCAATGTATTTGGCTAGGAATTAAGAAATTATGTAAAGAGATATTATATCCAAGCATAATGAAAGGATTTTGCAAACCTGATTACAAGCAATCAAGAAATTACCTCTTTATTGCTTCTCTAAAAGTTATTAACTCTTCCATTGTTCCATAAGTATCATAAATATCATCCATCACCAATACTAAAGAACCGATTTTGGTGAAGTTAATTCTACACATTGAATACTCTGAATCAAATGTTCCCACAGAAAAATATGTCTCCACAATCCTTTGTCGAACAAAATCCACTTCTATCATGCGTGACTTTTTCCACCAACTATAGCATACAACATACGGTAATGCGATTATAATTTAATAGCATTATCATAGAGTAGAAGTTTAAAAAAATTAGTAGAGTTCTATATTACTGACCTTGAGAGAACTTTCAATTCAGCCTGATGTAAAGATTGTTCAATGTTGAAATATAATTTGGCTAATTCCATGCAACAAGAATTATGGACATATGGCATGCTGTAAAAATAAAAAAGAAACCTAAGATATGAGACAATGAGCGAGACAATGTTAATAAAAATAGAGGCTAAAAGTTTGTAAACATACTTGAATAGTGTTTTTCTAAGTTGTGCATGATTGTCGGCATAAGAATCAATGTAGTTCCTTGCCTCTAAGATGGATATACTTAGATGCCAAGAGTACTCCAGCGCATCTTCTGTCTGAAAACATATGTAACACAATATTTCAATAAATCTCTTTCATTTTTATTTCTCCGCTTCAAAGATAAAGGATAATGGTAGTTATATTGATAGATAATAATGTGATGAAAACATATATAGTTGGGGTAAAAATAATTTTTTTCAAAAATAATAACGTTGCAGACCTCTTTAGCAATCTTCTCATTGCATGAGATATTCTTTGTGTTCAGTGATTCTCTCAAAAACTTAGAAGCAAACAGTCTAGCTTCATCCATAATCTTTTCTCCAGGGAGTGCAAGATCAGAAGCTCTAAATAGACTCAATATACTTCTATGATCTATGTGTCTTTGGCTAGGACTGGTGAAGCACCCATTTTCATCTTTGAAATTATTTAGCACCTCTGGGATTTTATCCACATTAGTATTATAAATCAATATAGTTTGATAATAGTGATAAACTAAACTGCATAAATTTCATTTTTGACAAAAAAAAATAATTTACCTGAGAAGACATTGTATCCATGGACCCTAAGAGTTCGTAGTCCTAGTGCTGTAGTATTTAGATCCGGAAATAAGCTCTCTCTACCGCACCCGATACCCTTTTCACTCCAATATCTGCTCCATAATTATCATCACAAGAAATTTCAGATTGTTTCAATCAAAACAATATGACTATAAGAATAAACACACTCTAAACATTAAGTGCATACTTACCTATAAACATAATCTAGAGCTACTTTGATTTCTTCTTGGAAATGTCTACCTATCCCAAGACGCTCGATATTGTCAACCAGTGAAAGGCGTTCAAGCAAATCGATTGGATATAAGCATGGCACTATTTCACAATATTCACTAAATTCTTTAGTATCAAAGAATGACCGTAACACTTTTAATCTAAGAATCAATCACTAGTAAATGATGTTTTAAAAAGAAAGAATAAATACAACATTTAAAAATTGTAACGTACCGCACCCACTAAATTTGTCCATTAGATTATTCAAAAAGCTAAAGCATCTCTCATCGCCCGTATTAATGAGTACACAGGCAGTGGAAGCAGGGGAGCTAAGAAAAGACCCATCTTTGCTCTGGAACATCATTATCTTTTTCCAATCAATTATTTCTTCAAGCCCCTCCAGCGCATTCAACATGTTTTCTGGAATATCTCGTTCCATGGAGATACTACAAGTAAATTGAATCATAAGAGGAAAGAAAGTATATACCTAATCGACTTCTATACGACATACAAGTATGATCATTCTTAAACATAATACATTAAAGAAAATATTAAGCTTGTTAACTATTTAACACTTTTATTCTAAAAATCAAACCTTAATATATAATAATATATAATATTAAAGCATTGACAAAAATATTAATAAATATCTTACTCTTTAAAAAGTACTGCGCGCTTCTTCATCAAAGAAGCATCGTTATACGGGAGACTAAGTCCCAGAGATTCAGCCTTTTTCATCAATGCAGGGAAGATTATTACAAAATCTGGAACAAAGCTTTCTTCTTTTTCTAATGACTTCAGATGACCTTGAACGAAACGAACACCTGCCAATAAAAACAAATACATTAATGTCAGAAGGAAGACATTGAATATTCATATTCTAAAAGTAAAAGCATCAGCATCATAATAATATTTGCATGATAAACATAAATATAACCTTTTTCTATGTTAGTGTGCCCTGCATTCCAAGTGAGAAGGGCAACAAGAGAAGCGAGAGTAGAAAGCAAACGATCACACAAGAGAAAAGCTGAAGGAAGCCCCCATGAACCATCCTCCAGCTGGTTGGTGATAAGCCATCTTATGGCCTGAGGAAAATGTGGTGTATGAGATCCATCCTTTGCAGGAACCATTGCAACCCATGCGGTGTCATAAGCAGATGGACTGATTTCTCCATCTTCAAGAGCTCTAAACATTTCTTTTACCTTCACAACAAGGTTATCGGCCCACCGCTGGTACGAAGGAGCCTGCAACATAGACAAAAGCAGAAAGAATAAAAAACGAGCCTAGAAAAGGCTTGGATATGAACATCAGTTTTCCACAATTCATTTTTGGCATTGATTGTCTAACATATTTCAATTAATGTTTCAGATCATATTTTGTGATCTATCATTAAGATAGAGAAAGCTCAAGATAATAGATCATATATAGAATGTGATCCGAAACATTGATGTTACACAATCGATACAAGAAATACTACTGATAAAAACTATCTGTCTTACTTGATGGTATGAATTGTGTAACATTTTTTAATTAACGCTTGAGATCATATTTTACAATCTATCATCAAGATAGAGAAAGCTCAAGATGATAGGTCATACATAGAATATGATTAGAAACATTGATGTTACACAATTGATACAAGAAATATAACTGATAAAAACAAAATCCTACTTGATGATATGGTGTGTTGAGAGATTGTAGAAGATCATCGCTCCACACATCCCCATGATAATTGGCAGTCCGCCGAGGGGCAGAAGATTTGATGTTATCAGCAACCAAAGTCATTGCTCTGACTGGAGAAGTTGCTTGGGGAGTACAAGAAACCCATCGTTGTGGTCTGTAATTCAGTGACCGTTGTTGGAATGCATTATTAGTTAGAACAAATGTATTTCTCTTTGAGACTGAATCAATGGAGATTCCAGCCATTGAGGAATAATAAGCTCCTTAACGTAGCAAGATAAATTGAGATATGTGACTATGCCAAATGGGTGGTATAAATAGGGAAACGTGTACGTGATTTTTCATTTTTGCCGTTCAAAACCGCTGTAATGCCGCCCACCTGGTCAAGTTGTAGCCCAAATAAATTGGCTAAATTACCGTATTTTCAGCTCGTTGGATCGCTAACAATGTCAGGAAACCAGATTATTATGATTAGGTTAAATAAACGTCTTTAGGATAAAAAATCTAACATAGTTTCCCACCTAATCTATTTGTCTTTTCTATATTGTTTGATGGGGCATTGAAAAGTCTATTTATAACTTGTGCAATAGTCAAAGCATTCAAAGATGATTAAAATTGTTTGATTTTCGACACTGATATCCCATTGAATGGAAAGAGAGACTAATTTCACATTGGCATCCTCTTGACCTGGACAGACTTCCAAATTAGCTTGTTTGCATCCAATAATGTAGTCAATTAGTATTTGTGTAGCAGATTGTGCAGAATATTCTCTGTGTGTTTGGTTTGCTTACACCCACCCATCTCTCTTACCACCCAACTTGTACACATTTTTCACTCTATTCAACCCATTGGAAAATGACAACTAATTTAGCAAAACAAAAGATGTATTAAACTGGAGTTCCTATTGCAAAGTAGGGACAGGCTAATTTCCCACAGAGACAAAACAAAGTCATAGCAGCCCCTAGAATTTCTTATGGTTTAGGTAATATCAAACTTTTTTTTTTCCAGATTCATGAAAATACAGTGATTTTTTTCCAAAATTTTTGTTGTTTTCGACTACAAACTATGCAGATCATCTAAAATTTTCAAAAAAAATTATGATGTTTTTGATCTTTTGAAAATTGGTCAACTGTACATTTTTGCGGGAGGATACCCGTGTCCTACAAAGTATCTCTAGTGGGTATGATCGCCATGTGTTAAATACCATATAGGAGTGTGACTATGAATTGGACAATGAAATATGCAAGAAATCAAATTTTGAATTCAGATTTTGTTGAAGTACGAAATTTTGGATTTGGATTTTGTTAAGGTACGATATTAAATGACTGGCTGGTGTAGTTTACAGCATAATATTTGCTTTAAAGCAAATGTAGTACAAAAGGTTGTTTTATAGGAATAATATTTTTGGCATGTGTTCTATAAAATGATTGGTTGGTTTAGTCTAAAAGACAATACTTGCTTTAAGGTAAATGTAGTAGAAAAGATACTGTGGCAAGAATAACATCTTTGGAATATCAAAAGGTCTATAGGTTTTTTATTTTCATCCACCATTCATGATGGAACTAATCAAATCTTAGGTGACATTTTATTTATTAAGCAAGGTTTGACATTCTCTTTTAAAGATAAAGTTTGAGTCTAAAGTGGTTAAGATAATTACATATCATGGTTGGTTGGTGAGAGGAACGACTTTGAATTTGGAGGCTCTAATTTCTAAAATCACAAAATTAGTGTTTCAGTCATTACATTGTATTAGAAATTGTAGCATACTATTAAATAGAATGTAAAACTTGTTAAACTTAGCATTCTAGTCTTTTTGGTCTCTACAATCATGCATGACACCATTTCTTGTAGTAATAGAAATTCTAATTATTTGCATGATTCATTTAAGCATTATCTAAGGTAAGGGGATAAATATAAGTTGGACGACCCATGTAAAGGCTAAAAGAACCATTATATTTCCTAGGGGTAAGTGCACAAAGTTGTGGACCAAAAAGATATCACATTTTGTTTTTTTTCTAATCTAAGCTATAGTGTGATCATGATCACGCTATGGTTTGGGCAGCACATGCCTATGGCTCGTGAAATTGGTAGTGCAATTGTGCTATTTAAAATAATGAATTAGGTAGCACAATTGCACTGTTGAAATCTTTTATTTAAAAAAGAACTTTGAGAGTCATTTCTTATTTCTTTTTGTTTTCTCTCTACGGCTTTGGCATTTTCTTTCTCTTCCAAGGAGGGTGTACACCCTACTATTTCCCATTTTGAACCCCAATTTGTATGAGATATGGCTCCATGACCTTGAAAATCCCAAACTACTCAAAGAGGTATGAATTTAAACTCTTGCTTTTTGTTAAATTTTGTGTTTTTTAATATTTTTTTTAAAAAATTGATTGGGGTTTGTTTAGTTTTTAAAAATACTATTTGTTTAATTGTTAGATAATGTAGAGAATCCACCATCTAATCAGTCTAACCCTCCTCTAGATCAACTCAAAAACCCTCAAAATGAGGAACAACCACTTCCACAACCTCCATCAATCAAAAGATCTCCTCCAGAAACCCAAGAAAATTTGTTGAATGAATTTGAAAGAGAGAAAATGGAGTTAGAAACAATTATTAGGAGGCTAAAGGGTTTACTTCATAATAATCCTGGTAGGGCATAATTGGTACAATCCTTTGAAATGTGTAATAACCCCAACAGGTTATAACTTTGTGAAACACCAAATCCTTCTCAAATTTTATTGTTTGACATTTTGTCAAACACTCTACAAGTAAGAGATATATTGCATATGTAAATTCTAATTGCTCTTTAAATGCCAACTTTTAATAAATATGCTTCCAAAGAACACACCAAACAACTAACAATGAAGATGCAATTGCTTTTGAATAACATTGATTATAAATAGGAAAATATGCATCTACATCAATAAGACATTAGGGAAACAAATTTTTATATAAAACTCCGATATAAATCAAATTCCAATAGATTTTACAAACCCTACCAATGCCCTAAATATCTACTCTCAAACAATGCAAAATGTAGTAGATAAAAACCTAGAATTGCTCTAAAAACATGAATTTTCCTATAGCAAATCACTATATCGAATTCCAACTTATTCCTTACTCCACAAAGCTAGCCCTAGGCCACAAATTTGGCACAATGAAAAGACCGATTTGTCTTCTCCAACAGTCACAACCCTTTAGAAGATATTTCACCACCTCAGTTATGCAAATCAATGTGAGTGTTCATTCGCAGTGATCAATATAACAACTACAAAACCCCTTGGCTCCACAACCTATCCAAGAGAGTAGATGGCAACACATTTGATGCTCAACAATGAGGTTGTCCTCCCTATTTGTTATTTTCCTTCAGCCTTCTAGAAGGAAATAAAATATTATTTAATTACACTCTCTAGAAGCTTCCCCCTTTCCAAGTAAATAATTAGTTGTACTTTTAGAAAATTAAATTAATTAAATATAAAGTCACCTTTTAATTTTAATTTATTTAATGACTTTATAAGAAATTAATTTAATCAATTTCTCCTTATTTCTCCACTTAGCCTTTCAAGAACGTAAAGGCTAAGAACTCCACTAAGATGCTAAAAAGATGGGGACATTACAAGACCATTGTGGGTTAGGTAGCATCTATTAGTGGTCAACTAAATCTATGGCATAATAAAAGAGAAGAAGAAAAAAAATATCATGCTGATAAATTATCCTATCAAGATGTAAAAAATAAGAAGATTACCAAAGATGGCATATGTGTTTTGTTTAAAAAGCCTCAAGAATAAAAGAAATTGAGAACTACAACTAAAAGGTTTCCCATCCATTGATGCATTCATGAAGGTATTAAAAATAACTTTTGGGATAGATGGTGGATGGTGTTTGATGCCCCTCCTTGTAACAATCATGAGTTTCCAAAGTATTTCTTGATGAAATTGTATTGTGAGTTCGTCCTTGGGGAGATCACCAAATATGTTGATATTCTTCCTTCTCATGGTAGAGGTGGGGGATCATCATTTGATAGGCCAAGGGCACTTTGTGACCCTAATGTTGTTAGGACGCCTGTTGGAAAGCCATAGGTAGAGTATGTTACTATTCCTTTTGTTTTGAAGGAACACGTAGAGCCTAACACTCTAGGCACTATTAGAGCTTTGACTCAAAGCCTCATTCATTGAGCCTCTCCTTTGGTTGTGGATGAGCCCCATCATACTAGTAGTCACATGTGCAAGTCATGTGGATCTCTATGCACATTTGGCACTTTTAGGAGACCAGATAAAGATATTGGGATGATGACAAATGATGTCCTCAATGTTGAATTTGGCATTGATACATGGGTAAATGTAAATAGTTATATTTTAAACTATTTTTATCAAATCTCATATGTACATGAATTACTCATAAATTATGATGTCTTGATGTTGTTTGGAAATCAAGGCCAAAGTGTTGTTGGCACTAGCACTGATCCCCCAACCTCATTTTATAGCATGTTGACGAATCCATAGGTATGTATCAATATATTTATTTAAATTAATACATATATTTATAATGTAATCATATCAAAGGTTAACTCAAAACTTATATCCATGTGCATTAGTTTTGCCTTGGACAATCGACTTTCACATTAGAGTTTGAGCATGGGCATGATACCACTCATGTAGCTTGGTGTATTCATTTGCATGTTAATTTGATTCAATTAAATATTTTTATTTAATAAATGAATGAATACTTTACTTATTTATCTTATTATATGATCATATGCAGAGTTAGAGTGGTCATGATGATGTTGAATTGGGGTCATCTGGCTTTCGAATGAGTTCATTTTCCCTAGAGGTATACACATATTCTAATTCATTTTAATTTGTATGTCTATAGTAAATTATTTTGTACATGAATTTGATTAATTTGTGATGTCTAATAGATTTACATACATATGCAATAGATAAATGTTGCACTTCAGGATCGACACTACACAATGAAGAATGCAGTGGTACATTCACAAACATACCCAAATATTTTAATTGATAATGTGGCATAAGACAATATGTATTTTTATTACTTTCATCCGATTTTCATGTTGTATCATTTTCAGCTAATGACATCAAAGGCTCCTCCACATCTTCATTATTGTATTGATCAAGGAGTTGCTACTATTGTTGCTAGTTCTGAGCCATTGATTGAGTTATGAAAGAGCTTGCATTATAATTTAGTTAGTATTAAAATTAGATATGATATTCATAAGTACAATCAAGAGATAACTATGATGATTATTATAGGGTCTTAGTACTCCCAATCATCCACATGTCCCTAAGGTGGATGTTATTAGCTAGTAGTGAGAAAATATTCTATTTTATGTGTATGTATATTTTTTTTATGTATAATAATTATTAATTCACATATACTTTTGTAATAGGTCAAGTTATAGAGGAGTCTAGACAGACTTACTAGTGAGCCTATTAGGAAGACCCTATCATCTGTAGCATCTCCCTCTTCTCGACAATCAAAGATAGCCATCAATTTGTTTTCTTCCCCTAGCGGGAAAGAGTAGATATCTAGGGATGTAAATTTTATGCCTATATGGTGTTATTGGACATATATTTTGTATATTGTTTTTGTTGTATGCCATTTTTATATGTATTTCATGTATGACATTATTAGACATATAGTTATGATGTTTTAGATTATCGATGTATGACATTATATGACATTGTATGAGATTGTTGGATATTGACATTATTAGACCTTATGGAAACAACTTTGAACTTTTGTTATCACATTGTATTTTATGCTTATATTATAGGATTAGTTATTTAGATGCTAAGATTTGATAATTATGAATTTTTAGATATAATATCTTGGAAAATCAAGAAATTTCATAATGCATATTGTGTTCAACCTATGGGAATGTTTGTGTGTTTAGATATCAAAGTTTACAAAGTTCAATACCTTTATGTTGGCTGAATTATTTGTGGAAATTTGTTTCTAGTGCTACATGAATGGTTTGAATGTATGGTGGATGTCCCTCTCTTGTTTTAAATTCAAATGTTATGCATGATTCCATATTTTACACATGTATGAGTAAGGGAGATCAATTCCATTTCTTTCAATTGTATTTGAAGGTGATTAAATAAATACTCTTTGATATTTAACTCTACCATCAAGGTTGATTCATTTTTCTACACATTTTACCAAATATACTAGATGCATCACCCATGGCTCCTTAATTATCTTGGAGAAATTTGTCAAACACTTTGCAACATGTCATCTCTTCTTCCATATAGTTCATGTTCTTTGAAGGCATTTTTTCAAATGGTTTGTGTGCTTTGTATATTCCCTCATGACCAATAGTCATGGTACAACGCTCACAAGCTCGATAGTTGAAGAGAAGCTATGTGAAGTTTCTAGCACTGTGAACCAAATAATACACACTTACACCTTGGGAACACCTTGTTAGAATGAATATTGATGATATTCCTTTGGGGGAGTATCCTAAGAATTGGATAGATGGATATCATGATTAACATGTTGCATTCATGACTATGTTTATCATTGATGTCAATATAGTATTATTTTTGTGAAGACTTGAAGAGTAGCAAATAGAGAATGACGTCATATGGATTGTGTATTGACGATAAGGTCAAGCATAGTTGAGAACATATTCTACACTTTGTCCTGATGAAGTGGAAAAGTGTGGATATAGAGAATGAAAGACATGTAGAAGTTATTCATGAGTTATAGAGGACAATAAATTGATATATTATCTAATAATTGGTTTCTAATGTTTCAATTATATCTCTTAATAGGGAAAGAATCATGATGAGAATAGTTAGATAGTGATAGTAGACAACTCGATGATGATCTTAATGAGTATGCAAGGTCAGAGGTCACACATGTGAAAAGTTTTAAAGACTATGAGCTGATAGTTTTGTGTAATTATAAAATGATTGTAATATCTTAATTAGGTCCTATTATAATTAATTAAGAAAGCCTCAATGTTGAATCAAGGAATTATTCTGAGGATATGGTATAAAGGAAGGTTATTTTCCTTGTAATAAATTGTGTTTTTAGATGAGAAGTACAAATTATACAAGTGATATACAAATTTGATAAATGTGTGTAAGCACTCCAATGGATTATTGGTGTGAGTTGGAAGATCTTGTATTGAGATCTAAAAGAGGATTGGTCTAGTCAAGAGGATAGAGGAGCTTGAGATCATTTATTTCTCTAATTCTACGAGGAATGATATAGAGACTAGTTGGATAGTGAGTTCAGTGGTCTTTCCTTTGAAGTTGTTTGGACAGTGGGTCCTTCTGCCTTCTACAACTCCTAACAAGGTTGGCACAACTCCTAACAAAGTCCATCCTCTTACAAGGAACTTTTATATTAGTATATCGTTTTGTGGGTACCATTCCCACCGAATTTTTCCCTCTCATCAAGGCTTTCCATAGTTAACATATCTAGTGTTATTGTGTATGTGTATCTTTTAATGGTTGTTGATTATATTTCTCACCTAGTTAAGGATTAATAAGATTGATAAATATTTTAATAGTTGGATAATTGATTCACCCCCACATCCCCCCCTCCCCCCCCAATATTTATCTTGGTGCACTTTACTTTAGACTAATAATTAGTAACAAAGCATCGAGTCCTTGAAGAAAAATATTACTAACTTAAGGAGATCAATGGCAGGTCACTTCGAAAAAGAAAGTCCTAAATCTGATGGAATTAACTATGAAAGATGAAATGAAAGATGAAGACTCATTTTATATGTATGGGTCCAGGGTATTGGTTGATGACAAAGAATGGAAAGAAAATTGTGGAAGAAAGCAAAATTGAGGAATGTAGTGAAGCTGAAAGAGATTTGTTCATGTACAATATGCTTACTAAAGAAGCATCATTGTCAAATCTTCCTAAGAATGAATACAATCAAGTAAAATCCTTAGATACATCTCATAAAATTTGGAAAGCTTTAGAAATCACATTTGAAGGTGAAACACATTATAAAAGAATCATATTACAAAATTGGATATGTTTATTTCAAGATGTTAGGATGGTGGAAGATGAATTTGTAAGAAGTTTTATTAGTAGAATATTATAAATTTTTGCAAGTATTAAGTCTTCCAATGGATCTAAAATTGAAGATGAGGTTGTCTAGAATATCTTGAAAATTTTGACATCACCATTCAAGAAAATATCATAGATGATTGAAGTAGTAATATACTACACTAAGAAGTTTACCAGAGAGACGCTACTTGGAAGATTGGAAGTAGAAAAAGTGAGATTGAAGCAATTTGGAGATTCTCCCAAAGTGGAGACAGCCTTTAGTGCATTAAGTGTTAACTTTACTTTATCAAAAAGTGAAAGCACTAGTGGAGATTATGCTAGCAACAACAGATCTAGATCTGAGGATGATAGTAGAATTGAAGAAGTAATTACCCTTCTTGTATGAAGAAAAACAAATGGTAAGAGAATCTTTAAATGTTGGACTTGCAATGAATT
Source organism: Cupressus sempervirens (assembly GCA_028749045.1). NCBI lineage: Eukaryota > Viridiplantae > Streptophyta > Pinopsida > Cupressales > Cupressaceae > Cupressus > Cupressus sempervirens. Next base: position 659,046,137 of record CM053786.1, read on the forward strand.
TATTCATCGTGCTTCTAAGTGTCCTAAAAGAGAGAAAAAGTATAAGAAGAATTTCAAGTCTATAACAATTAGAGATTTTTTGTATGCAAATGAAGATGATGAGCATTAAGAAAGAATTCAAAGTGAAATTGATAATGAATTAAGATTTGTAGCTATAAAGGAAGAAAATCATGAAACTATCATACTTGAATCACAGGAATAGATTTTTCTCTACTTTTCATCACTATCACCATCCCTTCTATTGAAATATATTTAGATCTATTCTATTTAAAGGTTTCATAAAGATTTTTCTAGATGCTTCCTTACTTTGCCTCTTCATCTAATAGATTCATCATAGAAGATAGGTATATATGATCCACATCATAAAAATGTGTAATAATCTTTGTAACAATCTGTATAAGTATCAAATATTCTTTCAATGTCATGCTGAAATGGTTTACCTAAAAGTTCAAGTATCATTCTTGACTTGAATGTCAATTCTATGTTGCTTGACACTTACTATCTCAAACATTTGACACTCACTGTATATGTTGTTGGCACTTGGTATCTACTATGTTGAGCACCTTATGTGTAACTCGGCATCAATATGCTTGAACTTCTTGGTAGTCATTAAAATTGACATATATTGAAAATACTCTACCTAGTATATGACAAAGTGTTTGGGACTAATAGACAACAATGTTTAGAGATACCAACAAACTCCCCCTTTGATATTAGTGGCAAAAAAACTTTGTCATGACTACATTGTTACAATGATAACATGAGTAATCCCCCTAAGCCTATGACTTAGTTCTTATAGAACTACAAAACTTTTGACTTTTGTTGAATATACAATAAAAACTATATACACATGACTCTAAGTAGTCTAATTGTTTCAGTGTCATATCTTGTTTTCTTTCTAAATTCTAATTTCTGAATTTGACTCTTCTGATCTAATGTTACATTTTGACCATCAAAATATGTATTCATCATTACATTTCCCCTTGTTTTTGTCACTTATGTCTTCTACTAGGGTTGAATGGATGAAATCAAATTGTATTTCTCAATAAATGGTTTGTGTACTTGGTTAATCATAGCAAGTGCATTGTCCCAAGTGGTTCTTATTGATTCCAAAATATAATTTTGGAACTCCAATCTTTCTTCCAAATCAATCAAACTATCAGCAACCAAAATATTATGATCTTCATGAATAAGATTTTGTGCTAACTTCATTTCTTGCTATACAACCTCCAAATGAGGTATCAACATGGATTGGATGGAGATCAACTTTGATCTCATTTTCTTATCATTTGTCTAAAGTTTGGCCAATCTTCCTTGAGAATTCAATAACTTATTATAATATTGTGATCTAGAGTTAGCTAACTGTGAAATGATGTTACTTGTTCTCTATATATTAGCCTGAATCTACTAGATGTTTTTCATGAAGATCGCTAGTGAATCTTGGCACATCACACAAAATGTTGTACTTTCTATATAAGTTCCTTTGTATTCCATCCATATTCTTGAAATTAAACTTTTTGCTTGGTAATGGTTATTAAGACTTTCTTGACAACCTTATTCTCAAATTTCTTGTTTGATCGAGCCATCAATTTCTCATTTGCTTCTATATATCCAACATTTACATGTTCAAAAATATGTACAAGCTGGGAAATGATTTGGTCTTGCCCATCAAAATTGTGTAATCAAATATTTCTAAAAAAATATCCATTACATCATGTAGAACTTTCCTTTGTTGATGTTCACTTCTCAACTCTTCTTGTTTCTTCTTCTTAGCCAAAGTCTCTTGCAATATGATAGTTTTCTCAAGAGTGAGATTTTCCAAATCCCATTTTGGCATCTCAATAACTTCATCCAGACTAACTTCAATATATGGAGAATTAACCTTTATTACTTTCTGTTTGTGAGGTGATGGAGTGATGCTACTTAGTACTACTTTAAGAGATGGTGAGGGGTATCACCACTTGGTCTTGCTTGAATATCAGTTCTCAAGACAATAATAGGTGCACTTGGTACAATTTTATTTTCCTCCTTATTCTCCTCAATGTGAGGTCCTAACACACTTGGTCCTTCCTAACCTCTTGTAGAGATGTCTACACTGGTGCCTTTTTTTGTTTCCTCTACCCCTTTCTCCTATTTATCTACATCAAAGGGATTCTCTTGTTCAGTGACTAGAGTGTCAGGGGTGTCAGTGTGAATGGGTAAAATATTGCCTTTCCAACTTGGCATGCCTAAATTCACTTCATTTCTCTAATCATCCTAGATGGTTATTGTCTCAATATCCTTATCTTGTTTCACTTCTTTAGTTATGAGCCCACAAATTCTTTTCCAAAGTAACTCATTTTGCCAAATTGCAACTTTAGTCTTATTTTTCAAAATCATAAAAAATTTGAACTTAGGAATAAATTGGTTCCTATATTTTTCCAAAAATGGTTCTTTTTATTCTAATTATAGAACTGGCATAAATTTGGATAATGTTCCACCTCTAATGTATTTCTCTACTTTGTCTATCTATTATCATCTTCTATTGAGTCTATTTTACAGATCCATTGGAATTTTGCTCTCCAATTTAGAAGTAGCCAACTTATGAATTTCCATCATGTCTACCATGGCTTATTAAATTTTTTATTTGTCCTCATCATTTAATGTATCATATTTCACATATCCTAAACCATATAAACCTATAGAACCTCATATTTCAATACAGACTTCATCAATGGTTTTGTTCTTCTTGTGGTTGGTCCCTTAATCAATCTTCTCCTCTTTGGTTGACTAGAAAGGGTTTGAGAGATTCCCCTCAATAGTTGCCACTATTCTATGCTTTTCATATTTATCAATGCTAGTTGTTACTACCCTGGTCCTTAGTTTGGTTGGTGGTGGAGGAGAGAGGGGTGTAGCCACTCTCTTTGCAACTTCCTTTTCTTTGGCCTTCATAGTTTTTGCCTTCTTTCTGGGTGGTGTGATAACAACTAGGGATTTTCCCTTGACTCATTGTTCTTCTTCTCCCTCTTCTTCACTACCTTTTTCTTCATCTTCTCCAAGACCTTGTGTAATCTGCAAAGGTTCTTTTCTTTTTTCCTTGGGTGCCTAACTTTTCCTCTATGCCTTTAATAGTTTTCTTTCTTTTATTATCCTTAGAAGCTATTTTGATATTTGTAGTGATTCTTGCTTTAGGTTCTTCATATTTTCCAAAAGGTTCAGATTTAGTATCAATTTATTATTTTAATCATGCAATAATATTTATAATTATAGTCCCACTATTAATTTCATAGTTAATTGTTGTTAGTCATGCCTTCCTTGGCTTTACTGCCTACACAAATGTGTTATTTGTGTCCACTAAAAATCATACATCATTGCAGTGTTTTATCACCAACTCTTCTAGTATTGTTGTCCTCATCTTCATTCTTTGTTTGAATTCTTCAATATATGTTTCCATGACATTTTCAAAATTCTCTCCTAATTGAGTTATGTATGCACTAATTTTTCTTGTTGCTAGTTTCCCTTATTCCCAAACACTATTGAAGGAAAATACCTCTGAATATAAAAGAAAATACATGTAACAAGTAATCCAAACTTACACATTGAGTTCTTTGCCTTCCTAGTGGATGTCATATTTTTTGCTAATTGTAGTTTCTACAACTCAAAAAGTCCATATTCATGATCTTTTATGACAATCTTCCATGCCTAATATACTACCATACATGGTACACTATTCAATCTACTTGATTGATAGAATTTGTGAGAAATTATTCTCACTAGAAATTTAATCAATAGATTATAAATATTTGAGTTGGACAATCCTCATCCATTCCACTTAGCTCTTGTATTCACTTTAACTTCATCTCAACTTAGACATCACATGTTATTCTTCTTGTCTAGAGTAGGATAACCAATATCCTTGTGAATCATTTTCTTAGTTATATCAACTAGTCCATTGTGTAGCCAAAATTTCATATTGTGGATCCTTCTCAACACTATCTTGATCCATTCAATCTTAAAATTCCTTGGAAACTCTAGGAATAAGTTAACCTTTTCCTCTCAACAATTTTAAATTCACCAGTTAGAACTCCTTCGTTACACAATTTCTCATATGCCTCTCGAATCTTGTAGTTGCCAACTTCTCTAATCTTACACATGTAGCAACCTTGAACATCATGTTGTTAGAACAATTGATTAATTGTGTATTCTCTTTGATGTTACACAAAATGGCATATTATTTTTAGTTTGTATATGTCAAGCTCACTCAGACATTGAAGATAGTTTTCTATGTCTATCGAGCATTCCATAGTTTGCCTAGTTCAGAAGGCAGTGTCTATCAAGTTCACTTGAGCACCAAAGGAGAGTTTGTAGAAGTTGAGTGTTAACCGAGCTCACTCAATTAATGAAGGAAATATTGGATGGAACTAGTGTTAATTGAGCTCACTTGGTTACCAAATAAACTTTATGAATATATAGTGTTGATCAATTTCACTTGTTTAACATAGGAAAATTACTCTAAGTTAGTGTCTATCAAGCAAGGTTGGCTAACAAAGGATTTTCTTATTTTGGCATATTAAGTTCAATTGAATACTCTATTGGTTCTAGTTGATTGAGGTGATGAATATTAATAATTCTAAGTTATATTATATCTAACTTGACAATATGAAAGATATAAATTTAAGGTCAAGTTGAGAACTAGAAAAAGGTATGCATGGAAGATAATTGAAGATTTAATGATGCTAAGAGGAAGTGAATTAGAAGGATAAATAGAATATCCTTCTGGAGCTGAAAAGATACATTCAATCAGGAAAGATCAAGTATACAAGCTAGAATTGAGATCTGTAATCAGAAATTTAGTTGCATTAGGAATCAATTCATCTCATTGTTACTCTCTAACCATTTTAGCAATGATCCAGATCTCTTAATAGAGTTGGTTTAATAGCTATTTGTAAATCCTCTAACAAGTTGGTATTTCTATTGAATTGTCCAAAGACCTCTAATAAGGCCACTCCTAATAGGGTGATTAAATCCTCTAACAAGGTCACACCTAATAGTGTATTTTGTAACCTTTAACAGGGTTGGCTCCTGACAAGGGTCACTTCAAAAAACCGAAAATCAATAATTAGTTGCAATTGGTGGGTTTTCCTAAATTGGGTTTCCATGTTAAATCTTGGTGTCAAATGTATTAATGTTATTTCTCTTATGTGTTTGAACCTAAGTTAAAGTAGAGTTTAGTTTTCAGAGTTTATTTTGTTCTAACATTTAAGGGATCTGGGATTTATTTTAGTGGTAACCGATTCACCCCTCCCCTCTTAGTTACTCATCTTATATTTCCAACAATTGGTATTAGAGCTTTTGGTATTTGTAGAGAAGGTTTCAAGGACATAAGCTAAAAATTAGGATGTCTTATAGAAGAGAGATTCCCAAGTTGAACTGAGACAATTTTGCAACATGGCAAGGACTTATGAGGTTACATCTAACAACTATCAATGATTCAAGTTGTAAGTATGATACCGAATACAAGACTTCCACTGGAAAATTATCAATTGAAGATCTTTCTAAAAAGAAAAGTCATAAAATCATGATGGTTGACATTGTATCTACTTTTAATTATGCTAAATTTGATGAAGTCAAAAGTTTTACTATAGCTCATGATATATGGATCAAACTAAAAGACATCTATGGAGGAGATGACAATGTAAGAAGAGCCAAAATTGAAAGTCTTAGAGGACAATTTGATCAAATGAAGATGAGAGAAGATGAAAATATTGCAAAATATGTGAAAAGAATCAAAGCAACTGTGAGTGCAATCAAACAATATGGAAGAGACATTTGGAAGATTGACAACTTATGAGTTGGATAACTATGACAACTATGTTCCTAGTTCCAAAAGTATTGAGTTTGCATTTGAAGCCAAACTTTCACTCAAAAAAGAGGTAAGAAATCAAAGGCCAATCAATCAAGAAGTGAAGAAGAAGAAGAAGAAATTTTAGATACTGATCTTGAAGTTATTGAGGTCCTACTTGCAAGGAAATATTCTAAAGGTAGAGGAAAGTACAAAGGTAAGATTCGTCTAATCTTCTTTTCTTGTGAAGAAGTTGGTCACATTACTGCAACATGCCCAAATAGAGAAAACATGGATGAAAAGAAAAGTAATAAGTACAAAGGCAAGAAGGAATTCAAAAACTACAAGGACTACAAGGAAAAAGGTAAGAAATCTTGTTTTATGGCTAAAGATTCTAATAACAATAAAGATGAAATGGTATATATTGTTGTAAAAGATGAATCTGATGATGGAGATAAGATGGCACTTATCTCTCAGTTAGCAAAAATGATACATAGATTATTGACAGTGGCTACTCACATCATATGACTGGAGAGAAAAAAAAAATTGAACATGTGGAACATTATGATGGTGGTAGTGTGAGATTTGGAAACAATGAACCTTGTTGCATAAAAGAAAAAAAAAGATGTATCTCTTTGACCAATGAACTTATATGTGATAATGCTTATTGGGTTGAAGGAATAAAGGACAATCTACTGAGTGTGGCATAGTTGAATAACATTGGTTTCAAGGTAGAATTTATGAATGGGAAGGCCAAACTACTAGATGGAAAAGGAAATATGGTTGGATCTGGAAAACAAACAAAAGGTAATCTATTCTATCTTGATCTCAATGAATTTTCATGTTTTATTGCTCAAGTAGAATAAAGTTGGTTATGGCACAACACTTTGATAATCTAGTTAAGATAAGAAAAAATAGAAGAGTAAGAGGTATTCCTAGCTTGAGGAAACCTAATAACGGTTTATGTAAAAACTGTCAAATTGGTAAGATGGAAAAGACTAGTTTCAAAAGTAAGAACTATCATTCTAAAGAAGTCTTAGAGCTTGTGCATATAGACTTATGCGGACCTATTGGAATAGAGAGCTACAATGGAGATAAGTTTTTCATTCTTTTTTTTGATGACTATAATGTATCTGAAAGAAAAATTTGAAGCTTTTCAAAAATTCAAGTGGTATCTGGCAAGAGTAGAAAAAGAAACTAGAAGGAAGTTGAAATGTTTGAGATCAAATAGAGGCGGTGAATTCATCTCTAATAAATTCAATGAATTTTGCATTAAAAAAGGAACTAAAAGAAAAGTATCATCCCCTAGCACACCTCAACAGAATGGTATAGCTGAAAGAAGGAATGGATCCATCATGGATTATGCAAGAACACTAATGATAGAAAAGAATGTTGCAATCAACTACTTGAAGGAAGCAATCAGCATTGTAGTACATACCTTGAATAGAGTACAGTTGAAGAAACACTCAAATCAAAATCCTTATGAACTATGGTAAGGCTACAAACTTAATGTAAGTTACTTGAAAGTATTTGGCAGTAAATGTTATATCTTGAAAGAATCTAGTGAAAAGTAAATTTGATGTCAAAGGTGATGAAGGCATATTCCTAGGATACTCCTATAGAAGTAAAGCATACAAATGTTTGAATTTATCTATTCATAAAATCATAGAAAGTGCACATGTGAGAATTGATTAGTTTGAAGAAAAGAGTGAAGAAGAAAGAAACAAAGAGCCTAAGGATTATAGAAGATTTGTTTACTATGAACCTGATACCCTACTAAATCTATCTAGTAGATAGGAGACCTCATTTCTTAAGTCCCCAAAATCTCCAATAGCTATCGAGTTGCAATCTATCCATCTTGATTCATAGTTTGAAGGACCTAAATCATAGTTAGAAGCTTCCGAGTTGTTCTTAGAGAAAATTGAGTCTAATGGAGCCAAGTCATAGAAAGTAGGACTCAAGCTTAATACTAAAGTTCATGATGAAATTAGTGAAACATACTCCAAATCCAAAGTATCTGTGCTAGCAAGATATGTTAGAAGGAATCATGCACCTGACTAGATCATTGGAGACAAGTTAGATTGAATAATGACAAGAAAAAAATTGAAAGGTACATATTTACTTGCTAGATTTGAACCTAGAAATGTTAAAGATGCTTTGGATAATGAAAGTTGGATTGAAGTAATGAATGAGAAAATAGAACAAATGGAGAAAAGAAAAACCTGGACTCTTGTTCCTAGACCCAAGGATAAAAATTTAATTGGTACAAAGTGGGTATTCAAAAATAAGCTAAATGAAGATGGAGAAGATTTTAGAAATAAAGAAAGACTAATATGTAAAGGATATTCTCAAGAAGAAGGTATTGATTATGGTGAAAGTGTTTTTCCCTATTGCAAGATTAGAAGGTGTTAGAACTTTACTAGCATATGCAACTCACAAAGGATTTAAAATTTATCAAATGGATGTAAAATCTACATTCTTGAATTGAATTCTTGATGAGAGAGTCTACATTGAAAAACCTGAAGGTTTTGTAGATCCTAGCAAAAGAGACATGGTCTGAAAATTACACAAGGCATTATATAGTCTCAAGAAAGCTTCTAGATCTTAGTATGAAAGGCTTCATAACTACTTGGTATAGATTGGTTTTCAAAGAACAAATGATAATAATAGCTTGTATATCAAAGGACTAAACAAGAAGATTATATTGGCAAAAATATTCATTGATGATACTTTATTCACAAAAAATTATGACTTGTGCAAGGTATTTTCAAAAGAAATGAGTAAAGAATTTCAAATTTTTATGTTTGGCGAGATAAAACTCTTTTTTGGATTACAGATCCAGTAGAAGAGAGATTGTATCTACATTACTCAATCTAAATATATCAAGGAGATACTAAAGAAATTTGGAATGGAAGATGAACAAGACTAGTTGGAACCCCTATGTCTACTAGATATAAGCTTTCTAAAAATGATGATTTCAAAGAGGTAGATCAGACCACATATAGATCAATGGTTGGAAACTTGTAGTATGTAGTGCATACAAGGCCTGATATTGCATTAGCAGTCAGCATGATGAAAAGATTCTCAACAAATCTTAAAGAAAATCACATCATGGCAATCAAAAGAATCATGAGATATCTAAAAGGTACTAAAGAATATTTTTTATGGTACAAAATAGGAGTCAATTTGGATTTAAAATTATTCATAGATACTAATTGGGTAGGAACTATTAATGATAGAAAAAGCACCAGTGGTGGAGCATTCTTTCTTGATAAAAGACTAGTGTCTTGGACAAGCAAGAAATAGAATTGTATCTCTTAGTCTATAGTAGAGGTAGAATATGTGGTAGTAGTAGTTAATTGTTCTAATATTATGTGGTTCAAACAACTATTGGTAGGTATGAAGATAGAGATCAAGGATCTAGTAATTACATACTTTGATAACACTAGTGCAATCAATATATAAAATAATCTAGTGATGCATACTAGAACAAAACACATTGCTATAAAATATCATTTCTTGAGAGAATTGGTACAAGATAAAGAATTTTAAGATTGGAATATGTGAATACAAAAGAACAAATTGTAGACATATTCACCAAGCCATTACCCAAGGATGCATTTCTATATCTAAGATGTAAGCTATCCCCTATCTAAAGCTCACTAAATGAAGTTTAGCAAAGCATCAACCAAAGCTTATTGAATATTAATCAGTTGGTATAGTATTGACAAGGGTATATCAAATGAATCAGTACTTGAGGTACATTAATATTCACTATATATTGTCTTTGGCATGAGATTTCAAAGAGGGAGAAGTTTTCTATCATATCTCATAGAAATTTTGTAAACAGAAAAAGAAAGAGATGTAAACAGGGAGAATGAAATTGGTCTGATATCAAAGGCACGGTTTGCTATTAGAAGAAGTTGTAGCAGACAAAATTTTTCTAATAGAGGGAGAAACTTAAGGTAGAAAGAGTTCACACTAATAGATGGAGTTCTCATGGATGAGAATTAGAATGACACTAAGTATAATTCCTTACTTTATTCTTTTTCTAAAAATTTCATTGCATTATGACATGTTGTGTTGCCATCAATGCCAAAGAAGGAGATTGTTGGAAAAATTGAATAATTGTGTATTGTCTTTGATGTTACACAAAATTTCATATCATTTCTAGTTATTGTATGCCAAGCTCATTCAAGCATTGAAGATAGTTTTCTATGTCTACCAAGCATTCCGAAATTTGCCTAGTTCAAAAGACAGTGTCTACCAAGTTCACTCAGGTGCCAAAGGAAAATTTTAGAAAGTTGAGTGTTAATCATGCTCACTCAATTAATGAAGGAAATATTGAATGGAACTAGTATTAACTAAGCTCACTCAATTACCAAAGGAACTTTGTGAATATGTAGTGTTAATTGAGTTCACTTGGTTAACTCAAGAAAGTCACTCTCAGTTACTATCTACCGAGAAGAGTTAGCTAACAAAGGATTTTCTTGTTTTGGAATATTAAGTTTAATTAAATTGTTTGTTAGTTCTAGCCAACTAAGGAGATGAATATTAATTATTCTAAGTTATAATCTAGCTGACTTGACAATATGAAAGATATAAATATAAGATCAAGTTGAGAATTTGAAAAAGTATGTATGAAAGATAATTGAAGATTTAATGATGCTAAGAGGTGTAGAGGCTCAAAAATGGTTTGCATCTACAATTTCATCACTTCTCCATACTAATTAATCCCATTTTCTCATTCTACTAACTTTGATCTTTTGGCCAAATTGATCATACTTTATCATTTGTATCCTCTTTCACATCAATTTCATGTCATTTCAAAATCATTTCATATCAACTCAAAACCATTTCATATCAACTCAAAATCACCCCAAATCAACTTGAAATCACTTGAAATCAGTCCTAATCAACCCAAAACATGTCAAACATCCCAAATCAATCATCATTTATCCATTCCTAGGTATTTTTTTGGTTTTTAGTGCCTTGGAAACCTATCAATCTTATCAATTTGACCTTAGTACTATCATGGCTCTTAGTGCTAGGTCAAAATATCATTCATGTCATCCAATCTTTGACATTATTGAGGCTTTCAATATTAGATCATGGCATTATCAACCATTTTAATAATGTTGACAGTGTCTATCGATGTTATTATGATCAAACCTTTTCAATCAATTTCAATCTTGTAGCATTTACAATGTTAGTTAAATGTTACATATCAATCAATTCATGTCATGTGTCCTTGGCATGTTGTCAATTTCAATCAATCAATTTGACCATGGTTTTGGTCTACTTTTCATCATCTCATTCAAATCTATATTATCATCACTTTTCATCAAAGGGTACTGTCGTATTTATTTAATCAATTTTTACCAATCATCTACTAATTTTCTCTATAGGATTAAATAACCCATAATTTAATCCTATTATTCTTCTTACTAATTATTCTTCCTAATTATCATCCTAAATTAATTAATTTTATTAATTAATTGGTTCAACATCCACAAACCATGGAAATTCTTAATTTCCTAAGTCACATTTTCCTCCATTAATTCCATTTTTTACTAATTATTATTTTGTGGAATAAAAGGATTTTTAATTCAAATATTCCATAGAATATTGGCATCATCATGACACTTGGATATGACACCTCATGCATTCTCCTTGGACACTTAGATAAAATGTGTCATAATCCAATATTCTTATTCCCTTACGCATGTTCATATTTGGCTTATTTTTCATAGATTCTTGGCTTTAAGTGAGTTGATGTGTCTTATGATGCGTCATAGATTCTCTTTCGTATTTAGCCAAGTTTGACTTCCATGCATCATAGAATCCTACATTTGGCATCTTTTGTCATATGCATCATGGATTCTCAAAGGAATCTCTTGCCACATCACATATCTAATGGTTACAAATCCAGTGCTCTTATCCTCTGTACCACTTATAAAATGAGCATTCTTCCTCTCATTTCCAGTCCAGATGTCCTAATTCTTGAGTCTTTGAGTCCCTAGCTTCTTTGCATTTTGCATTCTTGCTCTTACACTAAAATCACACTTCTAGTATTCTCATGACATTATCCCTATCATATACTTTTCTTCAATATTGTGTGCACTATAGGCAAGTTGGGGCTACATCATTTGGAGAAGAAAGAAGGACATCGGAGCTACAAATGAAAGAGAGGGTTTCTAACCTTGTGTTTGCTTCTTTTGATTAGTTTGACTTTCATTGTAGACTAGTGGGTGCTAATGTATGTTGATTGAGTTTTTTAATTCTCATAGTATGTTATGCATTTAACCCATTTTATGGTCCTACAGTTGGTGAACCTGATGTGAACATGCATATCGAACTTGGGTTTTCTTGTTTTGTGCTTGTAGGTGCAAGGAAGGAGCTCACTTGGAAGGGTATAAAGACTATTTTCTCTTCCTTTTCACACCTAGATTAATTAGGGGGTCTAGTAACATGCTTTTATGCTCTTATTTCATGCATTATGTTAGCTTGTTGTCCTAAGGTGCACTCTGCTCTGTTAGGGCACACTTGGGACCCCTAGGAGTAGTTTTAGGAGTCTAGAAGCCACGAGAACCTCTTTCTATTGTTTTTAAATTGCCAACTATGTCCAAAACTTACCAAATACATCATTTATGTAGTCTACACTATTTGGGCACACTTGGGAGTATAGGTTTCAAAATTTTTAGTTTCTAGGTTTTATCCAAACACCATTTCCCCACAGTTTGTACCTGACCTCCCAACTACATCCTAAAACTACCAACTGCACCCAACTGGGCCCCAATTGCATCATTGATATAGTCTACACTATCTAGGTGCACTTGGGGGTGTTTTGAGCCATTTTGGCCTTCTCGGGTGCAATCTACTCTGTCAGAGCACACTTGGTTCATAGAAAACACACACATCAATCAGAATCTGTATGTAAGGTTTCCATTTACTTCTAGAAAATAGATTAGATGATTTTGTGTTACTAATGGTCTACTTGTAGCATGTGGCAATTTATGGATGAAGACTTCATCATAACAAACTACTAATATGTGCTTTGTAGGATGTTGTTGAAGACCATTATGTTCTTTTCAAAACCATATGTATGGATTTCCTAGATTAGATAACACTTTGTTTGGTGCTTAAAATAAAAATTTTATTTTCTTTCTTGTGTGTCTACAATGTTTAATCCCTAGGGGTTACATTGAATGTATCCTCTCCCCTCGCCATTCATGGATCTTGGGGGTAAGAGAAATCCATGTAACTTCTATAGGAGGCCTGCCTTGGACCAAGATATTCGATATTGGGTATGCCATGGGATGACCTCAGAGAAGTAATGGGCCAAAAGCCAGGTCAACATTCCAGCCACTAAATAAAATTTGATTATGGTGAAAGCCATGTCAACAGTATTGGTGTGTGATAGCTCTCCTCTAGTACCCTTGTCGTGCGTCAAACCTTGATTCTCTAGGTTGGGACACCTTCTACAAAATTTTATCATTCACATGCTAAATGGAATGCCCTTACTAAAAACCATGTTTTAGTGGCCAAAATCCTTTCTATCCATTGACTCAAGGGGTCACCCATGCCTGTGAAGACATCCTACATTCTCGCGTTCCTTAGTAGAGGCAATAGTCCCTTCGAAAGTCATGCCCCTTACTAAAAACCATATTTTAGTGGCCAAAATCCTTTCTATCCATTGGCTCAAGGGGTCACCCATGCCTATGAATAAATCCTACATTCTCGTGGTCCTTAGTAGAGGTAATAGTCCCTTAGGAAGTCATGCCCCTTGGGAAGCAGATCTTGGTAGCCTTGAGAACTGATCACACTGTAAGGGGAGCTTGTGGTACCAAGATCCTAGCTTGTTTTCTCTACATAAGCATGGTTGAACTTCAGTTTAAGTAGGAATTTAGTGGATACAGTCCCAAAAGCCTAGGTTGTGGTGTGTTTGTTCACTTTTAATAATAGTTATTTTTGTCTTAATGTGTCTTGCATGTGTGTAAAACATAATCAAGATAAAAGCCAAAATTCAAATTTACACATTGGAAACTTGCAAACATTTGTCAAAACATTACACATTTTCAAAACATTTCAAAATTTGTCCAAACTTTGCAAACTTTGGTTCAACACATTCAAACTTTGGAAAACATGTCAACTTGTGATCTTAAATGTGCTTGGCAAAACATAGATTTCATCCTTACATAGGATTCACTAGCATTCACCCTAGTTTATGCCTCATTCTTGCAACATATAGACTTCATATTGCACCTTTTAGTCCTCATTTAGTATCCATTACCTTTCATATTGCATCCATTTGGGTTTAGTTTGCCTCCCTTAGTTTTTGCATTCCAATCTCAAAATTTTCTCTTTGCATCCACCACCTTGCATCTTTGCATACCTAACCATCATCTCACACACTTTAACCCTCATTTTGGGTATCTTCAGCATCATTTTGAACCTTCATTTTATTCGTAACATTGTCCTCTCTTTTTTACCTCACTGTGGCATCAATCTAGAAAACATAGCACTCAATATTACCTTAGTTTCAGCCCAGTTTACCAATTGCATCCTGAAACTACCAACTATGTCTAGAAATTACCAACTAAAAAATTGACATATTTTGCACTATCTGAGCACACTTGGTGGTCCTCAAACCTAGTTTGGGATTCCAAATAACATTTTGGGAGCTTCAACTGTGTCTTTAGGTACCTGGATAGCTCCCATCACATTAGCAGGCCCAGATTTGCATTCTGCACCTCCTAGTCTTCATAACCTTTACTTAGGAAATTATTCCTTAGGTAATAACCTCTATTCCACATCTCCCAAGCCATCATAACATCAACCCCAGTATCTTAGCTTCCTAGCATATCAACTTGGCAACCATACCCTTCAGAATCAACATACATTCAACCCAGCTTACCAACTGCATCCATAACTTACCAACTACATCATTGACATATTTGGTACTATTGGAGCACAATTGGCACTATCAAGGTGCACTTGGGCACCTGCATGACCATTTTGGGCCTCAAAAATGCACTTTGAAACCTTGAAACTACATCTAGGAGCCTCTATACCTCCCCATTCTGCACTTGACCCAAAACCACATCTTGCACACAAAATCCCATTTTTCATCATATTCATTGTCCATATTACATATTTAATCAGCATCACCACCATTTCAAGTCCCCAAAACATCATTTTGAACCCCGAAAACCTTCAAATTTAGTTAGAAATCTAGACAAAGTATGAGTCTTAGAGTATCTCCTAGTGTTGATGGATAATGGATCTTGACTAGTCTTTTTATCTTTTCTTATCATTTTCTTTGGTCAAAATCTATCTATTTCTTGATATATTTAACCTTGTCATCTTTTATCAATTTGATCTTTTCATCTTTTATCACTTTTTGGTCAAGATCCCAAGTCCTTTATCCCAAGGTTATACTCCTAGACAAAATACTTTCTAAAAGTTTTACCTAAGTTCAAAACCTTGCATATACCTATATCATTAGCATAATAATATTCCTAAATGTTATTTTGACTTACCCTAGTGGTATATCTCCTTCATCTTGCATTGATCAAAATCCTAGCATCATTTTCACTATCAAACCCTACCAAAGTGTCAATCAATCAAATTGTCTTCTTGATCACCTATCTTCATTTGGTATATCCCAAACATCCTTATCAACCCTAGAACACTATCTCTTTCATAGTCTACCTTGCATACATCAACCTTTGGCATCCCTAACAACTCCAAAACACAGCCCTAACCTTCATTTTGCATACCATAATCTTCATTTTGCACACCTTCAAAATGACACCTTGTATTTGCATTTGAACAACATCCCTAGGACATTTTCAATTTTCATAATCAAAACCCTAGGTCATTTAGCATTTCCTCACATTGCATAAACTCCATAAACACTTAAAAATCCCAAAAAAACTCATATCTTGCATACCCACATCTTAGTTATCAAGTTTTGACCTCTTTTACCAACTGCAACCCTATTTTACCAACTGCACACTTCAAGTGCATAGTTGGTGTTTTTAGGATGCACTTGGTAGTTTTAGGATGCACTTGGTAATTAGGTGTTTCATTCTAGATTCCATAACCCTAATCTTCACTTCCACACCTTGCATTGCATTCCAAGACCTTAGGAAACACTCTAAAACACCCAAAACACTCAAAATTTGTATTTTAGGCACCCTAGCACCTCTGTTTACCCATTGCATGCCTCTTACTTACCAACTAATAACATTCAAGCCCCCAACTCTTTCATGGGTGCACTTGGTACTTTTTCAGCATAGTTGGTAGTTTATGTGCACACTTGGGAGGTAGAAAAGTCCATTCAAGTTTCTCTTCATTGCATCTGCATTCTTAGGTATCATGCCAGCACTTACTAGGACACAACAGCCTAGAGACCCGAAGAAATTTATCAACCTTTTTTTTCTAAGGAAAAAACACAACCAAAACCTCATCCAAGATATAAGAAGAGCAAGAAAAACCAACAAACATTTGACAAAGACCAAATCTAGGCATCACAATCATTACTAGCAGACCCCTTGAACATGTATCCACAAGAGCACCATAATCAAGCTATGAAACAAAAAACCTTGAACAATGCACATACCATGATATTTCCTCCAAACACTTCCCCCACACTTGGGATGGTTCAATGGAGTCCTAACTTTGAACCTATATTCATGTCGATACCACCCAGAGGAGGAAGTGTGCCAACCACACCCGAAGATGAACAATCACACTCCTTCAAATTTAGCCAACCTAACACAAGTACCTTCAACTATAACACATCAAGCATACAACAAGGTACTATACACCTAAGTGATGACTCTAACACTAACTATGGCATCACTAATGAAGAAATGGCTAGGGCATGTCAAGACAAAAAAATTCGCAAGAACTTTAAACTTTTGGCAACCCAAGAAATTGTCAAATTCAACCCAAACGTGGAAGGACCTAAGTCCAAACATCAAACCAACACGACCATTGAAAACATACAACCCATGATCAATTTGGACTTAGATAAGAGAAAACAACATTTGGAGTTGTCAAACACAATAATGGCACCTATAAGGTCCCATCAAGAATCAACAACTGAAATCCTCCAAAGTATGTTTGAACACATCAACATTAATCCCTTGTTTGATGAACCACAACCAATGAAGGGAAACAAGACTCTCCATAAATATCCCAAGAGGACATTAAGACTTAATTTTAGTCACATGATGCAACAACAAGATGCACCTAAAGGGACTTGTGCTATAGGGATGCCAGACATACCTCCTTTGGAGACAAATCAGCAAAGTGCACCTCTGTTGCTAACTCTACCAAGTGTTATGACATCAAATGTTATGGAGCCTCCCATGAGTACACTATGTGAAACATCAACTACAACTATTCCTATTGACACAAAAAGGAAAAGTATTATTGACATTACGCTCATTCCCAAAAGGAACACATCTCATGATCAAGTTAATATGATGTCACAAGGAGGAACATCTAACACCTAATGATACCAAAGCAACAATACCAACATGATGGTCAACTCACAAGGACACAACCAACCACCTCAACAACATCAACCTAAAATAGTCCTAGGACCTAATGTTTCCAACACACATTCAACATATCAATAGTAACAACATCAACCACAACAATAACAACCTCAAGTGGTGTAAACATCCAACATCCATAATACGCAGTCCAACATAAACCCACTTGACTTCCATGCAATGTATCAAAAACAATTCCAACAACAAAAAGCCATGTTTTCTAAAGAACAAGAGAAACTCAAGCAATAGTTGACATATCAAAGATGACTTGAGCAGAAAATTTCATACTAGCAACATTTATTGCAACAACAACATGTGCCACAAGAACCCCAACAAATACCTCTACAACAACAAGCACATACATGGTCTCACATACAACCCACAAAGGTATCCCAACAACAACCACAACACATGACACAACAACAACACATGGTACAACAATCATAGTCAATCCTACAACAAGTACATCAAATACCACAACAAGGTCCCCAACAATAGGGACCCTTCTGTCTTTGAGGTATCAACCTACCTCCACCACCTAGTGACACATCAACAAACTCATCAGACATAGAAATGTCAGAACCAAGTAGACATAGCTCTCGCCATAGCAAATGGTCTACTCATAGGCACAAAGGACTTGAAGGAAGCACTATTAGTAAAAACCCTAATGAAGAGTTGTTGCAACAATTCAAATAACTTTCCAAACAAGTTGAGGCATTGGCAATCCAAAAAAAATAGGCTCTATATACAGAAAGGGACTTACATCCTAATCAATTCAATAAAAGTCTATATATGCTTCCATTCCCAAAACACTTTGAGGCTCAAAGATTCAAAAAATACTAAGGAAAAGGCAACCCTATTGATCATATCAGAGAATTTTGTGTCTCGTGTACCGAACTCAGTGATGAGCCCACTTACCTCATGAGATTGTTCCCTCATTCTCTAGGTGGGCCCACACTTGAATGGTACTCCAAACTTCTTGGTAATATCAAATCCTGGTCAAAACTCATAGACAAGTTCATCTCCCACTTTTCCTTTAACATTACGAATGAAGTGAAACTTTCTAATTTGTGCTCAACTAAACAGAGGGCAAGAGAACCATTCATCACATTCTTACTTCACTGCAGAAGGTTAGTCAGTCAATGCTCACTAGAAATTCTTGAAGAACAACAAGTAAACTTGTGCATTGAAAACTTAGTCCTAGACTTAATGTATGAACTCAAAATCAAGAGCCCAAGCACTATTTCTAAACTGATGAAAAAGGGGGCTAGTATTGAAGATGCTCCTATTTGTAAGGGAATCCTCAAGATAAACATGGAAAACACAAACACCAGTTCCTCTAATGACAAGCCAAAAATTTTCTCCAAAAATAAGAATGTGACTAATGATGGCATTGTGGATGCCCACATGATTAGCACATCGCAACCTCAACTAACTTTGAAAGGTGCAAACCCTACAAATTCTTAAACTCCCAAGCAAACATCAAGCCCACAACAGAAGACTGACACTTCCATGCAAGACAAACCTCAAAGACATCCTAGAACCAAGGATAGGAAATTCACACCATTGGGGATACCTCTTAGGACTGCATTACAATAGTTCTTGAGTAATAACTTCCTATAGTTACCCCCAATCAAAGATGAACCATTGACTAAATCTGATCGGTGGGATGACAAAAAGTACTATGATTACCATCGCACCAAAGGACATAAGACTTCATCATGCTCCCAATTGAAACACACAATACAAGACCTTATTGATGATGGTATAATCATAGTTGATCCGTCATTCTTAGCATCCAACTCTGATCACACTATTTTTGAAGATCCTTTGGGTAATCATGACAAAGAGAAGCCCTCCAGTTCAAACTCAAAATCACAAGCTAATGTGAGTTACACACACATGGGATATGACTACACTATCAACTATTTCAATGAGTTAGATTCCTGCATATCCACATTCACTTTAAAGGTTGAAGACCCTTGTTGTGCTATCACTACATGCCATACCAAGATCACCCTACCTAGAGCTCCATCTAGACCTACTACTTCTACTAGGCTTATACCCCCTAGTAGACCTATGGCTCCTACTTCATTTGATTATAGCCTTGTTGAACAGCTCAGCAAGACCCCTACACAAATATCCATCTTGGAGCTACTGTGTGCATCTCCCCAACATCAGAAGATCTTGAAACAAGCCCTTAAAGAGTCAATAGTCCCAAATAACATGGATGTTGCCTAGTTCCAAGCCATGGTTGGGAACCTATCTACCTCATAGCATATTACCTTTTCCCCTCGAGATATTCCTAAGGACAAACCTAATCAAAATGATCCCCTTCAGCTTGAAGTATTTATCCATAATGCCAAAGTCAAATATGTCTTAATAGATGGAGGAGTAGGACTGAACATCTACACTCTTAAAGTTGTTAAAGGTTTGGGTTATTCTGTAGATGATGTGGATCCCTCTCAAAGAATCACAATAAAATCTTATGATGATGGTGAATGCTTCTCCAAGGGCGTCATCACATTACCTATTAGAGTTGGCCCAACTACTAAAGACACATTGTTCCATGTCCTAGACATTGAAATGAATTGCAACATGATACTGGGATGCCCTTGGCTTCATGTTATGAAAGCAGTCCCTTCTACATATCATCAATGTCTAAAGTTTTCCTATGACAAAATGGAGGTTACAATCCCTGGTGATCTAGATCCTTTCCAATTTTTTGCTAATCTAAGAGATGCTAATGCATACCAAATCCCAACAAACAATGAAGCACAACCCACAGATTCCTCTAAGTATGTGGATGTTGATATACTCCTCAGTAAGCCCAAGGAAAATATGAATATTGAAGACAATGGGTGTGGAGAGTACTTTATGTCTCAATTCTCTCACTTTAGGGAGTTGCCACTTTCTCCCCTATCTTATGGTAAATCACAATTATTGCAAGACCAACAATCTAAGATTAGTACAATGCCACTTCTATCAATGAGAATACATCTATATGTATTGAGAAATAAAAATTAGAACAAAACCCCACCTTGATATCTCCTAGCAAGTATGAACTTGGGTTTACTATCAAGCAGAAACAAGGCTATGAAGGCTATAGCAGTTTTGGATCTCAAAAACAAGGAATCATTAAACCTATCACTACAAAAGGACAACCTCCTAGTTTGGGGCTTGGATTTAAACCATTATGAATAGGTCCTCCTAGTATTACATTACCTATGTGTAAGACTATGGATATTTTGAACAATGAAAAGGCATCTAAGGATATCCCACCAAAAACCAACAATCCTCTAGCTTTTGAGCATAACCCCAATGATACAATGGAATCTAATGCCCATATCTATACCTTTAACCAAAGCGCATCCAACACTAATGATGACATCCCCTCAAGTTATCCTAAACTATCGTATTGGGACCAATGTGGACCATCGATCTTTGATCGATTTGACAATGATGATGATCTTGTAATAGACTTTGAAATCTATGAAGGCATTAACATTGGTGATCATAAAGAAGAATTTTTTCCTGAAGTGAGCACATTGGCATATTGTTGGGAGTCAACTCCATCTTCCAGTTATGAAATTGAAAGCAAAGAAAAAAATAACAAGCATAGGTCTCTTGGTGAAAACCAAAAGGCGCCATTAGACCATGAAAAATCAAAAGCTAAGTAGCTCCCAAGGATACAAAATGAAAAATATAATGCCATGAATATCAGTGTTCCAATGTTCAACATGTCATAAAGTCTTTTGGAGCTCTCTCAATCAACATTCATGTGGAAGGTCATTGGTCTCAAACCTCCCAACCCTCCCTTATATCCAGTTGTTTATGCCCACATCTAGCTACCTATTTTCCCAACACCCAAGATAAAATCATTATCCAACAAGCCTTTGCATATGTCATCATTAATGACATCCCACATGAAATATCTATTGACCCATTTATCCTCAAATGCCTTGATTTGCAAGAGGAAGACATTGTCTTACATACCGTACATGATAGTATATCTTGAGGCCTTTCCAGTGGTTTGATCTTAGCTATAGACTCAAAATGACTCCTACATAGTTATGGTTAGTTTTTGGTCCAAATATTATCAGTTAGCAGCATCAAAAATAGATTTCTTCTCAGCATTCATCAGCAACATTCTTGATTCTATCTAAAAGTCTTTAAAATATATCAAAAAAATAGCAAAAAGTCATGAAAAAAGAAAAGAAAAAAAGTGGAAAAAAGCATGAAAAAAAGTGGATGCCTTGATGAAAACTTGGAAAATAGGCATCTTGGCACAAAAATTTGAGTCAAGAGAAAACTTTCATCCAAAAGTGAAAACCTGGCAAACAGGTGCTTTGGGCAAGTACCATGGTGAAAACCTGGAAAACAGGCACCATGTGTAAAGATTTATTGCTCCTCCATCTATTGGGATTCCATCTGGTCTTTTCCCCCTCTATTATTCCTTGATCATATCTTTCCTATTGCAAGAAATCCTTGGCTCCTTGACCATGGCTCACAAACTAGTCGATATCCATTGTTATCCTACTTAATGCATCACCAGTCTATACATACTCTGTCATTGGCCTTTGTACATAGTTTTTGTCTTGTTTGGGGGCATATCACCTATGCAGTGCATGAGTTTGAATTTGAACTGGGGGCATATCCCTAAGCACCTTTTATCCATTGGACATATCACATAATGGATTGGAGCTAACACTTGTATATGCTTATACAATCTTGAAAAAATCTTAAAAATTCAAATATGATCTTGAAAAATTCATAAAAATCATAAAATGTCTTGAAAAAAACACTAAAAATCATAAAATATCCTGAAAAATCTCTAAAAATCATAAAATGTCCTGAATAAACCCTAAAAATTGAAAAAAGTCCTGAAGAAACCACTCACACAAAAAAAAAGTCAAATATCCTCAAAAACCCTAAAAATCACAAAACCCATCAAAAATCTACAATAAACCTTGTCAATATTCACTGTACATAACCATCCCTTTTGCATGCATACTTGCACTGTGCAGACTGAAACTCAAAGCAGTACACTTTCAAGACAATCACAATATTTGAGCAACATGAACCAACAATCAATCCAAAATATCACTACAAACCCCTCAACTTAATCCACAAACAGAGATATCACAACATCAACATGTAAAACACTACCTAGACACTTTCAAACATTAAAAGGAAAGTAATAATGGACAAGAATAACTATTGGCTCATGCTATTTAGTGAGTGATTTTATTTTTTCTTTATTTTTCTTTGATCATGTTCCTATGCCACTCGATGATATAAACTGATCTATGAGAGTGGTTAGGATGGTTCATGGTCATCTTTTTCTATTTTTTTCTATTCCAATGTACCTTTGAGAGTCTAGGGCATGTACATATGCCTTAGAAAGGACAAGGTCATTTTTATTCTGCATTGTGCTTGTTCACACAAAAGGCTTGCATTTGTGCTCTAGCCCTTTATGCCATGATGTGTTGCATTCCATTTGCCATATCAAAATAAAACTCCATTTGACATATAGTGCACTTTCTACAAGAAAAAGTTTTCCCATCATAATAACAATTCATCATCTCATCTCCTCAGTTTTCTATCATTCATCTCATTCTCCATCACCATGATCATGCCTTCTAATTCACCAAATCATCTTCATCTTGCATTCATGCATCATCCTACACTGTCAATCAACTTTCTATGGCTTTCCACCTAGTTCAACCTTAGTATGACATTTTTCTTACCATCTTTGACCAAATCTAACCATTTTGGATGATTTCATTCATGCTGTAACATCTTTCCATCATTTTGGACATGCACACAAAGTTTTGAGTCATTCTGAGTCCAATCGGGTTGATTTTGGCCCCCAAAGCATTCTAGGGAATAGTTTACACTTTCAGAGCCTAGTTGGGCTTCCCAAGTGTGTCCAGGATGCACTTGGTACTATCATGATCCACTTGGGCTTACCAAGTGTGTCTAGGATGCACTTGGATGAGTTTTGGGTGCACTTGGGGACCTAGGAGCCACAGAACTGCTCTTGGAACCCCTATGTCACACTCCAGAGGCCATAACTTTTGTGTTTCAACTCTGATTTATGAATCGTTAGTTGTGTTGGACTCATATATTTATTATGAACAAAATTAACTATCATTTTCATTATTTGGTTACTATATGGAGTGATAATCCTTGAAACTACTCGTGGGCTCATGCTTGACCCCTGTCATGTTGATTTTGGCCCCCAGAGCCTTCTCAGCCACATTTTGCACTTTTTGAATCCACTTGGGCTTCCCAAGTGCATCATGCATGCACTTGGTACTATCATGATGCACTTGGGCTTACAAAGTGCATCTAGGATGCACTTGGATGAGTTTTGGATGCACTTGGGGTAGTAGGATGCCCAAAACTGCTCCCAAAGCCCCTATGTTGCACTCTGGAGCCCATAACTTTTGTGTTTTAACTCAAATTTGCAATCCGTTAGTTTCATTGGATTTTTATCTTCATTATGGATAAAATGAACTATAAGTTTCATCATTTTTTGTCTTTCTTGAGTGGTAATCCATGCAATTACTCTCGGGCTCCCAATTGACCCTATTCTGCACTCTAGACCTCATAACTTTCACATTTTAGCTTTGATTTGTGATCCATCAATTGCTATGGTTTTGTCTTCTCATTGTCAAAAACATTGACTTATCATATGCTTATATTAGTCAATTTCTCAAGGGGGAACCCATATATATCATCCCTACTGGGGCATGTTATGGCTTTCTCACCAATTATTCTTTGACACAATGCTCTAAATTACATTGTATCAAAGAAGGGAAAAATGTAGATGCTCAAAAATGGTTCATATCTATAGTTTCATCACTTCTCCATACTAATTCATCCCATTTTATCATTCTACTAACTTTGATCTTTTGGCCAAATTGATCATACTTTATCATTTGTATCCTCTTTCCCATCAATTTCATGCCATTTCATATCAACTCAAAACAATTTCATATCAACTCAAAATCACCCCAAATCAACTTGGAATCACTCAAAATCAGTCCTAATCAACCCAGAACATATCAAACATCCCAAATCAATCATTTTATCCATTCCTAAGTATTGTTTTGGCTTTCAATGCCTTGGAAACCTATCAACATATCAATCTTATCAATCTAACCTTAGTACTGTAATGGCTCTCAGTGCTAGGTCAAGCTATCATTCATGTCATCCAATCTTTGACATTGTT
Organism: Cupressus sempervirens; assembly: GCA_028749045.1. Taxonomy (NCBI): domain Eukaryota; kingdom Viridiplantae; phylum Streptophyta; class Pinopsida; order Cupressales; family Cupressaceae; genus Cupressus; species Cupressus sempervirens. Next base: position 659,070,768 of record CM053786.1, read on the forward strand.
GAGGCTTTCAATGTCAAATCATGGCATTATCAACCATTTTAATAATATTGACAATGTCCATCAATGTTATTATGATCAAACCTTTTCAATCAATTTCAATCTTGTAGCATTTACAATGTCGGTTAAATGTTGGGTAAAAGCATAGATCTGTGTCACCATTTGTGATACAAAAACCTATTTTGGTCAAATCTCATTTCTCTATCAAAACTCAATTTAAAAAAAAAAACTAAAAATATCGTTTTATAGATTTCAAATTCAATATCATCATTATATAAATTTTTGAGTGTTTTGATTAGTTATAATATGTTATAATCTCAAAATATTATAAGTCGATATTTCAACATTTCAGAAGATGCTCTCTCAAAAAATGATAAAAAATAGTAAATCATATCAAAAAAATAAAAAATATATATTTATCACTAGAGGAGAGAATCCTCTTCACGAATATGTAATTTATTTTCAAGAAGGTATAGATTTGATAGGGAAGTTTTGACGGGAGGAAAAAACTGTTGGATTCTGACAAGGTTGAACTTGAGTACTTATAACAAAGAAAATATACATCAAAAATAATTATTTCCTTTTTTTTGCACTAGCTATACATGTCATCTATAAAATATTTTCAAATTAGAACAAAAAAAGGTGATTTGCACATACTTGTTTGACGGGAACTACATCCTATATTTTTTACAGTTAAAAAAGGATTTCAAAATAAAATAAAATGAATAAATTCTTAGTCAAAAAAATTATAAAAATTATAGGCATAAAATTCATACAATTCTACACATTTCATTAGTTTACATCATCTTCATATTTTAAACACAAATACCATTTTTTTTGTCATTAATGTTGAACTGTCACATTCTGATATCACATTTCTTTATAAAAGGTGACACAGGTTTGTGCTTTTACCCTGTTACATATCAATCAATTCATTTCATGTGTCCTTGGCATGTTATAAATTTCAATCAATCAATCTAACCATGGCTTTGGTCTACTTTTCATCATCTCACTCGATCTATATTATCATCACATTTTCATCAAAGGGTACTGTCGCATTTATTTAATCAATTTTGGCCAATCGTCTACTAATTTTCTCTATAGGATTAAATAACCCATAATTTAATCCTTTTGTTCTTCTTACTGATTATTCTTCCTTATTATATTAATTAATTGGTTCATCATCCACAAACCATGGAAATTCTTAATTTCCTAAGTCACATTTTCCTCCATTAATTCCATTTTTTACTAATTATTATTTTGTGGAATAAAAGGATTTTTAATTCAAATATTCCATAGAATATTGGCATCATCATGACACTTGGATATGACACCTCATGGATTCTCCTTTGACACTTGGATAAAATATGTCATAATCCAATATTCTTATTCCCTTATGCATGCCCATATTTGGCTTATTTGTCATAGATTCTTGGCTTTAAGTGCGTTGAGGTGTCTTATGACGCATCATAGATTCTCTTTTGCATTTAGCCAAGTTTGACTTCCATGCATCATAGAATCCTACATTTGGCATCTTTTTTCATATGCATCATGGATTCTCAAAGGAATCTCTTGCCACATCACATATCTAAGGGTGAGAAATCCAATGCTTTCATCCTCCATGCCACTTATAAAATGAGCATTCTTCCTCTCATATCCGATTCAAAGGTTCTAATTCTTGAGTCTTTGAGTCCCTATCTTGTTTGAATTTTGTATTCTTGATCTTGATCTTACACTAAAATCACACTTCTAGTATTCTCATGGCATTATCCCTATCATAGACTTTGCTTCAATATTGTGTATACTATAGGCAAGTTGGAGCTACATCATTTGTAGAAGAAAGAAGGACATGGGAGCTATAAATGAAAGAGGGGGTTTCTAACCTTGTGTTTGCTTCTTTTGATTAGTTTGGTTTTCATGGTAGACTAGTGGGTGCTAACATATGTTGATTGAATTTTTGATTTCTCATACTATGTTGTGCATTTAACCCATTTTCTAGTCCTACAAGAGGAAGAAAATAAAAAGGATAAGAAGAATATCCTTGTGGAGCTAAAAAGATACATTTAATTAAGAAGGATCAAGTATACAAGCCAGAATTGAGATCTGTAACTAGCAATTCAGTTGCATCAGAAATCAATTCATCTCATTGTTACTCTCTAACCATTGTAGGAGTGATCTAAATCTCTTAATAGAGTTATCTTAACAGTTATTTGTAAATCTTCTAATAAGGCAACATTTCTATCAAATTTTCCAAAGACCTCTAATAAGGTCACTCCTAACATGGTGATTAAATCCTCTAATATGCTCACACCTAACAGTGTGTTTTGTAACCTTGAATAGGATTGGCTCCTAACAAGACTTACTTTAGAATAGTGAAAATCAGAAACTAGTTGCAATTGGTGGTTTTTTCCAAGTTGGGTTTCCATGTTAAATCTTGGTGTCAAATGTGTTCATGTTATTTCTCTTATGTGTTTGCACCTATGTTAAAGTAATATTAATCTCAAATAACATCTTAAGATTTTCATGCTAAGTATTTGCTAAGCATTTTTAGTGTTTACCAAGTTACAACATTTTTCTATTTTTGTCAAGCATCTACACAGTTTAGTTTTCAGAGTTTATTTTGTTCTAACATTTAAGGGATTTGGGATTTATTTTAGTGGTAACTGATTCACCCCTCCCTTCTTAGTTAATCCTCATATATTTCCAACACAGGTTTCATGATTACACTTAGGTGGTATTAAGGATAACACACTCATTAAGTCACATTTTATTATAATCTTGGGAATAGCACAAAATTTAGGTGGAGGATAATTGCCACATCTCACCAATTGAATGTCACTAACCTCTTCACTTTGACTTTTTCCTATGGATGATGAAGTTACCATGTCTTCTATGTTAGGCTTCAAAACTTCTTCTCTTCGAATAACTCAACACCACTCAATTCTTCACTCATTCAAGCTTATGTCTCATATTTTATTTAATTGCCTTAGGATCTCTTTTGTAAATCACTCTATGCTCTTGTTATCTATATGCAAGGTATGAAACAATGTCTTTGAATTTTGGTATATACTTCCCTTTTCTTGATTTAGGGTCTCCATTAATTATGTGTACTCAAGTAGGTGAAAGCCAACTATCTTGGTTGATATTGTGTCTTATGAACTAGTTCTTCACTATACATCATAGTCTCTTCCATCTAACTCATCCTATACATTAGTTTAGCTTCTAAAGTATTTGGTCTATATTGTATGCTTGGTCAATTTAGACAATTTTATTGATGTTTGGCATTATTTGTATAAATGATTCTTTTGCACTGCTCCTTTCATAAATCTATTCTTATGTATCTTTTCTTATGAAAATATGAACTTTAAATCCTTTCTATGTTTGGGAATAATGTAAGATATATCATTAAATATACAGTTCCATACATACCTTTTTTGATTAATTAATTGAGATGATATGATCACCTTCTCCATTGGATTGGATGATCTCAACTCCATTGGTTCCATTTTTTCCATCTTCTTCCTTTTTCTTCCATGTTTTATTCATCTCCTTTGTTTGATCAATGTCAACTTTTCCTTTACCCTTGGTGTTATTGTGATTTTTGTTGGTACTTGAGTCCTATAGTGTTTTCTTGAATATCCAAACTTGTGACATTTGGAACATACATTGTTAGGTGCATAATTCTATGTTTGATTAGTCCAATATGGTTTTGAATGTGATCTACATTCATATGCTATATGTTCATAATTATGGCAATTGTAACAATAGCCTTCAAATTTATGTGTAGTAGGTGCATTCTTCATTCTTTATCTACACTCATGTATTTAATCTCCTTGTTTCTTGTAATAAAAATAATAACTAATAAAAATAGGTTTAGGGTTTTGCATACCATTTTTTTTTTTACAAATGTTTGTAGTATGACGAAGTTTTTCACAATGATAACATGTTGGTTTTCCCTTTGATTTTTCATTTCTCGGTTCTCCACTCTTGGATGACTCTCCTTGCTTAATAGATGAATGTCTTGATCCAATAGTATTGCCAAAAGACTTAATAAGTTCTTCAAAATATTTCACTGCTTCTTTTGGCTTTTTCAAGTTTTCCACAAGGGTAAGTGCACCAAGTTGTGGTACCAAAAGGGGAGTATAAGTGGACACATTTTCTCTAAAATCAGCAATTTTTGAACTTAAACAATAATTTGAAAATAATTATGCTCAAAACTTTAAGATATGACAAAAATAAAAGTAGTAGTCCTTTGAATCTAGTTTCTAAACTACTTATTTTTTTACAAAATGGTTTAGTATTAGGTCCTCAAAAAAGGGGACCATATAAAGTGGTACTATTTATTCCAAAAAAAATAACATAGTACAAAGTGTGGCCCCCTAAAATTTTAACTTTTTTTTGAAATTCTTTAATCGCTTTAGTCAAAAGTTACCTAACACTATGTAGTTTATCCCAAATTTTTTGGGTAATTTTATAATGTGTATTTTCTTATAAAAATTTTAATTAGACACATCCCAAAAATATGAAATATGTATGTGCTACCCCTAAAAATGATTGAAAACTAATCTAAAATCAAATCTTCTTTTTTGCAAAGTTTGTAGAATGGAGTCTAGTTTCTAAAAAACTAAGTTGTTGCAAAATTCAATGAATGAGCTAAAATCTACAACCCAATTAGTACATGTTGGTTTTTGACAAAAAATGGACATGCATTCAAAAGAAATTATAGTTAAAGGCTTGAATTAGTTCAAATAAAAAATAAATTATATGGTTATATAGCTAACAAAGAGACGTACAATTCATGTAACCTAATTTTATCGATGCTCTGAGGAAACTTGAAGGAAAGCACACACAAAAAATCAATCATTTTTTATATGTTTGCAGCAAAACATGTCTGGGACCAGTTTACAAACTCCAAACCTTTGGGTTGGATCCCCAAGGCAAAACCAAGCCTTAGGCTTGGTAGAATGCAAAGCTTTGAATAGCATGTGCATTCTCTATCATGCACATGCTATTTAAAGATTTTTAAATTTGAGTCTTAATACGTGCACACACTTTAGTGCATATGCACTTTAGTGTGCATGCACTATTGAGACCTAAATAGTGCATAGAGAGGGAAGGAGAGAGGTAGAGTGAGAGTGAGAGTGAGAGAGAGAGAGAGGGGGGGGAAAGGGGGGATAGGGTGTGTGAGAGAGAGAAAGTAGGGGATGGTAGAGGGGAGAGAGAGAGTAGGTGATGGGAGAGAGAGGAATTGTGAGAGAGAGAGGGAGTAGGGGTGGAAAAGAGAGAGTATAGGATGGAAGAGAGAGAGATTTAGAGTAGGTGATGGGAGAGAGAGGAAGTGTGTGTGTGAGAGAGAGGAGGGGTGGAAAAGAGAGTACAAGATGGGAGAAAGAGATTGAGAGTAGGGGATAGGAGAGAGAGAGAGTAGGTAGTGGGAGAGGGAGAGGGAGAGGGAGAGTGAGAGAGAGAAAGATAGAGAGAGAGAGTGTGTGTGAGAATATGAGAGATAGTAGGGGTGGTAGAGAGAGAAAGTAGGGGATGGGAGAGGGGGGAGAGAGAGTAGGGCATGGGAGAGAGTGTGAGAGTGTGAGAGAGAGTAGGGGTGGCAAAGAGAGAAAGTAGAAGATGGGAGAGGGGGGGGAGAGAGTAGGAAATGGGAGAGAGAGAGTAAGGGTGGTAGAGAGAGAGTATAGGATGGGAGAGAGAGATTAAGAGCAGGGGATGGGGGGAGAGAGAGAGTAGGTAGTGGGAAATGGAGTGGGAGAGGGAGAGTGAGAAAGAGAGAGAGAGGAGGAGGATGGGAGTGTGTATGAGAGAGAGAGTAGGGTATGGAAGAGGGGAGAGAGAGGGGGGATGTTTGTGTCTATGAAATAGAGAGAGTAGTGCATGAGAGAGGGGAGAGAGAGAGAGAGAGTAGCTTGAGAGAGAGAATAGCCTATGAGAGAGAGAGAGATTAGGCAATGGGAGAGGGAGAGAGAGGGGGGATGGGAGTGTGTGTAAGAGAGAGAGTAGGGCATGAGAGAGAGTGTGATAGAGTAGGAGTGGTAGAGAGAGTAGGGGATGGGAGAGAGAGAGTGAGAGGAGGGGATGGGAGAGAGAGAGTAGAGAGGGGGGGGAGAGAGAGAGAGAGAGAGAGAGAGAGAGAGAGAGAGAGAGAGAGAGAGAGTAAGTGGTGGGAGAGGGAGTGGGAGAGAGAGAGGGGGGATGGGAGTGTGTGTGTTTGTGAAAGAGAGAGAGTAGGGAATGGGAGAGGGGAGAGAGAGTAGGGGATGGGAGAGAGAGTGTGAGAGAGATTAGGTGGTAGGAGAGGGAGTGGGAGAGAAAGAGAGGGGGGATGGGTGTGTGTGTAAGAGAGATTAGGGGATGGGAGAGAGTGTGAGAGTGAGAAAGAGAGAGTAGGGGGTGGCAAAGAGAGTAGGGAATGGGAGAAAGAGTGAGAGTAGGGGACAGGAGAGAGATTAGGTGGTGGGAGAGGGAGTGGGAGAGGGAGAGTGAGAGAGAGAGGAGGATGAGAGTGTATGAGTGAGTGAGAGAGAGAGAGAGAGTATGGCATGGGAGAGGGGAGAGAGACTAGGGGATCTGTGTGTGTGTGTGTGTGTGAAAGCGAGAGAGAATAGGGGATGGGAGAAGGAATAGAGAGAGAGTAGCCCGAGAGAGAGAGTAGGGGATTGGAGAGAGAGTAGGTGGTGGGAGAGGGAGAGAGAGGGAGGATGGGAATGTGTGTAAGAGAGAGAGTAGGGGATGGGAGAGAGTGTGAGAATGTGAGAGAGAGTAGGGGTGGTAGAGAGAGAGTAATGAGGGAGAGAGTGAGTGAGAGAGAGAGAGAGTAGGTGGTGGGAGAGGGAGAGAGAGAGAGTATGGGATGGGAGAGGAGAGAGAGAAAGAGAGGAGGGATGGGTGTGTGTGTGTGAAAGAGAGAGTAGGGGATGGGAGAGAGAGAGAGTAGGTGGTGGGAGAGGGAGTGGGAGAGGGAAAGAGAGAGAGGGAGGATGGCAGTGTGTTTAAGAGAGAGAGACAGAGAGTAGGGGTTCCAAAGACAGACAATAGGTGGTAGGAGAGGGAGAGAGAGAGGGATGATGAGAGTGTGTGAGAGATCTAGAGAGTAGGGGATGGCAGAGGAGAGAGAGGGAGGATGGAAATGTGTGTAAGAGAAAAAGTAGGGGATGGGAGAGAGTGTGAGAATGAGAGAGAGAGAGAGTAAGGGGTGGCAGAGAGAGAGTAGAGAGGGAAAGAGTGAGAGTGAGATAGAGAGAGTGTGAGAGAGAGTAGGTGGTGGGAGAGGCAGTGGGAGAGGAAGAGTGAGTGAGAGAGAGTAGGGGATGGAAGAGGAGAGAGAGGGGGGATGGGTATGTGTGTGTGTGTGTGTGTGTGTGTGTGTGAAAGAGAGAGAGTAGGGGATGGGAGAGGGGAGAGAGAGAGTAGGGGATGGGGGAGAGAGAGAGAGAGAGAGATTAGGCAATAGGAGAGGGAGTGGAAGAGGGAGAGAGAGAGAGGGGGGGATGGGAGTGTTTGTAAGAGAGAGTAGGGGATGGAAGAGAGTGTGAGAGTGTGAGAGAGTGGGGGTGGCAGAGAGAGAGAGAGAGAGAGAGAGAGAGAGAGAGAGAGAGAATAGGTGGTGGGAGAGGGGGGTGGGAGTGTGTGTGAGAGATCTAGAGAGTAGGGGATGGGAGAGGAGAGAGGGGGGATAGGAGTGTGTGTGTGTGTGTGTGTGTGTGTGTGTGTGTGTGTGTGTGTGTGTGTGTGTGTGTGTGTGTGTGTGTGTGTGTGTGTGTGAAAGAGAGATAGTATGGGATGAGAGAGAGAGAGAGAGAGAGAGAGAGAGAGAGAGAGAGCAGGGGATGGGAGAGAGAGAGAAGGTGGTGGGAGAGGGAGTGGAAGAGGGAGAGAGAGGGGGATGGAAATGTGTGTAAGAGAGAGAGTAGGGGATGGGAGAGAGTGTGAGAGTGTGATAGTGAGAGTAGGGGGTAGCAGAGAGAGTACAGGATGAGAGAGAGAGAGAGAGTGAGAGTAGGGGATGAAAGAGAGTGTGTGTGTGTGTGTGAGAGAGAGAGAGAGAGAAAGAGAGAGAGTAGGGGATGGGGTAGTAGAGAGAGTGAGAGAGAGAGAGTAAGGGATAGGAGAGGAGAGAGAGTGAGAGAGTAGGGGATGAGAGAGGAGAGAGAGTGAGAGGAAGTAGGGAATGTGAGAGAGAGTATGTAGTGGGAGAGGTAGAGTGAGAGACAGAGAGTAGGGGATGGGAGAGGAGAGAGAGAGTGAGAGAGAGTAGGGGATGAGAGGGAGAGAGAGAGTGAGAGAGATATAGTAGGTGGTGGGAGAGGGAGAGAGAGGGGGGAGGGATGGGAGTGTGTGTGTGAGATCTAGAGAGTAGGGGATGGGAGAGGAGAGAGAGGGGGGGATGGGAGTGTGTGTGTGTGAAAGAGAGAGAGTATGGGATGGGAGATAGGGGAGAGAGAAAGTAGACCAAGAGAGAGAGTAGAAAATGGGAGAGAGAGTGTGAGAGAGAAAGTAGGTGGTGGGAGAGGGAGAGAGAGAGGGGGATGGGAGTGTGTGTAAGAGAGAGAGTAGGGGATGGGAGAGAGTGTGAGAGTATGAGAGAGAGTAGGGGGTGGTAGAGAGAGAGATAACAAGATGGAAGAGAGAGAGTGAGAGTAGGGGATGTGAGAGAGAAAGTAGGTGGTGGGAGAGTGAGAGCGAAAGAGAGAGAGAGAGGAGGAGGATGAGAGTGTGTGAGTGAGAGAGAGAGAGAGTAGGGGATGGGAGAGGGGGGGAGAGAGAGAGTAGGCGATAGGAGAGGGGGAGAGGGGGGGATGGGAATGTGTGTAAGAGAGAGATTAGGGGATGGGAGAGGGGGGAGAGTGAGAGAGAGAGAGAGTAGGGGATGGGAGAGGAGAGAGAAAGAGAGAGTAGGGGATGGGAGAGGAGAGAGAGTAGGGAAAGAGAGAGTAGAGGATGGGAGAGTGGGGAAATAGATACAGGATGAGAGAGAGAGTAGGCAGTGGGAGAGAGAGAGGGGGATGGGAGAGGAGAGAGGGTGAGAGAGAGTAGAGGATGAGAGAGGAGAGAAAGAGAGTAGGGGATGGGAGAGTGGAGAGAGATAGAGTAGGGGAAGGGAGAGAAGAGAGGGTGAGAGAGAGTAGGGAATGGGAGAGAGAGAGTAGGAAGTGGGAGAGGGAAAGTGAGAGAGAGTAGGGGATGGGAGAGTAGAGAGAGTGAGTGAGAGAGAGAGAGAGTAGGGGATGAGAGAGGAGAGAGAGAGAGTAGGGGATTAGAGAGGAGAGAGAGAGTGAGATGAAGTAGGGGATGGGAGAGAGAGTGAGAGAGTATGCAATGGGAGAGGGAGAGTGAGAGACAGAGAGTAGTGGATGGGAGAGGAGAGAGAGAGAGAGTGAGAGAGAGTAGGGGATGAGAGAGGAGAGAGAGAGCAAGAGAGAGAGAGTAGGGGATGGGAGAGGAGAGAGAGTACGGGATGGGGGATGGTGGGATAGGGATAGATTTATTTTCACATAGTGTGTACACACTATAGTGCATACAAGCTTTATGGTGCATATGTGCTATAGTGCATAAACACTATATGAAAACACCAAAAAATGGTAATAAAGCAAGTTTGGGTCCTTGCTGATCCATATTCTTCTTTTCATCTATTGTGTATTATGTTTTTCTAACAAAAAACATGAGTTTCAAGCTATTGGAAGTTAGCAAACACTATTTGAAGGTTTTTTGAAGATTATTTCATTCTATTTGAAGCTAGAAAACACCAAATTCAATCATTGGATATGCTATTTCAAGGCTTTTTGAATATTCTTTCTATAGAAAAGGTTAGTCCAATCATTTTTAAATATTCATTGTTGTTATATAGAGACAAATTTGATTATAATTTGACATGTTGTTTAATATATAGTGAATTCATTAAAATTTGTACGTTTGAATGAATTGTTATTTGAAAATGGTTAGAAATTTGGCAAGTTGTTTAATATACATTGTGTATTCATTGAAATAATTGTAATTTTTATATGTATTTGAATGATTTGTAATTTACAAATTGTAAGTAATTCAGATGTTTGAATAATTTGACATATAGAAATTATCATCATGCCAAGAAAGAAACAAAAAACTCAAACAAAAGAAGAGAGAGAGATAGATTTGACAATTAAAAGAGATAAAATGAAAATACTATGTGAACAAAGAAAATTACAAAGCAATAAAGAAGAATTAACTTTTGAAGAGGAACAAGAACCACCAATACAAAGAAACAAAGAAGAAAAATTGGAAAGAGAAAGAGAGAGAATGAGACTATTATGGTCAAGAAAACAATTAAATTGTGAAGATACACCATCTTCTAATATTGGAGTTATATCATCCTCTCATGTTGAAGAGATGCTAATTTGTAGATCCAACGATGTACAGACTCCATCATGTCATGTTGAAGGCACAACATCAACATATCAAGTAGGTGATATTCCATCTTTCATATCTTATTGCCAAGGCACATCGTCTTCAGTTCAAGGTATGCAAAACACTCAACCCTACGTTGATGTTTATAATGTTGAGGGAATGGAAGAGATTATAACACCTTCTAGAATTCATTTTAGAAGACTAAAATATTTGATTAATATTGATACTAACATTTTGAAATCAATGTCTGATAAGATTAGAAAGCATACTTGTCAAAGAAAAGTTAATCATATGTGGAGATTATTCTTTGAAGAATTAAATATTAGAGGTCAATGCCAATTATTTGTTGAAACAATGAGGAATTTGAAATTTAGGCCTATCATGAAGATTCTTGGGCTAAGAACGAAGGATGATTCAAATGAAAGAAGCATTGTAAAGAATTTAATGAGTTCTTATGACAATGTAGATTCTAAATCATGCACCAAAGATAGTAATATCACAAGACGAGTACTTACATTGACAATAGTAAGTACCCAAATGAAGAAAGCTCGACTCATGAGAAAGACAAGAAAAATATTAAAAATTGGTAGAGGTACTCTAAGGAGAGCCATGCTAAGGCGTGAGAGATTGGAAGATCCAACAAAAAATGAGTTGTGGACATTTAGTGGTAGACTACCATGAAAGGATAAAGAAATTAGTGATGCTTTGAAATCATTGATCGAAGATTTTTGAAAAGATAACACACGTGTTTCCCCTAATAAAAGAGATATTGTAAGGAGGATTGGTTGCCCAAATCGTGACCCACAGGCAAAAGATTTTTTGGACTCAACTCAGACACAATTTTTTGCAAAATTTATTGGTATGTATCCTCAAATTCAAATAAGTCAAAAAAAATTTGAGATGGGTAAACCTTTTTATGTGAAGATAAATCACACACACACACAAATTTTTGTTGTAGGATACATATTAAATTTTCTAACCATTTTGATATTTTTAGGCATATATGTGTGTTTTTGCATTCTAAGTTTTTTTTTTGTAGGATTGTGACATGAATGAGCCACCAATATCTTCAAGGGAATTCATATCCAACATTTTATGTGAAATAGATGACAGCCAAAAAATTTACAAGACATCATGCTTGGATGGTATATGCTTATTTTGTGGTTCTTTGCAACTTTTATCAACTTGTAAACATATGGATAGTACACATGCTATTGGAAATGAAATAGTAAATTACAAAAAATATATAAGATAGTGAAATATGCTCTCAAAGATGGGAAATAGGGTAAAAGATGTGATTTATTCATTGAAAAGATTCCAGTGTATGATTTCATGAAGATTTTCATGAAAAGATTATTAATGAGTATGCAAGGCATATACATAGAGCTCAATGACTAGATTTTCAATTCAAGTTGTGCAAGGATATGTTTCCATTGGATACCATTATTTTGGTTGTAGACTTTGCAGAGAACTACACACTACAACCACAAAATGAGGTGCAAGCAAAGTATTATACTTCTCAATAGGTTTCTATATTTGTTCATAGAACATTCATGCATTCACCTACAAGTACAGAGGATGATAGGAATATTTTGAGGGAGTACCATTTTTACATCAGCAATGATTGATCACATTCTATGAAGTTTGTACATGGTTGTTTTCAACTTTTTTGTAGAGATTTAGCTAATAGGGTCATACCATATCGTCAGCACATTATTTGGTCATACAATTGCACATCTCAATTCAAGAATGCATGGATGTTCTTTTGGTTGATCAGGATGCATAGGTTGTGTAGAATTATATATATGTAGAATTTCATAGAGGCTGGTCGTGGAAAGGGATAACATAATGGTGTAGGTGCATGCATTAAAAGAGGCTTAGCTTGTGAAGAACTAAAGTAAAAAGATGGAGCAATATCAACAAATGAAAAATTCATCATCTAATGGTGTGATGCTACAATGGGTCTAGGTAAGGAAGGTGAGTCTACGGTTCATATATGTTTTTGGTTGATAGATAATACTAACATTGCACCATATGAGGCTTGTTGTATACTAGCAAGATCAAGTGAGTTGCACTTTTTTAGAAGCTTTGATGCAGGTTCATGGAGTATCCACACATGAAAAATGGCATGCTATTATCCATCATTTATAGAGGAAAATTGGAATGACTATGAGTTGACTGAATGGGTGGACAAATGGGATATATGAGTTTTGGACCCAATTGACACCTATCATCCCCCACAAGCACTAGAAATGGTATAGATGGATTCATCTATTGACTTTGACTGCTTGTCTGATCTAGTGCAACCTGGTAATATCTATATTTATATATCTTTGTAATTTCAATATGTAATTTTATAACTTTTACCTAAGTAGTTTTTAAATTAATGACCACATTTTCTACATTTATCACTATAGGCCATGTTTTTTATGTTATTGCACCTAAAGATAATGAAGAAGGGACATATTATTATTTGTGTCATTGTGTCCAAGCCAAAAAAAATTGGATCACTCATTTATCGATAGTGAAGGTTTAGAGTACCGTATTGGTGTGGTGGTTGTAACTGACACATGGCTTAGATGATATTCTATGACAAACCCTAACTTGTTGTTATTCAAGGATTAACAAATAGAGAGGAATATTCTTCATTATTCAGACCTTGTTGTCACATCAAATGTCCACTTGATAAAATATGATGGAAAACCACATAATAAGACTCTTTGGAAAATTCGCGAGTCAGACCATGAGGTAATACTTGAGACATTAAAATGTAGAGCATATCTAGTTGGTTCATTAGATTGAATAGGGAGAGAGGGAGAGAGAGAAAGAGTGTTTTAGGGTTACCTTGAATCATTGATGCAAGTGGAAAGGTACTAACAATGAAAGTTGGGAGAGTACAACCTGCAAGGACACCTAAACAAAGTTTGAAAGCCTAAACAAGGCCTGAAACCCCACACTTGCACCTTGACAAGAATAAAGGATTATCATACAAAACCTAATCCATACATGAAACCATGAACACATACTTAAGGCATGTTTTTTTTACACCAAGAGGGGCATATGGACTTAACTTGAAGGCATCAAATTGAGAAAAAGTCATAGTTCCTTCATTAACCTCTTTGGTTCCTAGTAGCCCAAGAAGTAAGGTTATGGCCTACAACTTAGTAAATGTTGAATGGAAGACAAAAATAACCACCAAGACACCTCCTACTCTTGATATACTATCAAATTTGAAATTTCTAACATTTCATACACAAAAATGCTACATTAACCCGTGGGGACAACAATTAAGGCTAAAGGGTTTATTAGGCCACTATTGCAAAGGAAGTACTATTTAGACACGTGTAATAAGGAAGTACTATTTGAGTTATTTTGTATGCAATAAGGATTTTTTAGGTCTTTAAATAATTTTAAATTCCTTGGGGTCTTTGGGAAAATATTTAGGTGTCTAGGAGGTTATTAAAGTAAAAATGTCAATGTTATCATGCAAAAAAAATGCAAAATGACAACTTTTCTTGCTAAATAATTGAAAAGGTAGTTGAACATTGGCATAACCATTTGAATGATGGTTATGACCATTTGAGGAAAGGAATACATATTTAAAAATTTTGTACATGGAGAGGACAACATAGTTGTATGGACTAGTGAAGATTTACATGAATAAGACTCTGATTTTTTGACTTTTTCTCTATTTTTCTGAGTTGTATGAATGTGTACGGATTGGTGAAGGAGATCAACTATCATGGTTGGATAGCCTAATGAACTATGTCTCATTTTCATTTGGTTTGAAGGTTATATTTTTTCATTTTCTTAAGTTAATACAAATTTTGTGAAGGTTGCTTATTTGGGCCTATATTCAAGGGTTTTGGGAAACATGTGCCTCTAACTTACAAAACCGCTATTGGAATTTAATGCCTCTTTGGGGGATTAAAGTTAGGGGAGTGTACTTTGATATGGTAGAGTCTCATACCTGGAGGAATTAGTTTGATATTTTTACCAAACAGCCCTAAGTTGAACATCCCTATGTGTTCAACCAAGAATTGAAGAAGAAGTGGCATTTAGGCTTCAAAACTGATTGTTTGAACCCAGGTGAAGGGTGAAATGGAGCTATAGGAATTAGAGGAAGAGTTCCATGGTGTTGAGTTGATTCTATGAACCCATCTTCAAGTTCTTGCTTTGGAAACCCAGCCTAATTAGGTCTATTAGGTCTGCGGACTAAAGTGGAGTTTGGGTATGCTAGAATAGAGTTAGCCCTTGATCCTTTGGAATCTTCAAGAACTAGGTAAAGGGTATTTGAAAAGGTGATAATTTTGGCCTGTCCTTTGGAAAGTTTGGAATTTTTCCAAGCAAAACTAAATTTTGATCTACTAGGATTTCTAGGCCTAAGTTAGGGATATTGATCCTTTGAAGGTGTTGGTGCCTTGAAAGTACATGAATCCTAGTGGTTTACTCCTATAAATTCTGAATCAAGTCTAATTTTGAAGTCTTGAAACCTTTTTACTTATTTTTCCTTAATTGGCCTAGTTGAGGGCAAGTGTCCCTAAAGCCATATTTTGATCCAAGTATACCAAGAGCCCTAGGAAAAGGGAAGGACCTTAGGAGAATGGAGTCCACTTGGATAAGTAAAGTTCATCATTTGGAAAAGTTTGGTAACCAAGAAATCATCTTGAACTAGGTTTAGGTACCCTTAGAGGTCTAAGAACCAAGTGGCAAAAGTAGGCTATGTAGTCTGCATCAATAAGGGTCATTAGACGTAGGTGTGATAGCTAGGGTGTAGGAAGTCATAATGTCTTTGGAAGAGTCACTAATTGGCCTAAAATTCAAGGCATACCTTAACATAGGGAAATGGGAAACTTAAGGGATAAGTTTCTAGCTTTGGGAAGGGTCCCTAGCATGGAATTGCTAAGGGATAGCCGATTTAACAAGACGGAAGTCTTAGAAAGAGCAATCAAGAAAAAATTGCAAAAGTTTCTATATTGCATTTTTTGCAAAAATGCTAAGTTTGCAAGAAATGGTGGATTTTTACTTTTAAAACTTGGAGAAGGCCAACACAAGCCCTAATATGGAAGGGAAACACCTAAGAAGACATATAAATACATTCCTAACCCTCAAATAGGAATAAGGAATTGTCATTTGTATGGACAAGTGTTGTAGCATGACATTTTGAAGGCAAAATTACTGATTACTTGAGTTTTAAGATTTTTTTGCATTGTCCTTGGTTGCTATACCTAATGGAATCATAGATAGGGTTAATTAGAACATTTTTGCTTCAGGAAGTTTTCTTTGAAAGTTTTTTGTTTCATAGTTATAAAAATCTTTTCATTTTAGATAGTTTGTTGTCCTGTTTTCAACAACTTGTAGAAATAATGGTGTAACTCACTACCCCACCATTGGAATTGTATGGCCTCTTGGGGATAGTGAGTTGGTGCATATATGCTACATGCACCTAGGGAATCTTCTTTCTCCCTTGTACCTACATTTCTGCAACTAAAACCACAAAAATAGATAAAGTAGTTATGATCCAACCAAATTTTCAACTATGGATAAATGAGTCTATTGAACAAATAGATAAAGTAGTTATGAAGAATAACTCATACAGTTTCAATATTTTAACACCTTTTATGATACCAAACATAATGGGAGACTAGAAAGTATTTTGCATGTAGTAGAAGTTTGAATTAAATAGGTAGGGATAGAAAAGAGTAAAGAACATATGAAGCAATGGAATTGAACAATGCACATATTGCTTCATCTTAAATAATGAAGTATATTGAGATGTGACTTTCTTTAAAAGGGTTCAAGGTAGATTGACGGTCATCATCAACATTATTTTTGTTTGACATAACCTTTCAATATGTTGCTCTTGATTTTCGCTTGGTAACAATTAATTATAAATCTACACAAAAATCCATTTGCATTGTGGCTCATGTCTCTTAGGCCCTTTTTTTATGTCTTTTAATTCCCTTGCATTATCCTCATAGTTACTAGTGTATAGGTCGATATTTGAATCTCAACATGTGAATACTTTTTCTTAGTTCTCATATGTAGTCAAGGTCCTTGACATCAACTACAAGTCATAAACATGCATTAACAAAATGCAATTGGGTCTCACAAACTTGATTGCAAGTTTTCTGATGCCTAAGTGGTTGGCAGGCCTTAAGACCCAACCAATAAGTCATCCTTCTATGTTGATAGGCACATATTATAATCAAGTCTCTAGTAATTTATTGTAAGCTCTTTAAGCATCTTCATATGTCATCAGGTTAAGTCTTGCATCCCTACAATCTAGTCTTGAAGACCTAATTGCATATCACCCTCTTAACAAAATCATAGTTAAGTATTTAAGACATGACTACATATCAACATGTATTGAACTTACAACTTGTAATGTAGCTCTAGGACCCAATTACATATTGCATCTCTTCCACAATTGAAATCAAGTCTTTAGGGTATGATTACATATCTTCTTTATAGACACATGTAGTTGAGTCTTGAAGACTCGACTACATATTATCTATAATTCATTCTTGTAATTGAGTTAGTAAGACCCAATTACATACTAACATTGCATATCCACTTCCAATTGGGTATTTGAGACCCAATTACATGCCAAGTCTTTGCATATCCACTAACATGATTACAAACAAATTTTCTTAGTTATGCAAAAAGTTGCAAAGTTGCATAGGGACTTTTGAAATTTTATTGCATTTATGTTCCTAAAAGGAATTTTAACTATGTAAATGAGTCCTAATTGATTCAATACAACTATTAGACCCTAGATGAGAAGCATATGCATTCAAAATACAAAAATTGTGCCCTTGTGACCTCATTGAGCAATTGGCTTATAAAACACCCAATATTGCCAATGGACCACACAAAAGGGTTAATGGAAAATATAGGAGTCTAAAATCATGACCTTATTGAAAACATGGAAAGAAAATTGGAAAGAGGTCATAAATCTCCTGCACCAATCATAAGGCCCTCACCTTTTCATTTTTGTTGTGTTATGCTCCAAGTGAGCCTTGAAACTAGAATAAGTGTCATTGGACCTAGGTGTGGTAGTATGGGTATTGTATGCCATTTATTGCAAACTTGCAAACATGAAGAGTTTTATTGCTGCATTTTACCAATCTCACTGTGTCCATGGCCATTGTTCTCTTATCATTCATTTTTGGGGGTATGTTCCTAGTGCAGAGTACCAAGGCACTTGGTTTATATTTTGGTTTTCATGTTTTTACTTACCTAATTAGGCTAGAATAAAAAACCCTTGGATGAGAATTCCATGGTTGTCAAAGAAAGACACCATTTTGTATGCTTAAGGCACTTTATGCAATTTATAAGAAAAAGTTGCTCATTAGGAAAATTTGAGATTTTTAATGTTTTTGGTCAAGAAATCCTAGGACTAAGTTTTTTTTAGTTGGTTTTAGGTATGCTAGAACCTTTTCCAAGTCCTAGAAGTGGAATCAAGTGAAAAATGTAAAAATTGCACTTTTGTGCAAAGTTGCATTGTTGAAAATTGTAAAAGTTGCTCAAATTTGCAACTTAGTGGGAAATTGGTTATAAAAATTAAAATATTGTTTCTAACCATTAAAATATACATAGGAGATATAAATACCTCATTTGTGAGGTTTGGAGATCATTAATATACAGATTGAAAGAAGTTACCAAGAAAGAAAGAAATTTTTGAGTCATTTTCATTATTGGTTGCATGCTACATAAAATGTATGGACTTTTAGACTAGTTATGATGGATTTTTGAGATAAATATTTGAATCAGCTTTCTTTTTCTTCTAGTATCATCATTCTACATGTTTTCTAACTCAAGTTATTGCATTTTTAGTGAAACTAGGTTTTTAGGACAACATTTTTGTGCACACAACAAAAATGGGCCTCTAATTGCAATTTCCTTGGTTTAAATTCCATGGGAACTTGGGAAATGGTAGTTAGTAGGGTTCTTTTTTAGATTCGAGGGTGTCAAGATTGGAGGATGTGTTTTGTGATACTTCCAATCAAGCCCTAGGTCAAGTACCATGAAGGATTTGACCTCTTGTAGCATGTTGATTTGTGAATGGAAAGAGTTTGGTAATTGGTGAAGGGTTGAGCATTTGGAACTAAGTTATCTTGGTGTTTGAAAACCTTCCTAAGTTTTGATTTCATTTCCATGACCCCTTTCCTACTAGTTGCTTTGTAAACCTATCATCTACTTGACTGGGACATGTTTGGGAACTGACAATCTCCATTTAAAGGTGGTAATGAGATTTTTGTTGTTATGTTAAGATCATTAATATATTTTGATGATAAATTTGAGGGATCATGCCTAGCTTGAGTATCCTAGCTTCCCAAGTCCTGTAAATGCAAAGTTACAATGTTGCTCAAAAAGTTGCTTGAGCAACTTTTGTAATTTTTGTAAAAAAGTTGCAAATGGAATTTTTGGAAGTTGTAAGTATCGATTCTCAGGTATATGAGCATGGGAAACTTTTTTTTGAAGGTTAGAAGGTTTCTAGTCAGATTTGCATTTTTAAGAAACTTTTGCAATTTTGCACAAAAAGTGCAACTAATGCAAAAAATTCACTAGATTTCACTTCTAGGACTTGAAAAAGGTTTCAAACTATAAAAAAAAAACTAAAAACACCTAATCCTAGGCTATCTTGACCATAAACTCAAAAAGACCCAATTTGGCCTAATTAGAAAATTTTGCTCATATCTTGCACAAAGTGGCCTAGTCATACATATCTTGCTCATATCTCTCTCACCATTTGTCATGGGATCAAACTATTTATTTTGTTAGCTCTGGGTGGCTGGGTAAACCCTAGCCCCAAGCTCATCCTATCCCATTAAGTGCTCAGGCGTTCTTAGGCATGTCGAACTGAAACATCCCTAAGGGTCACTAAATGCCATAGCATAGTGATCTTTGATGGGGCATATCTCAAAGCTCATGCAAGGTATAGATGTGATTCTAGGTGCTATAAGATGGTGTTATGGAGACCTACAATAATACCCCTCTCTTTTTGGAGATCTTACTCCATTTTGATTTTGCAACACCATCCTGGGTGATCTTGAAACTTGTAGTGTTGGCTAGTTCAAATTTTCCAACTGTAAAATCTCCCTCACCATTTTTTGTGGGATCAAACTATCTATTATGTTAGCTCTAGGTGGCTATGTAAACCCTAGCCCCAAGCTCATCCTATCCTATTGAGTGCTTGATCGTTCTTTGGCATGCCAAACTAAAACATCCATAAGGATCACTAAATGCCATAGGGTAGTGATCTTTGATGGGGCATATCTCAGAGCTCGTGGGAGATATGGATGCATTTCTAGGTGTTATAGAAAAATGTTGTGGAGACCCACAATAATGTCTCTCATGTTTTGGAGATCTTGCTCCATTTTAATTTTTTGATGCCATCTTGGATGATGTTGAAACTCATAGTGTTGGCTAGTACAAAGTTTTCAACTACCAAATCTCCCTCATCATTCATCATGGGATTGAACTATCTATTCTATTAGCTTCGGGTGGCTAGGTAAACCCTAGCTCCAAGCTCCTCCTATCCTATTGAGTGCTTGAACATTCTCAAGCATGCTGAACCGAAATGTCCCTAAGGGTCACTAAATGCCATAGGGCAGTGATCTTTGATAGGACATATCTCAAACATCATACAAGGTATGGATGCAATTCTAGGTGCTATAGGACTATGTTGTGGAGGCCTACAATAATCTCTCTCTAATTTTGGAGATCTTACTCCATTTTGATTTTGCGATGCCATCTCGGGTGATGTTGAAACTCATAGTGTTGGCCAGTACAAAGTTGCCAATTGACAATCTCCCTCAATATTCATCTTGGGATCTAACTATCTAATCCATTAGCTTTGAGTGGCTAGGGAAACCCTAGCCCCAAGCTTGTCTCATCTTTTTGAGCACTCAAAAGTTCTTGGGCACGCCAAACTAAAATGTTCCTAAGGGTCACTAAATTCCATAGGGAAGCGATCTTTGATGGGGCATATCTCAAAGCTCATGTGAGATGTGGATACAATTCTAGGTGCTATAGGACCATGTTGTAGAGACCTACAATAACCTCTCTCACTTTTTGGAGATCTTACTTTATTTTGATTTTGCTATGCCATCTCGTCTAATGCTGAAACTCATAGTGTTGGCTAGTACAAAGTTGCCAATTAACAAATCTCCCTCACCATTCATCATGAGATTGAACTATTTGTTCTACTAGCTCTAGGTGACCAAGTAAACCTTAGCCCCAAGTTCATGTAATGCCCCGCCAAGGAATCCAAAAGAATAAACCTAAAGTTTTTACTAAGTTTGGCAACATTTTTTTTTAAACACAAAAGATATATCATTCACATCAAACACATAGTAGCGGAAGCAATAATGTACAATCAACTACAACATACAAAACAGGTTACATTCCTTAAGGATCCCATGAAATTGAGTCACATTTATATTTAATTAATTCTAAGTCTAACAACTACCACATCTACATGAAAGAATAATTATAAAGTCCAATGTCCATTTAATATACATTTGTTTCGAATGCCTCTTGCCAAATTAATTTGGAACGCTCAATCATCCATCGTACATGTCATAGTGTATGAAAGGCTAAAAGAATATACATATAAAGAAATATAAATACAACATCCTCCTCAGATCCATGATACATCCATACATCATAAAAGATATAATACCCAACATGAAATACAACTATCCATCATAAAACACATCTAACTAAGCGCACAGTTCCTCCCAACTGTCAATAGAATCATAAGACCATCATGGGCCCTAGCCATTGCTCACACGTAACATCCCAAGTCATCGATAAGATCGCCGGTACTATAGTAATAGGGACATCACTCCTAAAACATGCTACAACATATGCATAAAGAAATCTAACATGCTAATCATCAATATAAAGAAATACATCAGTAAGTAACATCACCTAACATGATAAATAGCATCCCAAGAAGCTCCAGCCATGGTGACTATGGATGGATCTCTATGGTAAGAGTGAAAAAGCACTACCACTTGACTGTGTGGAACCTAAATGGTCCACTCCCACCATGCTGAGGAGATAGTCTCAAGTCCCAAATAGGATATTAAATTACATAACGTAGATACTCTCTAGGTCCAACAAATCCTAAAAGTATACTAACTCAAAGGTTCCAACACATAGATCGACATCTACACCCAAAGGTACACAAAGACACATTGGAATGTACTATGTAAGCGGGCAAGGCTCATCGCATGAATCATGTAGGAGTTAACCTAGTAGTTAGCTTAGGACTCTAGGGTCCCTAGTGATCCCTATGTGGCCATTAGTATCCTCTCATATTGACAAGGCATACTATGGAATGCAAGGTCGTAATCAAGTGTTCTCTCTACTCCCATCCTACTTTATACTAGCACTTGAGGCATGGGTGAGAACATACAATTAATCTTATTAGGTTCATTTAATTTAGTATTTAGTGTAATGTTATCACTTATTAAAACAACATACAATGGGTTCCCCTAGCAGCCACTTAGGGCCCCATCCCCCATTGCAAGCCACTTCCTAACACTACATATAGATAACCTACCCTAGGCTCAATAAAAGCAAAAATCAATAATCACATAAGATCACCTTAGTCATATACAAGTGACTGGAAAGCATCAAAAGATAATCCACAATAATCACACTAGTTCTCTACGAGCAACTAGAAAGCACCAAAAGATAATCATAATGATCACAACAATTCTCAACAAACAACTGAAAGATGTCAAATCACAATATCCATCGATTCTCAATGAGCAACCAAAAAGCATCCCAAAGTAAATCATAATATCCATTGGTTCTCAATGAGCAACCAGAAAGCAACCCAAAATAATACTGATCAAAGACTCCAAAAAATGGTCAAGTCAAACATGTCACAACATGACATCATCATAATCAAATCATCCAAAACATCTCAGTTCACTCAAACTGACTAGAAGGAAAATCAAATATAACTGATCGATGGCTCAAAAAAATGGTTAAGTTAGGTATCTCATATACATACACCTCAGCTTCACACAAGGAAACTGGAAAGCAACAACAACCAGTAAATACATCCATCATAGAGCATATCAACACATCACCATGTTTGGGTTTTAAAATGATCGAGACCAAAACATCATAATATCACATTCACATAACTCCCAAGCCTCTGGTAAACATCCTAAATGTGTCAACACTAGGACAAAGCCCAAAACCCCAAATCATAGTCAGCACATAGAAAACAAGAGTCACATAGTTGGTTTTATTCGAAAACACATATTTAAGTTAAACAATAAGGTTTAGTTTTTCAGTGTTTGTGTTCAAGTAAATAGTCTCATAGTTCAATTTAATTGATGATAACCTTTTGAGTTAATGTGAGGTTTCCATTCCCCATTGAATGTATGTTTTAATCATATAGAACCCATATTTACCCTTACAAAATATCTCGCTCCTATATCCAATGATACGCACAATTACCCCTAATTGATTTAGGTCCATTTTCTAAAAAGGTCTTAAAGACAATTTATTTATTTAACTTATTAAGATAAATAAATAATTCTAATCTAAAAATAATAATATTAAGAAAATAAATCTACCATTTCCATTTAACTATGTTCATCATTAATTAGATTTAATTAAACTAATTCTAGTTAAATTAACTAATAATTAACCAACTAAACACTTATATTAATATTTCATTAATCATCAATTTATTAATATTTAAAAAAACTATTATTAAATTAATAGTTGCAAATAACTATTTTTAAATATATTTAATATAATAATTATTTATTAAAATCAATTAATAAAATTTTAATTAACAAATACTATTTAAAAAATTAATAAATAACATTAAATTAAAATTAAATAAATTTAAATTTAATAAATAAAACTAAATTTAGATTTTAAAATATATATATATATATACACATATATATATATGTATATATATATATATATATATATATATGTATATATATGTATGTATGTATATATATATATATATATGTATATATATATATGTATATATACATATATGTATATGTATACATACATATATATCTTTACATACATATATATATACACATATATATATATGTATATATACATATATATATATATACATATATATACATATATATATATATATGTATATATATATATACATATATATATATACATATATATATATATACACATATATATATATGTATATATACATATATATATATACATATATATATATATACATATATATATATATATAAGTATTTATAAAAGTCAATGGCCTTCCCAAAAGGGTCGGTCGTGGCATACCCTGCTACCACAGTCTACGACAACAATCACATGTGGT
Source organism: Cupressus sempervirens (assembly GCA_028749045.1). NCBI lineage: Eukaryota > Viridiplantae > Streptophyta > Pinopsida > Cupressales > Cupressaceae > Cupressus > Cupressus sempervirens. Next base: position 659,094,526 of record CM053786.1, read on the forward strand.
ACAATGTAGGTAGGTGGGGTTTAATTTTAAAAAAAAATTAAAATTTGTTTTAAATTAAAACATTAAAACAATTTCCACCCTCCCAAAAATATATAAAAAGATATATATCATTTTATTTTATTATTTTAAATTTTATTTTTAATAAAATTCATTCCCACAACAATCTCCCTTTTATGAATAATCTTATATATATATATATATATAATTTTTAAAAATATATAATTTGCAAATATAGTCTAATAGAGGAAACACTACCAACTATTCGAATTTCAATCTAGGATTTTCCATTTTCAATTTCAAACCATTTTTAGATTAAATTCTAATTTCTTTCATCTACATAATGTTGATTTTCAAATTGATTTATTCTCTTTTTAATCATTATATACATATGAGATACAATACACTTATCATAGAGTTAAAACCAGAGAACAAAATATTCATGTAACGAAATCCAAAGAATCAATTTCAACAATCACGAAGAAGAAAAGATTTTCTAAATAAAATAATTTTAACTAAATGAACAAAACTTGAGAACCTACCTAGTTTTAATGCTAAAATTGCAACGCCCAAAAGATTTGCACAAGAATTCACTTCCATCAAGAACCTCTCTCTAAACTTTTCCCAAAATTTCCCTTACAAAATTTGCCTCTAAAAATTTGCGTTGAAAATTCGTCTCCAAATTCCTCCTCAAAAAATGAACCCCTCTATTGTGATAAAGAGTTCTCTCCTTAAATCAGGGAACTGATTGTGCGTTCATCTGGGAGAACTCCTTGCTCAAAAGACTCAAACTCCAAATTAACTTTCCTTAATATTTTTTTATCTTGCATTAATCTTTTTCATGCATGTTTATGAATTATTTAATAACTTTATTCAATTTCCACTTGACTTTTCTTTTAATTAATTCATTAAGTTTAATCCCATGCACACTTTATGCAAATTAAAATATTTTTATTAAGTTCACTAGTTTTATCTTTTTAATTAATTTCTCATATTTTAAACTCATACATAAATCATGCGAACTTACAAAATTTTAATAATTAATACCCTTTTACTTGTTAATTGATTTTTGAAACTTAAATGATAAAACATTTATTAACTTAAATAATAATAATATTTAGCATTTATTTAAAAATGAACTCTAAACATATTATTATTAAATTAAATAATTGTTATCACGTTTTAAATTTATACTATAATTTTTATCTCCAAATTTAATTCTTTTTATTTAATTAATTTCTCAATTATTAAATACAATTAAATATTAAAGAGTCCTAATAACTTTCAATTAAATTAAATCATTAATTTATTCTTTTAATTAGACTTAATTAATAGAAAATTCACCAAAGACTCATAAAACAACATATGAAAACCCATCATAGAAAAACACATACAAAATCAAACCAAAGGATTATAATCATGAATTAATGTCATCTAATGCATTCGGAGGGTACTTGACTCAGATACTTATCCTAATTATCAATTAGGACAAATGGTTTAAAGGTTTAGGATTTGGACTTAAGAATTTATCTCCCCTCTCTTACCATTGAGATAATGCGATAGGGTATGCTCAACCTAGCAATTCAGGGAAGTCAATACCCGGTACCTGCAACCTACATAAAATCCATGCATGTACAGACACAATATTCTAAGCTAAATAGGCAATGGCAAGAAGTGGTGCCTCATGTAGATCCTGACTAGCAAGTGACTATGACTCCCTTCTTTAACCACATCAGAAACGCCATACATAAAGAAAACAAGCACGCACTCATACACATGAAAGTATGGGGTAAGTATCCATAAGAAAACACATAGGATAAACCATCTAACTAATCATCATCAATAATTGAAAACATTGAATAATCATCATGCATAAATGAAATATAGAGTACCAAGTAATCTCATCATTTAATCAACTAAATGCAAAACAATATCTAATAATCTCAAAGTAATGCCACTAAACATCAAGCATAAAACTAGCCTAAAAGAGTTTGGAAATGATAACAAAAATGTAACTAGGAATATCTAAACTGGGGTAGGCACTACATCCACCCCTCCTAGAATTAGGCTTACTCTTGGAAGCCTATATTAAAAGTAAACCTAAGGACTCACTGTGTGGGTCCAATTGGACCCTTTCCCCCTATAGGAGGGTATGACTCCACTAAGAACACTACAACATGCTTAGAGCAATATGATTCTGGTTTAATAGTAAATCAAAAACCATATTGATCCAACATTCATCCTTTTAACAAGTACTGAAATAGATCCCCTAAAGGCTCTAAACAAAGGATAACATAATGATCACAAAGAACATCAAAGGCATACTACTTAAGCATAGATGAAAAATACATGTTTTGCAAATAGAATAAGTTTCAATTTTTAGTTTTTCCTATATTTAGGTTTACATACAATTTCACTTTTGAAGTCTAAGTGTTGAAGTATGAAAAAAAATACAACTAAAAGTTTAAGTTTTATTTCAATTCCACTAGTTCAAGTTTCAGTTTGAAATAGATATGCATAATAGTTCAAAGTTTTTCATTCTTGTTCAACTAGTTAACAACTAGTGGTGTTCCAATATACCCAGAGCTCCCAATGTAGAAACTCAAGCTCTGATACCAGATGCAACGCCCTATCAAAGAATCCAAAATAATTAACCTAAAGTTTTTACTAAGTTTGGAAACATTTTTTTTTAAACATGAAAGATAAATCATTCACATCAAACACATAGTAGCAAAAGCAATAACATATAATCAACTTGAACATACATAACAAGTTACATTCCTTAAGGATCCCATGATGTTGAGTCACATTTATATTTAATTAATTCTAAGTCTAACAACTACCAAATCCACATGAAAGAATAATTATAAAGTCCAATATCCATTTAATATACATTTGTTCAAAATTTCTCTTGGAAAATTAATTTGGAATGCGCAATCATCCACTATATATGTCACAGGGTATGAAAGGCTAAGAGAATATACATATGAAGAAATATAAATACAACATCCTCCTCAAATCCATGATACATGTACAAAAAAAATGAAACCATCCACCATACATGATACATCCATACATCATAAAAGATATAACACCCAACATGAAATACAACTATCTATCATAAAACACATCTAACTAAGTGTGTGGTTCCTCCCAACCATCAATAGAATCATTAGACCATCATGGGCCCTAGCCATCCCCCATGTGTAACATCCCAAGTCACCAATAAGATCACCAGTACTATAGTAATAGGGACATCACTCCTAAACCATGCTACAACATACACATAAAGAAATCTAACATGCTAATCATCAATATAAAGAAATGCATTAGTAAGTAACATCACCTAACATGATAAATAGCATCCCAAGAAGCTCCAGCCATGGTGACTATAAATGGATCTCAATGGTAAGAGTGAAAAAGCACTACCACCCAACTGAGTGGAACCTAAATGGTCCACTCCAACCGCATTGAGGAGATAGTCTCAAGTCCCAAATAGGATATCAAATCACATAACAAAGATATTCTCTAAGTCTAGGAAATCCTAAAAGTGTACTAACTCAAAGGTTCCAACAAATAGATTGACATCTAAACCTAGAGGCACATAAAGACACATAGGAATCTACTATGTAAACGGGAAAGTGTCATCACACAAATCATGTAGGAGTTACCCTGGCAGTTAGCTTAGGACTCCAGGGTCCCTAGTGATCCCTATGTGGCCACTAGTATCCTATTGTACTGACGAGGCATACTACAAAATGCAAGGTCATAAACAAGAATTCTCTCTACTCTCATCCTAGTCTTTACTAACACTTGAGGCATGGGCAAGAACATACAATTAATCTTATTAGGTTCATTTAATTTAGTATTTAGTGTAATGTTATCACTTATTAAAACAACTTACAATGGGTTCACCTAGCAACCACTTAGGGCCCCATCCCCAATTGCAAGCCACTTCCTGACACTACATATGGATAACCTACCCTATGCTCAATAAAAGCACAAATCAATAATCACATAAGATCATCTTAGTCTTGTACAAGTGATTGGAAAGCATCAAAAGATAATCCACAATAATCACACTAGTTCTCCATGAGCAACTGGAAAGCACCAAAAGATAATCATAATTATCACAACAATTCTTAATGAGAAACTAAAAGACATCAAATCACAATATCCATTAGTTCTTAATGAGCAACCAGACATCATCCCAAAGTAAATCACAATATCCATTGGTTCTCAATGAGCAAACAGAAAGCAACCCAAAATAATACTAATCGAAGACTCCAAAATGGTCAAGTCAAACATGTCACAACATGACATCATCGTAAAAAAATCATACAAAACATCTCAGTCCTCTCAAAGTGACTGGAAGGCAAATCAAATATAACTGATCAATGACGCAAAAAATGGTTAGCTCAAGTATCTCATATACATACACCTCAGCTTCACACAAGGAAACTGGAAAGAAACAACAACTAATAAATACATCCATCATAGAGCATATCAACACATCACTATGTTTGGATTTTAAAAAGATCGAGACCAAAACATCATAATATCACATTCACATACTCCCAAGCCTCTGGTAAATGTCCTAAACTGGTCAACACTAGGACAAAGCCTAAAACCCCAAATCATAGTCAGCACATAGAAAACAAGATAGTCACATAGTTGGTTTGATTCAAAAACACATAGTTTAAGTTAAACAATAAGGTTTAGTTTTTTAGTGTTTGTGTTCAAGTAAATAGTCTCATAGTTCAATGTGATTGATGATACACTTTTGAGTTAATGTGAGGTTTCCATTCCCCACTGAATGTATGTTTTAATCAGATAGAACCCATATTTACCCTTACAAAATATCTCCGTCCTATATCCACTGATACGCACAATTACCCCTAATTGATTTAGGTCCATTTTCTAAAAATGTCTTATAGACAAATTATTTATTTAACTTATTAAGATAAATAAATAATTCTAATCTAAAAATAATAATATTAAAAAAATAAATCTTCCATTTTCATTTAACTATGTTCATCATTAATTAGATTTAATTAAACTAATTCTAATTTAATTAATTAATAATTAACTGACTAAACACTTATATTAATATTTCATTAATCATCAATTTATTAATATTTAACCAAACTATTACTAAATTAATAATTATATATAACTATTTTAAAATATATATACTAACTATATCATAATTATTTATTAAAATTAATTAATAAAATTTTAATTAACATATACTATTTTAAAAATTAATAAATAACATTAATTTAAAATTAAATAAATTTAAATTTAATAAATAAAACTTTATTATTATTTTTTTTTAAAATATAAAAGTACTCATAAAAATTGATGGCCTTCTCTAAAAGGGTCAGTCGCAACATACCCTACTGTCGCAAGTCTGTGGCCGTAGTGCTACTACGTACCACTGTTGTCACAGTTTGTGACAACAATTGCACGCAGTATGATGCAAGTAGGTGGGGTTTAATAAAAAATATTTTTTTAAAAAATTATTTTCAATTAAAACATTAAAACAATTTCCAGCCCCCCAAAAATGTGTAAAAAGATATATATCATTTTATTTTATTATTTTAAATTTTATTTTTAATAAAATTCATTCCCACAAAAATCTCCCTTTTATGAATAATCTTTTGTGTGTGTGTGTGTGTGTGTGTGTGTGTGTGTGTGTGTGTGTGTGTGTGTATTTATTTATTTATTTATTTATTTATTATTTTTAAAATATACTTTGCAAATATAGTCTAATAGAGGAAACACTATCAACTATTCGAATTTCAATCTAGGATTTTCCATTTTCAATTTCAAACCATTTTCAAATTAAATTCTTACTTCTTTCATCTACGAAACGAGGATTTTCAAATTGATTTATTCTCTTTTTAATCATTTTATACAAATGAGATACAGTACACTTATCATAGAGTTAAAACCAGAGAACGAAAGATTCATGCAACAAAATCTAGAGAATCAATTTCAACAATCACGAAGAAGACAGGATTTTCTAAATAACATAATTTTAACTGAGTGAACAAAACTCAAGAACCTACCTAATTCTAATGCTAAAATTGCAACACCCAGAAGATTTGCGAGAGAATTCACTTCCATCAAGAACCTCTCTCTAAACTTTTCCCAAAATTTCCCTTCCAAAATTTACCTCTAAAAATTTGCGTTGAAAATTCGTCTCCGAATTCCTCCTCAAAAAATGAACCCCTCTATTGTGATAAAGAGTTCTCTCATTAAATCGAGGCACTAATTGTGTTTACCCAGGAGAACTCTTTGCTCACAAGACTCGAACTCCAAATTAACTTTTCTTAATCTTTCTTTATCTTGCATTAATCCTTTTCATGCACGTTTATGAATTATTAAATAACTTTATTCAATTTCCACTTTACTTCACTTTTAATTAATTATTTAAGTTTAATCCCATGCACGCTTTATGCAAATTAAAATATCTTTAGTAAGTTCACTAGTTTTATCTTTTTAATTAATTTCTCATATTTTAAACTCATGCATAAATCACGCGAACTTACAACTTTTTAATAATTTATACGTTTTTACTTGTTAATTTATTTTTGAAACTTAAATGATAAAATATTTATTAACTTAAATAATAATAATATTTATCATTTATTTAAAAATGAACTCTAAAAATATTATTATTAAATTAAATAATTATTATCACATTCTAAATTTATACTATAACTTTTATCTCCAAATTTTATTTTTTTTATTTAATTAATTTCTCAATTAATTAAATACAATTAAATATTAAAGAGTCCTAATAACTTTCCATTAAATTAAATCATTAATTTAATCTTTTAACTAGACTTAATTAATAGAAAATTCACCAAAGACTCATAAAACAACATACAAAAACCCATCATAGAAAAACACATACAAAATCAAACCAAAGGGTTATAATCACGAATTAGCATCATCTAAGGCATTCAAAGGATATTTGACTTAGATGCGTATCCTAATTATCAATTAGGACAAATGGCTTAAATGTTTAGGATTTGGACTTAAGAATTTATCTCCCCTCTCTTACCATTAAGATAATGTGATAGGGTACACTCAACCTAGAAATTCAGGGAAGTCAATATCTGGTACCTACAACTTGCATAAAATCAACACATGTACAGACACAATATTATAAGCTAAATAGGTAATGGTAGGAAGTGGTACATCATGTAGATCCTGACTAGTAGGTGACTATGACTCCCTTCCTTAACCACATCAAGAATGCCATACATAAAGAAAACAATCACACACACCATACACATGCAAGTATTGGGTAAGTATCCATAAGAAAACACATAGGATAATAAACCATCTAACTAATCATCATCAATAACTGAAAACACTAAATAATCATCATGCATACATGAAATATAGAGTACCAAGTAATCTCATCATTTAATCAACTAAATGCAAAACAATATCTAATAATCTCAAGGTAATGCCACTAAATATCAAGCATAAAACTAGCCTAAAAGAGTTTGGCAATGATAACAGAAATGTAACTAGGAAGATGTAAACTAGGGCAGGCACTTTAGCTCATCCCATCTCATTGAGCACTTGAACATTGTTGGGCACATCAAACCAAAATGTCCCTAAGGGTCACTAAATGCCATAGGGCAATGAACTCTGACAGGGCATATCTCAAAGCTCTTGTGAGGTATGGATGCAATTCTAAGTGATATAGGATCATGTTGTAGAGACCTACAATAAACTATGGCACTTTTTGGAGATCTTACTCCATTTTGATTTTGTGATGCCATCTTGAGTAATGTTGAAACTTGTAGTGTTGGCCAATACAAAGTTGTCAATTACCAAATCTCCCTCACCATTTTTTGTGGGATCAAACTATCTATTTTGTTAACTCTGAGTGGTCAAGTAAACCCTAGCCCCTATCTTGTCCCATCCTATTGAGTGCTCAAATGTTCTCGGGCACACTGAACTGAAATGTCCCTAAGAGTCACTAAATGCCATAAGGCAATGATCTTTGATGCGGTATATCTCAGAGCTTGTGCAAGGTATGAATGTGATTCTAGGTGCTATAGGACTATGTTGTGGACACCTACAATAACCTCTCTCTCTTTTTGGAAATCTTAATCTATTTTGATTTCGTGACACCATCTTGGGTGATGTTGAAACTCATAGTGTTGGCTAGTACAAACTTGCCAACTGCCAAATCTCCCTCACCATTTGTCATGGGATTGAATTGTCTATTTAGTTAGCTCTGAGTGGCTAGGTAAATTCTATCTCCAAGCTCATCCCATCTCATTGAGCACTTGAATGTTCTCAAGCACACTGAATTGAAATGTCCCTGAGAGTCACTAAATGCCATAGGGCAGTGATCTTTGATGGGTCATATCCTAGAGCTTGTGCAAGGTATGGATACGATTCTAGGTGCTATAGAACTATGTTATAGAGACCTATAATAACCTCTCTCTCTTTTTAGAGATCTTACTCCATTTTGATTTGGTGTTGCCATCTCAAGTGATGCTAAAACTTGTAATATTGGCCAGTACAAAGTTGTCAACTACTAAATCTCCCTCATTGTTTATTTTGGGATCAAACTATCTTTTTTATTAGCTCTAGGTGGCTGAGTAAACCCTAGCTCCAAGCTTGTCCAATCCCATTGAGCACTTGAACATTCTAGGGCACGTTAAACCAGAATGTCCCTAAGGGTCACTAAATGCCATAGGGCAATGATCTTTGATGGGGCATATCTCAAAGCTCGTGCGAGGTATGTATGCAATTCTAGGTGCTATAGGACCATGTTGTGGAGACATACAATAACCTCTCTCTCTTTTTGGTGATCTTACTCCACTTTGATTTTTTGATGCCATCTTAGGTGATGCTAAAACTTGTAGTGTTGGCTAGTACAAAGTTGCCAACTACTAAATCTTCTCACCTTTCATCGTGGGATTGAAATATCTATTATGTTAGCTCTAGTTGGCTAGGTAAACACTAGTCCCAAGCTCATCCTATCATGTTGAGCACTCAAACATTCTTGGGCATGATAAATTGAATCATCCCTAAGTGTTACTAAATGCCATAGGGCAACGATCTTTGACTATGGCAACTAGATATGGCATCTCATCCAATGATGGAGACTCATGATAGAAGGTAAAGGGATGATCATACACATCATTTTGAACATGTTATTTTTTTATGATAATAAGTTAATCCTTGTTTTTAAGGTCAAGGAACTTGAGGTCACCTATAAACCCAAATTGCCTTAGTCTTAACGATTTTCCTTTTTTGTTGTTTTTGTTAATAAGTTGACTCAATAAGTGTTTTGAGAGTCATTACACCTTATATAGCTGCATGTTATCACGGAATGGAGTTAGTGAAAGATGTTAATGATCTTCTTGGTTGTCTTAATAATCATTTCTTGGGTTTGAAATATAACCACTTCTTTTTGTGAAAAGTTGTATGAAAATCAACAAATTATATGTTGTTGCAAAGACAATATAGTCATAGGATATTGGAAGATTGTTTTCACTCATAGGATGTTGAAGAATCTCTTGGATGGATGGAATAAATGATAGAATAAAGTTTGTGAGATAATTATTAGGTGTTCCTTGAAGTGGCTAAGATGTTAGTTTGAAGCAAGAAGTTGATTATGACCCATTTCTCAAATTTGCTCATTTTTCCCTTATTGCTTCCCAAGTCTTGAATAGGGAAAGTGATCAAGTAGTTTTGTGATGTTGGCTGGAAGTTTGTTCAATATTGTAACCAAGTTGGAAAGAGTCTTTGAAGACATTTACAAAGGTGGGAAAGGTAGTTTTCCTTAAAAGTGTTCTTGTTGGGAATCCACTAACTTTTGGTGTGAGCACTCTGCATCATTTTGGATGCAATTTACATTAAAATGAAATACATGAAATGTACTTAAAACATAAACAATTAAAAGAAGATATATATATTATGATAACCAATAATGTCATACATGAATAAACATATAATATACAAGGTTGCATGGGCACAGGGGTACTTGGGGTACTTAAGGTACGAGTACGAATACGGGTACAACTATGTTTTATAATAGGGGATGGGGGTACTTGGGTATGTCAAACTTTATTTTTAATTGTACTTTAATATTTATTATAGAAAAATTGAATTTATGAGTCATGATAATGATTTTTCAAATCAAGAACAATGATAAAGTTTGCAAATGTAATAATTTGTTTTCAGTTTCAGATTTGTTATATGTTTGTAATAATGATTTATGATAAATTTTTAGATGCATAACATAGAAGGCAAACTTTAAACATGAACAATAAGATCATAAATCATATGAAAATAACATATTGCAAATGATAAATTAATGGGTTTAACATTGATAAGTTTATTGTTGATCAATATTGTATCAAAGTTTCAAACTGATTAGGTATTGAATTAAGCTTGATAAACAAACAACAGAGAAGGAAAACTTTAAACATGAACAAGATCATAAATCATATGATGATGACATATTGGAAATGATAAACTTATGCTTGAACAGTGATAAATTTTACTGTTAATCAATATTCTATCAAAGTTTCAAACTAATTAGCTATTGAATTAAGCTTGATAAATGATTTGATAAACAAACAAAAAACTAAAAAAAAAAATCATAAATCTAAATCAAATTCCTTAGCTATGATGCTCTCCACTGAGTACCCAATACTTGGGATACTTGTACTTGGTACTTGGGTACGTGGGTATGAGTACCAATGGTGTGGGTACAAGTACCCATGCAACCTCATAATATATTATGATAACCAATAATGTCATACATGAACGAACATATAATATATTATGATAATCAATAATGTCATATATGAACAAACATATAATACAAAATGATAACCAATAATGTCATACATTAACAAACACATAATATATTATGATAACCAATATTTTCATATATGAACAAACATATCATATATTAACCAATAATGTCATAAGTCTAATAATGTCATGCATCAAATATATGTCATACATCAAATATAAAATGTCATATATATATATATATATATATATATATATATATATATATATATATATATATATAATGTATATTGAATATGTCCATTGACATAAAATCCAACATATATGTCCACTAATGCCTATACATGTGTGTCTATCAACTATATCTTCTCCTTCCCATGAGGGGAAGGAAACAAATCCCTAGAGGTATTTGGTCATTATGTGGAGGGAGATGATGGGGATGATGGGGTCTTCCTCACACACTCACTCATCTTTTTGTTTAGGCTCTTTCTAACTCGAGCTAATACAAACAAAGGAGATATGAATCAATAATTATTATACATTGAAGTCAAATATATGAACACACAAAATTAATTATCTTCTTACCACCATCAAATAGTCACTATGTATGTCCACCTCAAAGGCTCGCAGATGATCAAATGTAACAAGGCCCTACAACAATTCAATCAATATAATCACTTATAAATAACATTAGAAATTTTGATACTAACTATTATAAACAACAACCAAAACCAAGAAAAAATTTTCATACCTCAGTCAATGGCTCTAAACTAGCCATCGCTGCAACAACTCCATGATCGATGGATTGCCAAAGATGAGGAGTCGTCTCAGATGTCAAGAGCTACATGTCATACAATACAAGTTATATGTAACATGAAATATGAAAAAAATATAATCAAATGAATTAAATTAACATGAAACAAATTTACGTCTATGAAGCTCATATAATGCCTAGGCTCGGAGTCCCTAGTGAATGTCAATGGTCCTATAGAGAACTGATGCACATGCATAAATTTTTTTTGTCAATCCTTCATATGATTACTTAATAAATATATGTATTAATTTAAATAATTAAATTGATACATACCTCTAGACTCATCGACTGGACAAAAAATGGGGCTAGGGGATCTCTACCAATGCTACCAACACTCTTACCGTAAATTTTGAACTATGTCAATACATGCTAATTAATTAGTCATTCACTACACATATGAAATGTGATCAAATTAGTGGCTAGCCAAATGTCTAACTCAGGAATTGATCAGTGGCTAGCCCATCATTTATACTGTCTCTAGCATGACTACCAAATTTACATAAGGATCCACATGATGTGCACATGTGATCAGAATGCATAGAAGGCTCCTCCTCAACTAATGGACTCATGCAATGAATGAGGGTTTGTGTCAAAGCATTAATAGTCCCTAGAGTGTTGGTCTCTACAAGCTCCTTCACAACTAAAGGAATAACCACATGCTCACCCTGTGGCTTGACAATAGGTTCCCTAACTATATTAGGGTCATGACATGCCCTTAACCTCTCAAATTACCCCCCACTTCTAGCCTAAGATTCTAATATATCAAAATAATTGGGGATCTCCCCAAGGACAAATTCATAATACAATTTCTTTAAGAAATATATTGGAACCTCATGATTATTACAAGGAGGAGTGTCAAAGACCATCCACCATCTATACCAAAAGTTATTTCAAATATCATCATGTTTGCACCAATGGATGGGGAACCGTTTAGTTGTCTCTCTAACAATATTTTGTTCACCAGGCTTTCTAAACAATGCACAAATGCTACCTTTCTCTATTTCATTTTTTCTTACATCTTGATATGATAATTTGTTTTTCATAATATCTTCTTTGTTCATCCCTCTTAACATGCCAAATACCCAATTGACCACTAACAGAAGCTACATGGGTCACAATGGACTTGAGGGAGGATGCCAATTGTGCTCTCATTCGATTGGTTTGTCCATAAGCTTCCAACCTACCAATGAGTGTTTCTAATTCATTTTTCCCTCTTTCTATTTCATTTATTATGTTGTCTTGTGTTCTCGGAGGAGGTCTTCCAATCAGTGCAGGTTGCAAAATTTCTTACTCTTGTTGTGGAGGGTTTTGGTTTTGATCTTGTTGAAGATTTGGTAATTCATTATTCACATTTCCTAATAAGAAACCAATTGCAATCTAAATAAAAAAACAAATTTAAAGAAATTTTTTTTTAAAAAACCTACAAAATAATGTAAAAACATATAAAAGAATGCAAAAACAAGAGTAGAAAACATACATCATGATCTTGATCTTGAACTTCAGTGATGAGGACGCATTTTGAGGAGGTAGGTGGTGAAAGTCTTCAATTCCTTCAACTTGCATATGTGCTATGAGGAGGAAATCCTTGCAAAATGAATTGAAAATGAAATGGGTTGTGGGTTTGCATCCCATTTATAAAAAAAATTAACTTCTTTATAAAACTATAAAAAAAAAGAGGGGTGTCACGTTTTTGGCACCCCAACTTAGTGCACACACCCACAAGCTCTTTCTTAATTTTTAGTTCATCATCAATAAGTCCTTTTGTGATCTTATATTTATTATTTCCACACCCTTTGTATTCAACTCTTGATTTGCAAGCATTAGTTCATTCATCATGAGATTTTGTACATAAAATATCCTTTCTTCAAGTCTAGTTGTCATTTACCTTTTGTCTTCTTCAATGAAAACCTTGTCTTCCTTAGCTTTATTATTTTTCTCAATTACTTCACATAGCTTTACTGATTAAATCTCATGTTCCCTTTTTAGTCCTCTAACTTCTCCATTCATGATTCTATTCCTTTCTAGTAGATCTATAACTATTGTATTGCTTTCACTTGAACTTCTAGTTCCAAATAGTCCTTGAGTTTCAACTTCTTCATAATTCAACTCATTTTGTAGAATGGACAACTCCTTTTTCCTTTTCAAGGATCTCTTTAGTTCTTGTCTTGTTTTTTCAAGTTTTTGTAGTATAAGTTGGATGTTAATCACATTATTGTCAATAAATTTGTCCAATTTATAAGCCTCCATCTCCAAGATCTAAACTCGAAGTTGTTAAACTTCTCCAAGAGAACTCAAAGTTAATACCAATTGTTAGAGGTCTTAATTGGAAACCAAGATACTGAGAGGGGAGGTGAATTAGAATCTTTGACATATTTTACTTTTAACAATACTATAGTACATTCACCACACTTTTCATCTCATATCTAAAGCATGCATAACATATCTTTTAAAATCAAACTATAATAGCATATAGATCTAATCTATCAATCACATGCATGAAATGTAATCACATGACACAAAGATTCAATTACCTAGAAACACTTCAATTTGAAGTTAAATTTGGGGTGGAATGAAACCCACAAATCTATTAGAGTAAATAATTAATTAATTATTAATTATTTATTCTATTTACTTAAGCTTACTTAGATTAATGCATTTATTTAATATTTAGTAGTTAATAGTTGTAGTGATGAGTTGTTGACAACATGGTAGTTTCTTCCCTTCTAACATGTTCCACCTTTTTGTGGAAGAGTGCTTGGTTTTCAACCTTATCTTCTACCTCTTTCTAGCTTATTCTACAAGCTTCCTTGAGGCCTTTATAAGCGGTCTCTCTCACATTGTAAATTCATCCATTCACATAGAATTTTCATTTTCCTATTGTGAACTATTTTCTTGCTTTGTTTCCTTCTTGTTTCCTTCAAGCTCTTGCTCGTTAGGTTTCTCGTCAACAAGCTATTTGCACTGCAGGTGATCTTGGTTACTGTGGAGTTGGATTTCATCAACTCCTACATGGTATCAGAGCCTCCCTACTACCTCTTGTTTGAAGGATTTTTTTGAAGCCACAATTCAGAGACACAAACCCTAGTTTGTTTGTGATTTTTTCTTCAATTAGGAGGAAGAGCATTTTTTTAGTATTTAGAGAAAAAGGAGAAAGAGGGTTTGGCATAATAGATCTGATTTTTTTGGGCTTTTTTCTTTATTTTTTGGAGGTGCGATGGCGGTGATTTAGGAAAAATTAACTATAGAGGTTATTTTCAAATAGCAATATCTCCCTCATACGAACTCATTTTTTCAAGCAAATTTTTTTTGTTTTGGGGTAGGATTTTGTGATCTACACATTGGTGTAGGTGGTTTAAGATCTATGTTCCTAAATTTTTCTGCAACTCGTAATTCCCAATTTTTCCCACTTTAAATGCTTAGTATGAGCTCATCTGGACACATAATCAAGTTCTTTTTTTTTTTGAAAGTGTATTTTTTTTGTCTACTTTCTAGACCTGCAATTAGATTAGAAGTTCCATAGATAGAAATACTACTTTCAAAAATAGGCCCTAAATTGGTTATTGTAATCACACTAAGTAAAGAGTGCCAAATTTATACATTGTGGGGAGGTGGGGGGGGGGGGGAGGAGAATTTTCTTTTTTGTAATTTAATTCAGAATAAGACCCTTCTACTTTTATCTTCTTCTCTCTCAATGGTGGATCCATCTATGACCCGTCTCACACCACACAACTATAACACTTGGAAGGCACAAATGATAAGGCTTCTCATGTCAAGAGCCTTATGGTTATGTCTAGATGAGAATCAACCTATTCTCACATACACTTTTGAGGTTCTTCAACATAGGAACAAAATGGATGAGGCCATGGGATTGATTGCACTAAATATTTTAGACAATCTGCTATTTCGCTTGGATGGTTTGACCACTCCTTGGACTTATCGGCTCAAATTTTAGACTTTGTTTGGCACAGTGAATGAATTTTGGGAATTGTAGCTTGATGCAGAGTTGACTTCTTTGACACCTAATAAATTTCCCACTATTGAGGACTTCTTGATGAAATTCAAATCTTTGCGTACACTTTTGCAGGGATGTGGGAAAACCAAGACAGATGATGAGTGTATCTTTTTTATACTCTCAAAGTTGAGGGGACAATATCAAATATTCTCTTCTACTTTCTAGTCCACTATGGATGTATTGGGTGATAGACACAAGATGCCTTTATTTGAGATATTTTGTGATCAATTAACTCATGAATAGTCCAAGATCAATCAAATGGATTCACTTTCAGGTTCACAGTCGTAGGCATTGCTTGTCAAGGATACATAGGAGCAAAAGTCGAAGTAGATATTAGATCCCTCTTCTACTGGTTCATCATCTGCTAAGAAGAAGGAGAAAAAGAAGACTGAGACTCCTACCTATTCCTATTTCTAGAAAGGATCTCATGATGAGGCACATTATTTTCAAAAGAGATTTGATGGCTATGAGAAACAAATTGTGGATTTGCAAGCTCTTCTTGAGAAGAACATTATCTCTTCTCCATCCTCTTCTACCTCATAGGGGTTTGCCTTTCAGTCTTCTTCCACATCTTCATCATCTACATTACATCATGGAAAGGGTCATGCATTACAAGCTACCATTGCATCTCCTTCACAAGTTCCTTGGATATTGGATTTAGGTGCTTCTCATCATATGACATCTTCTCAACGTATCTTTCTACTCTCGAGGTTTCTCCTATTCCCCATATTCTTATGGGGAATAACACTGCACTACTAGTCTATGGAAAAGGTTTAGTTCACATTCAAGATGGTATATTTAATGATGTATTGTATGTTCCATCTTTGTCTGCCAACCTTCTCTTGATTTCTCATATTACACGTAGTGAATCAAGGAAGACAGTTTAGTTCACTATTGATTCAATCTTCATTCGGGATTGTGTAATAGGAAGTCTTATTGCTATAGGGTTAGTTGATCCTTCCACTCATCTCTACACCTTCTCACACTTTGGTCCACCATCTTCATTGTTTAAGCACACTGCTTCTCTTTTGTAGGAGCATCATGCAGTGCAGTCAGGATACTTGAACCTTTGTATTGTTCCTGAGATCCCTATTTTGACTATCTTGCCACATCCTATTAAGGACTTTCCTCTTCAACAAGATTCTTCTTCTTCTGCTCTACCTAATCCTCTAGCTCCATTCATTAAGCCTCTAGGTACACTTGTTGTGGATACTACAGTGGACATTCATGATAGTGTCATCACACCTGCCCTAGGGATTCCATTTTTGAATCCTCATACTTTTTCCTTTGGGCATCAGTTAGGCCTTCCAGTTTCCCCTCTCATTCAGGGGTTCCCTTTTTATGTGCCTTTGTTCCTTCAACATTGGAGTTTCATTGGTTTAATCATTTCTATAGGAGCTCCATCATTCTAGGGGAGCTTTGGTGTTTATTCTCACGGGGGTGCTGGTTGTACTTATGGATTTGAGAGTCTTTTGAAAACATTTCTGGTGGAAGTTGTCCTTGGAGGGTGTTGTTGAAGCCTTCCTTCCTTCCTTCACTTCATATCTTTTTTAGCATGTTTTTTTTCTCGTTTTGGGGGAGGTTTTTTCATATGAGGTTTTCCCTCTTTCCCCATTTTTAGAGGTTGCATTTCTTTGCATTATACATGGGTACCTAACATGGCCTTGTTGCTAGTACCCATTTTAAATTTTCTCTTATTTTTTGCGAGCTTAAGAAATTCCCCTAAGTTGCACTTAAGGGGGGGTGTTAGAGTAAATAATTATTTATTTATTTATTATTTATTCTATTTACTTAAGCTTACTTAGATTAATGCATTTATTTAATATTTAGTAGTTAATAGTTGTAGTGATGAATTGTTGACAACATGGGAGTTTGTTCCCTTCTAGCATGTTCCACCTTTTTGTGGAAGAGTGCTTAGTTGTCAACCTTATCTTCTACCTCCTTCTAGCTTATTCTACAAGCTTCCTTGAGGCCTTTATAAGTGGTCTCTCTCTCATTGTAAATTCATCCATTCACATAGGAATTTCATTTTTCTATTGTGAAATATTTTCTTGCTTTGTTTCCTTCAAGCTCTTGATCGTTAGGTTTCTCTTCAACAAGCTATTTGCACTACAGGTGATCTTGGTGACTATGGAGTTGGATTTCATCAACTCCTACAAAATCTTCATTATTGTAGTAATAAAGTTAACCTATTCGGATTACAATGTTTGACCATATCCAATGATCTACCCTATGAGGGGTCTATCCTATTAAAGCTATTTCAGACAATTAGGTCTCACCCTATGAAAGGATTTTACACTTGAAACAAAGTAAGGACTTTGTTAGGAGATTTACAAAGATATGTTAAGACCACTCTGTTAAGAGATTATCCATGACTCAGTCAGTTAAAACTGATTCAGTACCTAATCCTTGGTCTATTCTAATAAGTTGTGTTTGGTTCTCGTCTTTTATATCTAATCCAATCTCTAATCTAATATAGCTTTATTGTGCTTCACTCCTTTAATAAGGTCACTTGCTCTTTTATGAAATAATAGAACTCTTTTTCCTCCTTTGCAATATTTACACATTCATACTTGAATCACATGAATAGCTTGTTCACTCCTTCTCATCACTATCACCATCCTCTATATTGAAATAGGTTTAACTCTACTCTATTAAAAAAATTCATAAAGATTTTTCTAGTTGCTTCATTATTTTTCCTCTTCATCTAATTGGTTCATCACAGAACATAAGGATCTATGATCCAATTCATAAAACATGTAATAATCTCTATAAAAATCTCTAAAAGTATTAAATATCCTATCAATGTATGCTTGAAATGGTTTACCTCAAATTTTGTATCATTCCTAAATTGAATGTCAATTCTACATTTCCTAACACTTACTATCTCTAACACTTTGACATTCATTGTATATTTTTTTGACGTTGGGTCTCCAATATGCTTGACACCTTTTGTGTAACTCAACATAAATATGCTAGAACTACTTGGTAGTCATTCAACTCAGCTTATATTGAAAATAGTCAATGACCAAAGGCTGGCTTGATGACCAAAGGTTGGCTCAACTCCTATAGAGATTGACATATACATTTTTATTTACAAGTATTTATATGACTCAGTCTATATAGAATAGCTTAGTCATAGTGATGACCTTATACATCTGTCTAGTATATGACTAAGTGTTTAGCACTAATAGACAATAATGGCTAGAGATACCAACATCAACACTTAAGACCCCTAAGAAAAATAGAATTTTTGAAAGGAGAAATAGGTCTATAAAAAAAGTAGCAAGATTCATGATATTTTAGAATGATGTATCCAAAGGAATTTTGGAGAGAAGTGATCAATACAACTGTATACATAATGAATAGAGTGGAGATCAAAAAAGGTACAAATAAGACTTCCTATGAATTATGGTTTGGGCATGCACCCTTATTGAAATATTTTACAATTTTTAGAAGTGTTACATAAAGAGACATACTAATATTGGTAAGTTTGATACAAGAAGTGATGAAGTTGGCTTCCTTGGTTATTCATTGAAAAAAAAACTTATAGATTTTTTAATCCAACAACTAAGACTATTGTTGAGTGAGAAAATGTGAAAGTGGATTAAAATTTTGGAGTTAAAGAGAGAATGTAGGATTATATAATTTTGATTAAGAAGAAGATATTCCTAAACTTGTTATAGGAAATTTTGAAGTTTTCTTTGAGACTAACAATGATTTGTAGAATGATGTTTGAATTGTTGAATAAAGAAAAGAACAAAGATCTAAACCTAGAGAAGAAGTAAGAGTTTAAATAGAAATACCTACATTAAATAGGAATTTGATAAAGAATCATCTTTCTAATCAAATCATTGGAAGAAAAGTAAAAGGAGTTATCAAAAGAAATAGAGTACATGAAGAAATGTGCTTAATTTCTCAAGTTGAACCAAAGAGTGTAGATAAGGCATGTAAGGATGATCATTAGATTCAAGAAATGAAGAAAGAACTAGATCAAATTATGAAGAATGAGACATAGGAATTCATTCCTAGACTTAAAGACAAGAATTTTATAGGAACTAAATAGGTTTTTAGGAACAAGATGAATGAACAAGGTGAGGTCTTGTGAAATAAAGAAAGATTGGTATGCAAAGGATATTCATAGCAAGAAGGCATAGATTATGAAGAGACAAATTCCCCTGTTGCCAGAATTGAAGCAATAAGAATGTTCTTGGCTTATGTGGTGAGTAGTAACTTCAAAGTGTATCGGATGGATGTAAAGTCAATGTTTCTGAATGGAGAACTTAAAGAAGAAGTCTACATTGAGCATCCTGAAGGATTTCCTTTGACAGATGAAAATGACTTGGCATGTAGAATAAAAAAAGCATTGTAAGGTCTAAAGAAAGTACCTAGAACTTGGTATACAAGATTGGACAAATATTTGGAAAAGTTTGGATTTTCTAAAGGTATGGTAGATAGTAATTTGTATTTAAAGAAATTGAGAATGGATTGTTGATTTTTTTCTATTTGTGGATGACACAGTGTTTGGAGGAAATGATGAAGCAAGTGAAAAAAATTCTAGTAAAATGAAGAATGAATATGAGATGAGAATGATTGCTGAGATGAAATATTTATTAGGTCTATAAATTGTGCATAATAGTGATGGTATTTTCCTATAACAAGCTAAGTATTTAAAAGACTTGTGGAAAATATTTGTCTTGGAAAGTTGTAAGCTTGTTAGTATACCTATGATAACTAATCACAAGTTATTTAGCAAATATGAGACACCTATAGTTGAGTAGAAGAAGTACAGATCTATGATTGGAGGTTTGCAATATCTAACTCACACTAGAACAGATATAGTAAATGTTGTTGGGATAGTAGCAATATTTTAAGTAGATCCTAAAGAAGCACATTATGCAACAATAAAGATAATTTTAAAATATTTGAAAGGTACACTTGATTTTGGTTTCTGGTATGATAGATCAAGTGATTTTATTTTGTGTGCTTATACTAATGTGGATTGGGCAAGTAGTATGGATGACAAAAAGAATACTAGTGGTGGAGCATTTTTCCTTGGAGGGAGATAGGTTTCTCGGCAAAGAAAGAAACATGATTGTAACTCACAAAGCATAGAAGAAGTAGGGTATGTAGTAGCAACAAACAATTGTAATCAAACCATGTGGATGAAGTAGATGTTAAAGGACATTGGGACAAAAAATTTCAAAACTTGCTATCATATATGGTGATAACACAAGTACAGTAAGTATGTCTAAGAATCCTATGTTGCATTCTAACACTAAGCATATATCTATTAAGTATCATGTTTTGAGAGAGAAAATTGTAAAGGAAGAGATTAGATTAGAGTATGTGAATACAGAAGAAAAGATTTCAAATATCTTTACAAAACCTTTATCTAAACATACATTTGAGTGTTTACAAGGTATTCTTGTGGTCATACCCCTGCATACCTCTAAGTATATGATGAAGAAAGTGCATCAATCCAATGGTATAGAGAACTATTATTTATGTAGACTAAATGCTAATGCTTCCCATATGGGGGAGTATCTATGATGAACTAAGTCATCAAGGACCCTTGGTAGTTGGTATTATATAGTGTCTTGGGACACTTCAGCTAGTTGAACAATTAGAGAGGTTGATTTATATAATGATTCCTTTGTCATTGATGTCAATGGGGGAGAAGTATACATGAAAAACATCCTCTACCAAAATGTGTGTGTGTGTGTGTGTGTGTGTGTGTGTGTTTGTGTGTGTGTGTGTGTGTGTGTGAGAGAGAGAGAGAGAGAGTACATGATAACATCTTCTGATATTAAATGGGAGATGTATGTATGGAGGAGAATTTTTTGTGAGTAGATTGATGTAAATGGGGAGAAAGATTGAGTTATATCAATAGGGGAGAAGTTCTGAATAATTTATTTCCATCTATGTATTTGTTCCTATGAGTTAGAATGTGAACAACTAATGTTGATACTAAGACTAAGAAAGCACAAATAGAGTAGTGTTCTAGTGAGTTTCACATTTGATTGATGAAGAGGTTATGAAAATAAGAGAGAAACAACAACATAAGATTTTGATTTGGTATTCTTGGAACTTAGATGTTTTCCATCTATGTTGTCATCAATGCCAAGGGGGGAGATTGTTAGCATGAATGTTGATGCTAGTCCTTTAGGGGATTATCCTAATAATTGGATAGATGGATATCATGATTAACATGTTGTATTCATGACTATTTTTGTCATTGATGTCAACATAGTATTGTTTGTGTGAAGACTAGTAGAGTAGAAGATAGAGAATAAGGTCATACAGACTTTCTATAGAGGATAAGGTCAAGCACTATTAAGAAAATATTTTCCACTATGTCTTAATGCAGTGGAAAAGTGTGCATACAAATAATCAAAGACTTTTGAAATTTATTCATGGATTATAGAAGATGTTAAGCATATAGAGTACCTAATAAGTAGTTTTCAATGTTTGGACTATATCTCTTAATAGGGAAAGAATCATGATGAGCACAGTTAGATAGTGATAGTAGACAACTTGATGATGATGTGAACAAGTCTATAAGGTTAGAGGTCACACATGTGAAAATTTGTAAAGGTTGTAAGTTGAGACTATTATTTGATTATAAAAGTATTCTTATATCTTAATTAGTTATTATAATTAATTGGTAAAGCCTCAATATCGACTCAAGGAATTATTTTGAGGATATGGTATAAAGAAAGGTTATTTCACTTGTGATGAAGTGTGTGTTTAGATGAGAAATTTGAATTGTACAAGTGATATGTGAAGTTGATAAATGTGTGTAAGTAATCTAAGGGATTATTGGATGCAAGTTGGAAGATTTGGTATTGCAATCTGAAAGAGAATTGGTCCAGTCAAGAGGAAAGAGGAGTTTCATATCATTCATTTCTATTACTATGCAAGAAATAACATAGAGATGAGTTGGATAGTGAGTTTGGTGGTCTTACCACTAAATTTTTTTGGACACTCAGTCCTTCTACCTTCTACAACTCATACCAGATTGGCACAACTCCTAACAAGGGTAGAATATCCTAGCAAGGATTCAAAGTCTCCTAACAACAAATGACATGTACTAAATGTATTTAATTGGATCCTAACAGAGTTGATCCTCTTTTAATAAAATTTTATATTATTACATCATTTTGTGGGTACCATACCCACTAGGGTTTTCCCTTTGATGACAAGTTTCCCTAGTTAACATATCAAGTGTTATTGTGTATGTATATCTTCTTATGGTTGTTGATTATATTTCTCACATGGTTAAGGATTAATAAGGTTGATAAATATTTTAAAAGCTATATAATTGATTCACCCCTCCCCCCTCTTAGTTATCTTGGTGGAATTTACCTTCTAACACACCTTACTTATGCACTTCATAGGACTTTGGTAACTATCATGAGGTCCAAGATATCATGGGCTTCAAAAATTGTTATTTGGTTTGACTTGTGCATCTTGGGGAAACTTAGGTATGGCATGCTCGAAAGCATTCCACATTCTTGGTAATGCAAATGAGATGTCCCCTAGAGTTTACATAGCAAACTAGACCTAATAGAGCTGATGGAATGGTCTCAAGATAAATGGATTGAAAGATACTCCATTTAGCAACTTTCCATTGTGCAAAAAAGAAATATTTTGTGTCATGTGAAATGTGTTCACCAAACCAAAGTATGAGGAACATAAAAAAGGGGATCTACATGAACTTACACCTTGGGTACTTGTGCACTTCATAAAACTTTGGAATTCATCATGAGGTCCAAGATATTACCCTTCAAAAATCATTGTTTGGTTTAAATTAGTGCATTTCAAGGACACCTAGGTACAACATGAATGAAATAATTCCTAATTCTTGGTGAGAAAAATGAGATGTCCCCTAGTGTTTACCTGGCCAACTAGAGCTGATAGAATGGTCCCTTGATAAGCAAATTGAAAGATTCTCCATTTAGAAACTTTCCACTATGCAAAAAAGAAAAAAATTGTGTCAACTAAAACATGTTTTCCAAAACCAAACCATGAGGACCATTAAAAATGGGTCTACATGCACTTACACCTTGATAACACATTATTTGTACACTTCACAAAAATTTGGTAACCATCATAAGGTCCAGGATATAACCCTTCAAAAATCATTCTTTTGTTTGACATAGTGCATCTTGGGGACACCTAGGTATGACATGCACAAAAGAATTGTCGATGCTTAGTGAGTGAAACAATATATCCCTAGAATTTACATAGCCAACCAAACCTAATAGAGATGATGAAATGGTCCCATGAAAAATAGATTGAGAGATGCTCCATAGCAACTTTCCACTACACAAAAAAGAAATATTTTGTGTCAACTAAAAGATATTTTCCAAAACCAAACCATGTGGACCACAAAAAAAAAATGAGCTACACACACTTACACCTTGGGAACACCTTACTTGTGCACTTCAAAGAACTTCAAGAACTATCATGAGGTTCAACATATCACCCTTCAAAAAAAAAATTTTGATTTGACTTAGTACAACTTGGGAACACCTAAGTATGGCATTCACAAAAACATTCCTAATGCTCAATGAGTAAAACAATATGTCCCCTAGAATGTACTCAGCCAACCAAACCTAACAAAGCTTATAGAATGGTCTCATGATGAATGGATTGAAAGATGCTCCATTTAGAAAATTTCCACTATGCATAAAAGAAAGATTTTGTGTCAACTAAAATGGGTTTGCCAAAACCAAACTGTGAGGACCATCAAAAAATGGAATTAAACACACTTGTACCTTTATAACACCTTATTAGTGCACTTCATGAAACTTTGGTAACTATCACGAGGTCCAACATATGGCCCTTCAAAAATAATTGTTTTGTTTGACTTAGTGCATCTTGGGGACACCTAGGTAAGACATGCATGAAAGCATTCCCAATGCTCGATGAGTGAAATGAGATGACCCCTAGCATTTACCTAACCAACTAGACCTAATGAAGCTAATAGAATAGTCTCAAAATGAATGGATTGAATGATGTTCCATTTAGAAACTTACCACTATGCATAAAAGAAAGATTTTATGGAAAATGAAACATGTTTTCCAAAACTAAACTATGAGGACCATCAAAAAATAGGGCTATATGCACTTACTATTAATCTCATTGCAAGATATATTGTTAGTTAGTGTCAAAACACTTAGTCATAATGAAAGGAAAATTGCAACCAAGTTACTAGTATGTTGTGTTAACAAAGCTTACAAAGGATCCAAGAAAGCAAGTTAACCTTGTAGAAAGTTGCAATGTCAACTGTGTTGATAGTTCACATCATGCTCTAATGTGAATTGAGTCAATAGAGTAGTCTTTTTCCAAGGTAATAATCAAGATGGAAGAGTAGTGAAAGATGATTTAAAAGTATCTAACAAGTGATCAGTGTGAACCAAGCACCTAGTATCTATCGAGTGCTAGAGCTAGCTAAGGAGATAGTGGTGACTAAGTTTTTCTAGTATCGCTTGAATAAGACATTGACCAGAGTTACAGTAATGAGTTGAATTGGTGATTATTTTTGGAACTATTCATGTTATAGATGAACTATGAAGAAATTTATTTGAATAGATATAATTATAAGTTATTTTTTTCATCTAATAAATATTATGTACATTCATTGTATTTTCATTCAAGTATTAGTAAATATGGAAGGGAAAGTAGTCTAGAAGGCAACAAATTCCAAAGAAAAGAAGTGACTCATCTATCATAGTAAGATGATCGGTTTACTTCAAAGGATATTCATCAAAAATCATAGTTGAATTTTAGAGATCAATCCATTGATTCATCCTAATAGGTGCATCAATAACAAGTCCTTTACCCAGGTAGACTTAATAGTCCTTTGAAGAAACTCCTAACAGATTACATACTTAATTATATTGTATAAATCCTTTCACAAGGTGGAGCTAATCATCCTTATTGCTCTTAACCATGTAAGATCATCAGAAGTGATCATTTGTAAGCCTTAATAGGCCAACTTTATTACTACAGTAGTGAAGCATTGTGGGTTTCATCCCCTTCCCAGTTTTACCTTCTACTTGGAGGGTTTTTGGGTTACCAGATATTATTTTATGCTATTGTTACTTTATTATTATGTGTTTCAAGCATGGAAGTAGTTTAAACAACTTAATAAAGTGGTTTAGATCAAGAAGTTGAAGTGGTTCCTAATTCATCCCCCTCCGATCACCATTTACATTTCCAACAATGGGTATTAGAGAAAGGTTCTCTTATCAAAAATTTTAGCAACTTGAGAGAAAAGATCAAAGACAATGGAAGTATACAAGCTAGAGAAATCCATTGAGAATGAAAAGTTGTGTCTACATGTGGCCATGGAACAAATCAAGAAACTAAAGGGGAAACTATCTCAAACCCTAAAAAGAAGAAAAGAATTAGCAAAAATCATGAATGACAATATTTACATAGAAGAAACAACTAAAGATATTTGCAAAGAGAAAAGTTTAGATGAAGCAGATGTGGCTTTATAAGATCTACTTGGAAGGAACCTTAATCTTCAAGAAGTCAAAAAAATGAAAAGAGGACAAGAGATTCATTCAATCAAGACATGTGAAGTCGTTAAAAAAAAGAACCAAGTTGAAAATGACAAAAATATGGCAAAAGAAGACAAAAGACTACTCAGCACAAGGATACAAAAAAAAGACAATGAAATCCACTAGCTTTCACTACATCAAGAAGACTTGTTAAATTAGTTGAACAAATCAAATCAAGAAGTCATCCATTTGAGGAAATAAAATGAAAGACTCATGAATGATCTTATAGCAAAAAAAGAAACCAATGAAAAGAATGATGAATTCAAATGCAAGCATGGATCAGCTAGCTAATATATCCCATAAAAGACATTAAGGTAAAGTAGGATTGGGCTATAATGAACAAGGAGAGTCATAATAGTAAGGAGCTCAAAAAAATAAAAGACCTACATGCAATCATTGTGAAAAAATAGGATATACTTCAAATAAGTATTGGAGCAATGGAAAGTCAAAGTCTAATGGAAAATGTTACAGTTGTAACAACCATGGGCATAGAGCAAGTGAATGCACAAAGAAAACCAAATTTGAAGGAAATTTTTTATCATGCAACAAATAGGGTCATAAATCTTTAGAGTGTAGAACCAAGAATTGGAATCCTACTGAACAACTTGCTAAAGCTATATTTTGCTAGGATTATAACACTTCATGCAAATGTTATTTATGTGGAGAATTTGGGCACATTGGACCAAATTGCATGAAGACTCGCCTCAAAAAAAGAAATCCTTCCAAAAGATGCTATGTATGCAAAGAACTTGGTCATCTAGAAAAGCATTCCATGAATAGAGGAAAAGTTGAAGATGAAAAGAAAAGAAAGGCTAATACAATCAGAAGACAAATGAAGCATCAATGGATAAAGAAGTCTCTAGAGAATTCTTGTGCAATCAGTGAGGTCATTGATGCCCAAGAAAATGGATTGGGTGATTCAATTATCTTTGCATAAATATTTAAGGAGACCATAGGATTTTTGATAAAACTTATAGTCTACATCACTTCAAGTCATCCAATCAAGATAGTCTAGACCAACATATCAGATGCACTTAGATAGATGAAAGACTCAGACTCAACCAAGTCACTGAGTCAATCGAGCATGGAAAGACTATACTAACCAAGCTTCAAGACCAAACCAAATATCACCTACCTAGGTATGAAGCATTAAATGAAAACCTAAATTTAGAAATATGATAAAGGTAAAGATCAAATCTTTGTTTTCACTATATTTTCATAATTCTCTTTGATCCCAATATTTCTTAAGCCCCCCTAGAAATTTTTTTGTGCAAACTATTGAA
The DNA here is from genome assembly GCA_028749045.1 of Cupressus sempervirens. NCBI lineage: Eukaryota > Viridiplantae > Streptophyta > Pinopsida > Cupressales > Cupressaceae > Cupressus > Cupressus sempervirens. Next base: position 659,122,018 of record CM053786.1, read on the forward strand.
GGAGATTCTTAGGTGAAGTCATCATCATGAAATTCTTCTTCAACCAAGTAGTGTGGTAGCTTTTTCCAGTTCAAAGGTCAACAAAGGTTTTAAAATGTTGGTAAAGAGTTTGGATTACATTCCTCCACAGTTCTAGCTATATCTAGAAATTGCAAGAGAAAAGGATCCTCAAGGTGCTCACTCTTTCATTCCTCCAAAGGTATTACTCATCCATGATATTAGATCATTTTTGCATTGTTATATCCAAGAGCTAGGAAATCTTGAGCTAGATCAAGCCTATACAAGTTTATGTGAAAATGATGTGTTGGAGACATATCAAAAGAATCTAGAGATCAAGAGATTAACCCAAATCATTCACATGCCTAGAAAATTTTGGATCAAGTAGATCAAGATTCTACTAAGTTGAGTTCATGATATGTCATTTTGGTTGGAATAGACCTACCATATCACTAAAAAGATAATTCATAGGATAACAGGGTATCCTATGTCTGAGAAAGAAAAGACTATGAAAACCCTAAGTTAGGTAGAACTAAATTTTTTGACACTCATTGAATGGGATAATAGAGTCATGAAGTTGAACAATGTGAAAAGCATGTAAATCAAGTTTGGCATCCATGTCATTTCTCATAAAATGTACAACTCAAGCCATGCGAGGCAGTTGACCTACCATACAAGATTGTAAAGAAGAACCTATCATTCAACCTTGTCAAGGTTTATTACTCCCAGCTAAACAAGAACACAAGGAGCATTTAGGCCTCAAAGAAAAATTCATGTAAGTTTGGTTCATTCTTAGTATGTTTGTTCTTTTATGTTCAACAATTCCTTCCTTTAAAAGGCAATGTTGTTTGGAAGAAAGACACCCCTATTTTGTATCAAATCAATGAATTTATAAGTGAAACGGGTGAGAAATTTGATGGCATCATGGATTCTTACTTTGTAAATTTCAAAGAAAGGATGCAAAGAAGGTTTAGGAAGCTTGAGTAGCTTGTCAAGGACTACAAGTAGGATATATGATTCCTAGTTGACTATGATAGAGTTCACATTTAGGCAATCAAACCCAGGATAGCATGGGTTAAACCTCTAGCATATGGGGTAAATATATATGAAATAAAATAAATTATTGAGGTTCTCATCAATGAGGTTTTAGACCCTAAGGCTACCTACTTTGGAACAAATGATGAATCAAAAACAAGAATTTCTCTTGAGATTCATATCCCTCAAATTCTAAAGAGAGAAAAGAAGAGGCTAGAAACCATTGGAAAGAAACTTTTCAAATCAAACAACAAGAAGAAAGAAAAGACCCTATCCAAGCAACTCAAGAGAGAAAAAATGTCAACTCCTTTGATTATAGCTACCAAGCCAAGGAGGCAAGAAAGCATCTAAAGCTTCAAGATGAAGATGAAGATGATGAAGATGAAGAAAATATCCCATTTATATGCTTGAAGAAGGAACCCCCTACCTTTGAAAATCAATTAGAAAGTATAAGGGAAGGAATATGGTAGGATTTAAGTACTTCAAGTATGACTCCAGAAGCAAAGAGGAGGAGAAATAGATTAAACAAGAATTAGTTATGAAAATGGAAAACTGTAAATATGACCCTTCTAAGCTTAAGGGGCATGGTCCCAAAAATCTAATGAAGGTTGTTTCACACCATTGGGATAATGCAGCCAAAATAGAGGAGGATCTTAGAGAGAAGACTTTAAGAAATCTCATGCCTAATCTCTTTTACAAAGAAATTAAGGAGGCAATACCTGAACATGAAGATAAACATACTCCTAGATTTAAAGCTTTCCAAATTTTGTCAACTAAAATATAAGATGGTGTGTAGTCCACAACAAAGACATGGAAAAAAAATTTGACATCAAGGAAGAAGGATATCTTCTAGAGATTTAGACAATTGAGGACTCTGATGCTAAGAAATTTATGGCATCACTTCTCTCCACTCCACATAAGGAAAAAATTATGCAACAATAAATTGAGTTGAACCAAGTTCAACATAGTAGTGAAGTGAAGATTGTCACACCTTCACTGAGTTCTTTCATAAAGGAAACCAAGAAATAAGTCCCATCAGTGTCAACCAAGCAAAATACTCCCTCTGTCTCAAACAAGAGTCATGCTCTCTTAGTCTTGATCAAGTAGCAATAGCAAGGACAATAGAAGGAGTCATTTGACAAAGGAAAAGCTATCATTCCTTCTTTAGGAGCCAAAATCAAGGGAAAAAAAAACATAGTTGATGGCATTGATCTTGATGAGGAGATTGTAATGCCGAATTGGGACCAATCAAATCTATCAGCTAAGAAATGGACATTTTGGAAGAGCTATGGAAGAAAAGGGAAAAGAAAAAAATGCTAAGAGTTGAGAGAGATAGGAGACAAGTCTTGGAAGACATCAAAGAATTATTCATAGATGCTCTATCTATAGAGGTAAATGAAAATTTCCCATCATTGATCAAGTAATTGATATTGTGCACAAGTTCAATGAGGATGCTAATAGGTAGGAAAAAGTTCTCATGAAAGCTAAGAAAAAGTTTGAGAATAAAGTGCTAGAAAATGTAGCACAAAAGATAGAAATTAATCAAGTAGAACTATCTACTTTGATATCTTCATTAGAAAATGTTGCATCTTTATTTGTAAAGTTGAGTGATTCTGCTAACTTTAGCAAGGAAATAAAAGAAAAATTGGCCAAGATTGACAATGACTTGCAAGAGAGTGCAAATTATTTGCCACTTAATCCAAGTTCCAATTCCAATCATTTTGAAAAATCTAGATTTTTGATAGATCTTCAAGTATAATTGCTAAGGGAAGAGGCTAGAATAAGGGCAACATTTATTGATATACAAGGTATGATACTTTCACATATGGACATTATGCAGATGAGGATGGATCATGCAAGGACATTAGTCAAGGACACAAATATGTTAGTTGCAGATCATATGTATGAGTTATTACTAGAGATTTAGATTGATTTACATATTATGGAGGTTCTACAAGAAAATTGGGATGAGACTTTGTCCATAATTTTGAAGGTACACCATGATTTTCTTTCTCATTTTCGCTTAAACTTGCAAATATTTTGTCATTTGTAACAAAAAAAAAGGAGGAAAGAATATAGAGGAAGTATATGCACATATATGTAAAAGGAAATATGTACAACAGAAAAGATATGTAAAAATAAAAAAACTAAAACAATATTGAGAAACTAAAAATAGAGTTTTTTAGTTCAACCCAAGTTGCAAAATCTTCAATGCAAACTGAGCTACTAGATCAAGCATATTCCAAGGGGGAATTTCACTGAAGAAATTTTTTATATCTTATGTATGATAAGTTTTTTTTCACTAATGCCAAAGGGGGAGATTGTTAATCTCATCGCAAGATATATTGTTAGTTAGTATCAAAACACTTAGTCATAATGAAAAGATAGTTACAGTCAAGTTACTAGTATGCATTGTTAACTGTGCTCACAAAATATCCAAGCAAATAAGTTGACCTTGTAGAAAGTTGTAGTGTCAACTAAGTTGTAGTGTCAACCAAGTTGACAATTCACATTGTGCTCCAATGTGAACCAAGTTAGTAGAGCAATCTTGTTCCAAGGTAATAATCAAGATAGTAGAGCAGTGCAAGCCAAGTAAGAAGTGTCTATTGAGTGATCAATGTGAACTGAGCACCCAATATCTATTGAGTGTCAGAGCTAGCCAAAGAGATAGTGGTGACTGAGTATTTCTAGTATTGCTCGAGTAATACATTGACCTAAGATACAACATTGAGGTGACTTGGTGACTATTTTTTGAACTATTCATGTTCTAGCTAACCTGTTGAGGAATTTATTTGAATGGATATAAGTATAAGGTTTTTTTATCCAATAGAGATTATGTGCATTCATTGTATTCATCATTCAAGTATTAGTAAATATGGAAGGGAAAATTCTCTAGAAGGCTGCAAGCATTCCAAGGAAAAGAAGAGAATAATCTATCATAGTTAGGTGATCATTTTACTTCGAAGTATCTTCTTCAAAAATCACAGTTGCATTTCAGAGATCAATCCATTGATTCATCCTAATAGGTGCATCAATCCCAAATCCTTTAACCAGGTGGACCTAATAGTCCTTTGCAAAAACTCCTAACAAAGTACATACTTAATTATATTATATAAATCATTTCACAAGGTGGACCTAATAATCCTTAGTTATTTTAATTGAGTAAGATCATCAAAAGTGATCATTTGTAAGCATTAAAAAGCCAAATTTATTCCTATAATAGTAAAGCATTGTGGGTGTCATCACCACCCTAGTTTTACCTTCTACTTGGAGGGTTTCTTGGTTACCAAGTATTGTGTTATGGTGTTTTTAGCTTATTTTTTTGTGTTTCATGCATGCCTCTTATTCTGGACCATAACCTCCCTCTTTAGCCAAGTAGGTGTAGCACCTATTGGAGACATATATTTGATTGAAGAGGGGGTTTCCACTACAGGTCCTTCTCCCTTGTGAGTTCTCTCTAGAGTCTTTTCCCATTGAGATAGATCACTAGTTTGAGTCTTTGTACCTGCTTGGGCTAAGGTCCTAGCCTTAGTATCATGACGATTTTGTTGAGTTTCCTCATATTTTACCATTTTCTGATACTTCATTGGCTTTCATTTCTTGGGGCTTTCCTTCCTTTTCTACATATCCTTCTAATTCTATCGCATGAGGAAGTGGCATCATCGAGCATTTGTCCAAGAATGAAAAATCTTGAGATGGTAGTGGTGGTAGGCCCAGAGGTCCTTGAGGTAGAGATGGTAGTTGGTTCTAGTCCTCTCATAGGTTTTGACTCATAGGATTATCTCATATCTTTTTCCTCACCATCTTAGTGCCCACTAGCATGAAATTAAAATCCATGAGGTCAAAGACATCTATCTCTTGACCCTCCATGTCTATGATCTACTGATGTTTATCATCCTCTAAGGTAGTAACCTAAATTCTTTTGTATTAACCTTTTCCCCTCTCTTCCTTTTCACTCCTCTATCTTTTTCAAAATACTCAACTTCCTACTCATGTTGATGAATTCTTTCTAGCCTCACTGGGGATTGTGTTGAGAAAGTTGGTACTGTGGCATTTACGCCTTTTCATTTGATAGGTCATGTTGTCTCTTGTAGAGGAACAACATATGGAACTAGATCAAGTTTTAAGGGCTTCTTGGTACATTCCATAATTAGTTGGACTATTTGGTGAGCTCTATTGTTGATGTCGGTGTTCTCATCCCTACCAATCCCTAGATTCATGATCAATTTGTCATAGGTTTTGTCTTGATTGTACAATGGATTTAGGAAATATTCAGTGTCTTTCTTGATAGCCTTGAGTAGGATATTAATTTTCAAGGTCTTTTATGCCAAGTACAGAGCCATTACATAATAATCCCTTAATTAAATATCATAATCATCTATATCATTCATCTAGTAGTCTTCCAGTGCATCCTCATGTATGAATTGCTTCCCTGGTAGATGCTACACAATCCCAATATTATTGAGGTATGGGTGAGGGGAGTTGTAATCATCTAAGGGATATTGATCCCATTCTAAATCAAAGCTTATGATGTTTTTCTTCTAGATGACCTTTAAAGCACCTATGGTGATTGGCCATACCCATGTCTTGTTATGTTGTTTCCTCTCTCTTTCATATAGAGATGTGAGTTGCCTAGAAATCTCCAACACAATGAGCCTATTTGAAGGATATCTTGGAAGTTTCATTGGGTTCACTTGTGTGCCTGTGACCCTAAGGTATCTAAATGTTTTGAATTGAATGTAGTAAGCATCAATCTCTATGATTCTTGCTATTGCCTCTACTGACATCCATTTCACTTAATCACCCTCTATGAATCAGATGATTATGAATATAAAGTTGTCATTCACTATCATGTATTCTTTTCTCTAATCTAAAATCTTCTTCTTCATGAGCTGAGGATATACCACATAGGAAAATGCATTACCATCTTACATGCTACCCTTTTCATAAATTCCTAGGTAGTTGGTTGTTCTGGTTGCTAATAAGTACACTAAATATGATGTCATGTAGAATTGGGGACATTCATTGCAACTATCAATAGATCATCTAGGTTATCACTCATCACTATAGCCCAGTCAATTGGTATGTTGGTCATTTAGATAGTTTCTATGAAATGGACCATCTAGATATTGATATGTTTAGCTATTGGTATACTCATGACTCTACTCAAAACCATGATGGCATATCCCATGTCATTCTTCATGTATCCCTAAATCATGTCTACTTTGCCAACTATGCAACTCACTGGTGTTATATCAATAAAAAATGATGACTAGATTATCTCTCTTTCTTCCTTCTCATGATCTTCATACCATCTTTTTGCTCCTTCATAAGATATGTGTACATATTGATCATCTCTAGGCAAGTGGAAGACTTTCTAAATGTTTTGAGGTTGGAGGTCCAAGACTATCTAGCCTGTGACACTCTTGACAACCTTTTCTTCAGTTACATAGTTTTCATCAAGAGCCATGATGAGTTCTAAAGATTGTACAAAAGTAGGTTGTGATGCTGTGTTGACTAACCCTAATCATATGAGTGCTGACATCATTGTGGATCTTTCTCTTGGCTTATTACAAATGCTAAGCAAGGCATTCCAGTCAATATGTCCTGGCTCAGTTTCTTTGATCTTGGCATGTCCATCTTGGAAGTAAGATTGCCTCAATGTACCAAAATATTTGAATAGTATAGGTTCGGGAGAAATCTTTTTTACAAGCAAGGATGATGAAGATGTCATGTCATCTACACAAAAAGAAAAATATATTAGTTTGAAAAGCTAAAAAAACTAACCCTAATTGATAAAAACTAAGCCCAAATGTTCCAAAATAGTGAAAAACTAGTTCAATCCCCCCTATAAGCCTTGATATGCAAAATAACACACCTAGTGTACCCTGAAAGGTGAACTAGGTGCACTCAAATGGTCCCTCAATGACCATTTTGTTGTAGTTGTACACTTGCACACATGCACACCTGAGTGAGGTGTGCACATGCACATGTGTAAGTGTGCAACTATGCACATGCACAAGTGGAAAGTTCTTTGAGGGGGATGGGGGCTTAACTCTCTTCATGCCTTAAAAGTGCACAAAGAGTGTGCATATGCACACCTTGATGGGGTGTGCATGTGCACACCTTGATGTATTCCTTACAATCTTTTAAAAGCTGTGCATGTGTGCACCTTTCCTTAGGATTTTTGGTTTGTCTTTTTGGTTTCAAAAGAAGAGGTGCACACATGTGTACCTTTTCTTGACTTAATATTAAGTTAGATTATTTTAGTCCTTTTTTATGTAAACAAAGGTGTGCACATGTAGACCTTGAGGAGGTGCATACATGTACACCTTTTGTGTCTAACACTTTGTATTTTTGTGTAGGGTTGAGCAAACCTTGAAGGGTGAAAAGGTGTATTTGAATAGGGAGCGTGAAGAGAACTAATGGGAAGAGGATGGGTCCTAGGTTTTTATAGACCAAAACCTAGGATGCACACCATCTGGAGGTAGACACATGTGCAAGTGTGCAATTTCAAAGGGAAATGAGTGTGCTCCTATGAATTGTGTGCACCTACACACCTTGGATAGGTGTGTTAAGTGCTAAGTGCACATTCATGCACCTAACACTTCAAAAATTTCCATTTTCTCTTACTCTAACACCTTAAACTCACCTAGTCAGAGACTAAGAGTTGACCTAGACCTACGAAGGGTTCCAAAATGACCTAGACCTTGTACTAGGGATCTAGGAGTCAAAAATTTACTAGGGGTTCTCCATTTCTAGAAGAAATGGGGTGTGCATTGTGAAACCACAACAAAAAGCCCCAAAAAAAGGAACTAAATGACAAATGCATTTCTTCACCAGAAAGAATTCTTCTAGCATATGTGAAATAACAACTAAGTCCCAAATTCTTCAAATAAATTTTAAGTTCCTTAATAGTCAAAACCTTAGAATTTCAAATCTTCAAGCTCAATATGTGCATAGTTTATTCATTCCCTTTGACATTCTAAGATGTAATCTATCATGATCCTGTAGGAGCTTCGAAACAATCCTCCACACAAATGTTCCATTCATCAAGAATCCTCATAGATCACATGTATTAATCACTATCTAACCAAATGAGAGAATCCATTTAGAGGGCTCTTGATGGGTTATCATATTTTCATTTCAGGTCCTAAGTAACCTTTTGGATCCTACTTCATAGAGCTCCCATGTTTCCATTTGATTCTTCCATGAAGTGATATGTACAGATACTGGATAGCCATTTTGGAGGGCATGTCCCTATTATTCGATTACCTTTCTCAGACCTTTTGGAATCTTTCATTCTTAACATCACTTTTCCTTTTCCTTTTTCTTTTTGTACCCTAACCATGCTTAGACTATGTGGTTGAATCATTGGTGTCCTTTCTCAGATTATTTCTTTAGTTTGATAACCATTGTGTTCCTCTTTTAAGAACTTTTGGAAACTCTCATGCCAAACAGTGACCATAGCAATGCTTTGAAAAGACCTTTGTCTAAACTAAAAAGCTTTGGACAATCCCTTACTATTTTCAACCTTGATTTGAAAACACCAAGATATTCAATCTTTAAAATTTGAAAGTGTTGAGAACTATTGATCTACAATTCTAATTTGAAAATGAAAAGTCCTTTGTGACTGAAAATAGCATTTTTTCTTTAGTAGGTGCAAGAAAAATAATAATTTGAATACTTTAACAAAGAAATACCTCTTCCAAAAATTCAAAACCACAAGAAGTGATCTATAAAATGTGTCAAGAATGAGTCTTGATTACACCTAACCCCCTAATTGATGCAACTTTGAAAGCAAACAAACAACCAAAATAACACACACAACTAAAAGAAAACAAACAACTAAAAAAAAAAAAAACACTTGCAAAAAAGGAATTTTTTTATTCTTTTAAAAAATTGAAATGTTTTCTGCTTTTAGGCCTTGATGTAATATTTCAAGAACTGGTCATTGATCGGCAATTGGGCCAATTCCCCTTATAGGGAACTCAGCCTAAAAGTATTTTCTCCCAAAATCTCCACAATTTGATAAGGAAAAATCCATAATTGTTGAAACTTAGTGTAACTACCTGGCTTTTCTTTCACCTTATCCCATAGGAGAACAAGGTTAGATATTCTGAAAGTTTTTATTATGGCCCATTTTTCAAACCACCATTTGATGACAGCTTGATGTTTCACCATATGCTCCAAAGTTGTTGTTATTTTCTCTTCCAATTCTAAGAGATTTATTAATTTGATATGAACTCTATTTGTGTCCTCAGCATACCCTTTCATAAATTTCAATACTAGAATCCTAAGATTAAGTGCGAACACTAGTTCTTGTTTTTGTATGAGTAAATAGGGATATGTCCCCAAAGAAATTTTTATCTCAACTTTGTTTTTCCATAATGCATACTTCAGTTGAGTGTGCTAGTCTTTTGGATTCTCTTGTAGCAATTTATTTATCACTATGATCAAGTTCTTATTGGTGGACTCAGCCACACCATTCCACTGGGGATAGTAATTAGAAGAGAACATGAATATAACCTAATTGTCTAGTGCCCATTGAGTAAGGAAGATTGATACAAATTATGATCTATTATCATATACCAAGAAGAACAACATACCAAACCTTGTGACAATGTGAGCTCTTCTAAGAAATATGTAACCACTTTTTATGTGCAATTTTGAAAAGTTTTAGCTTATTTCCAATGCATGCAATAGTCTATAGCTTTGAGGATGAACATATGTATGATGGTGGGTTTACCAGACCAATAAAGTCTAGCCCATACTTAACAAAAGGGTGTACTTCAAACACTAGTTGTAGTGGCATAGCTGGATGCCTCTCTCTATTGGCACTTGTATGAAAAATATGGAAAGAACATACATGTTCAAATGTATCCTTATATATGGTAGGCCAAAAATAACCTAATCTCAAAATCATATGAGTTGTAGCTTCTTCTGATCCATGTCTCGTGCCATATCTATCATGAAACTATTCCAAAACTTCTTTCACTTCTTCATATCCCAAGAATTTCAAATAAATTCCCTCATAATTCCTTTTGTAAATTTTTCAATCTTGTAGTATATAGGATTCACATTTCATCTTGAGTCCTCTGCACTGGGAACTATTCATCTAGTTGGGGTATTCATTTTGAAAAAGATAGTAAACAATTTCTTGATACCAAAAATCAATGATTATTCCTTGACCAATATCCACTTGAGACACCATGATCTTTTATTGATTATCAATGTTTATTTGATCATTAAATCTAATTTCATTATCATTACTAATCTCATTTTCAGCTATCATCTTGGTTAATCCTTTTTCTCTTACCAACTTCATTGGTTGAATCTCCAAATCAAACTCCTACAATATAGCCATCCATTTGTTGTGATGTGGAGCCTAATCAGACTCAGAGGTTTATTTGATGTGGTTTTCTCCCCATATTATTTCTACAGGGGTTTGGGGGCAGTGTCTTCAAGATGAGGTCAAGCGGCAGCATCCCTGTGAGGTCAAGCAATAGCACCCCAAGTGCACTCCCTATCACAATACAGGGTGGGGTTAATGGGCAACGTTCCCATAGGGGTTTTCAGGGGCAGTGCCCCCGAAGCCAAAAAATGCCCTTATATTGTAAAAGGTATCGACTACTATTTTTCAATTATTCTAGCCTTAATTTCATAAGTGGCAAAAAGATTGTATAAAAAGGCTTAGGGTTAGGGATTTTCATAGTGTGTGATGCAAAAAATGGTTCTTGTAGTGATATTGAACTGTAAGGGATTATGGATTGTAATTAGTTTGTAATCACTAGATCATAATAATATTGGACTTGTTGTTGGTGGGTGTAGCCCAAGCTTTGGGTGAATCACATTAAATCTTAGTGTCTTGTGTTCCCTTATGTGCAATATATTATTTTATGATATTGGTTATCTTTGCATGTAACTGTTATTTCTATCTAACATTAATCCTAACAAGTGGTATCAGAGCCAGATGGTCATCCTTCTTTTTTTAGTAATCATCTGTAGGAAGGTCTCATTGTTGAGTGGGAGTGATGGAAGACAAGGTTAAGCTAAGGGTTAACAAGTTCAATGGGTAGAACTTTTAATTATGGAAGATGCAAATGGAGGACTATCTCTATTAGAAGGATTTATGGAAGCCATTGGAAGGAAAAACCTGTGATGAACCTCCTTATAGCAATATCGTGAGAATGCTCAAAATAACAGAATACAAAGTGATAGCAGAACTCAGAATGAATCTACTGATCGCAGGCCACTTCAAGGGGGTAACCTCCTTTGAGCAAGCTCAATACAATAAATTCGTCCGTGCCCATCAAGGGCCTCAACCTATTCTTATATACTGAGTACAATCTAGAAAAGTAATACTACCTATGCATGTGGGATAATAAAATATACTCACGGGACGACTTACAAAGCATATGCGTCCAACAACACTACTCTAACAAAATAAACAGAAGGAACACACAGGTTCCTAACATCCCCTCTCCCTTAGAAAAAAGCTTTGTCCTCAAAGCTTAAGGTGTGGAAATTGTTGTTGAATCTAAAGAAGGGGTTCCCAGGTAGCATCCTCTGGTTGCATGCCATGCCACTGAATCAAGACCTCAGAGATGGAGCGAGAGCGAAGGTGGCGAGTGCGCTGGTCAATGATTGCCACCAGCTCCAGGATAATGGATCCTTCCGTATCCATTTCAGGGAGAGTAGTTTGTGCTCTGACAGTGGTACCCAGAACTTTCTTTAGACAAGAAACATGAAAGACTGGATGAATGCGGGAAGAAGGAGGAAGTTCCAGTTTATAAGCAACTGAACCAATCTTCTGCAGAACCTTATAAGGCCCATAAAATTTTGGGGCTAGCTTATGACGCCCTTGCAACTTTAGGGAGGATTGTTTGTATGGCTGTAGACGAAGAAAAACCATATCCCCAACTTGAAATGAGCGCTCAGAACGGTGTTGATCTGCTTGCTGTTTCATCCGATTACGGGCCATGTGAAGATTATCCTGTAAGGTACGAAGAATCTGATCCCTGCTGTGGAGAACTATGTCAACTGCCTGGACTGGTGAGCTGTTGGGAGTGTAGGGAAGGAGCACTAGAGGTGCCTGACCATAGACTGCTTCATATGGAGTCATTTTAGAGGCAGTGTGGTAAGAGGTATTGTACCACCATTCAGCTAAAGGGAGCCACTTGGCCCACTGATGTTGCTGTTCGGAAGTGAAGCAACGAAGATAAGTTTCCAAGCATTTATTGACAATTTCAGTTTGACCATCAGTTTGTGGGTGATAGCCCGAACTCATCTTCAGTTTGGTGCCAGTTTTCTGAAACAGTTCAGTCCAAAAATGACTGGTAAAAGTTGCATCACGATCAGAGACAATGGAAGAAGGGAGTCCATGAAGACGAAATATCTGGTCCATGAAGATTTGTGCAACAGAGGAGGCAGTATAGGGGTGGCTGAGGGCACAAAAATGACTATATTTCGAGAGACGATCAACCACAACCAAGATCACTGTCTTGCCACCAGATTTAGGAAGCCCTTCAATGAAATCCATAGAAATATCAGTCCAAATCCGTGTAGGGATGGGCAATGGTTCGAGCAAGCCAGGAAGGAGGGTCATTTCACCCTTGTGGCGTTGGCAAGTATCACATTCAGCCACCATCTGTTGAATCGTCTGTTTCATCCCTTTCCAAAAGAAGTTTCTCCTTGCTCGCTCATAAGTTTTGAGGAAGCCTGAGTGCCCTGCTGAAGGAGAAGCATGGAGTTCATAAAAAATAGCCTGATGTAGAGCTGGGTTCTGAGGAAGCACTAGCCGACCCTTGTATCGAAGAGAAGCACCATCCCAAGAGTAATGTGGTATAGCAGAAGGATTATTGGCTAGCTGGTGAATGATTTGAGATAAAGAAGAGTCACTGTCATAGCCCTGCTGAACAGACGCTAACCAATTGGGAATGGGCATAGAAATAGCGGAAAGGGAAGCTTGATTATCAAATGTGTGAGAAAGAGCATCTGCCACAATATTCTCCTTACCCTTCTTGTAGGTGATCTCATAATCATACCCCATGAGTTTGCTGACCCATTTCTGTTGTGTAGGAGAGGATACCCGCTGTTCCAGGAAGTATTTCAGACTTTGGTGATCAGTTCTGATGCAAAAATGACTCCCTAAGAGGTATGGCCGCCACTTCTGTACAGCATGCAAAATAGCCATCATTTCTTTTTCATAAGTAGAGAGGGCTAGATTCTTACCAGAGAGGGCTTTGCTAGTGAACGCAATAGGATGGTCATCTTGCAGGAGAACAGCACCCAATCCATTGTCGCAAGCATCACTCTCAATAGTGAAGGGTTTGGAAAAATCTGGCATTGCGAGAACAGGTGTACTGCACATAGCCTGTTTCAGTTGTTCAAATGCAGTCTCAGCAATAGGGGTCCAGGAGAAGGCATCCTTTTTTAACAGAGCTGTCAATGGTGCTGCAATTTTCTCATAATCTTTGACAAACTTGCGGTAGTAGCTAGTCAACCCCAAAAAACCCCGAAGGTGCTTGAGAGTTTTAGGATGCGGCCAAGTTTTCATGGCATCTATTTTTGTAGGATCCACCCGCACTCCATGGTGTGCAACAATATGCCCGAGATACTCCACTTCCTCCTGGCCAAACACACATTTAGATAGTTTTGCACAGAGTTGATGATCAGAGAGAAGTTGCAAGACAAGCTCCAGATGATGGAGATGCTCAGCCCAAGTTTTGCTATATATGAGGATATCATCAAAGAAGACCAGAATGAATTTCCGGAGATATGGTCGAAATATGTTATTCATCACTGCCTGAAATGTTGAAGGAGCATTCGTGAGGCCAAAGGGCATGACTAAAAATTCATAGTGACCATCATGTGTGCGGAAGGCAGTTTTAGGTATATCCTCCTCATTAACCCGAATTTGATGATACCCAGAACGAAGATCTAACTTGGAGAAAAAATGAGCCCCATGAAGTTCATCAAGAAGTTCATCAACAACTGGAATGGGAAACTTGTCCTTTATAGTGAGATGATTAAGTGCACGGAAATCAATGCAGAGTCGCCATGACCCATCTTTTTTGCGAACAAGCAGAACTGGAGAAGAAAAGGAACTGGTACTAGGGCGAATAATACCTTGCTTCAGTAAGTCACGGACAAGTATCTCGATTTCGGTCTTCTGATGAAATGGGTAGCGGTAGGGCCTGATGTTGGGCGGAACACTGCCAGGAAGGAGCTGAATACGGTGGTCCTCTGGACGAGAAGGAGGTAATCCCATAGGTTCAGCAAATACACCAGAATACTTGTCCAAAATGTGTTGGAGATCGGCAGGAGTGCTAGAGACTACTGATGGCTGCATCTGAATGGAATGGAGCTGAGCGATGACACCATGTGAATTCTTCTTAAGAAGTTTTTCCATACGGTGTGAACTGATGATGCTGAGAGACCCTGGTTGTAAGCCTTTCAAAGTGTGTTGGTGCCCCTCGGCTGAAAACTGCATCCAAAGTTCAGCAAAATCCCAGAGAATGGGGCCAAGAGTACGTAACCATTGGGCACCCAAAACCACATCACAGCCACCTAAGGGTAAGGCAAACATGTCAGAGCACATGTTATAATCGCCAATAGAGAGACGCACATTGCGACATTTCCCTTTACAAGGTAAAGTGCCCCCATTGGCAATCATGACTTCAAAGCTAGAGCAGGGATGGATAAAGCAATCAGCCTGTTTGGCTATTCGTGGATCAATGAAGTTATGAGTGCTACCAGAATCAATGAGTATAGTAAGAGGGATCTTCTTGAAGAAACCCTGGACCCGCATGGTTTGTGGAGTAGTGACTCCTGCCAAAGCATGGACAGATATCTCTGGTGGAGCTTCTGGTGAAGGAGGTTCAGGCTGGTGAGGCTCAACCTCATCATCCACTGTTTCCTGAGCATCTACATATTCTTCCAGTTCCGGTGGAGAATCCACATCCAAGAGATAGAGCTTTTGCTGAACACATCTATGGCCCCGAGACCATTTCTCATCACAATTATAACAAAGCCCTTTGTCTCGCCTGACTCGCATCTCTGTTTCAGACAAGTGCTTGATCGGAGTAGTTCTGGGAGCTAGTATGACTGGAGGGTTGTGAGAACCTATATTTCTGAATGGAACAAAATTAGATCTGGAGCGTTGTAGAGCACTAATCTTGTCTTCTGCTAACTTAGCCAACCCAAGGGCTTCCATCATTGTAGTAGGTCGAAACATTTTGACTTCTGAGCGAAGTGCATCCTTCAGACCACTGACAAAACAACTACGGAAGAATTCATCAGACAAGCCCTCTGTGTGATTAGCTAATTTTTCAAACTCTGTCTGGTATTCTCTTACAGTGCCTGTTTGACGCAGTTTAGTGAGTGCTCCTGTGAAATCATCAAAGGAACTAGGGCCAAAGCGCTCCAAAATGAGGGTGCACAATTCTCTCCATGTTGGGCCTACATTAGCCTTGATGTACCAACGGAACCATTGAAGAGCTTCATGTTCCAAATGAAAAGATGCAAGGGGGACTTTGTGGTTATCCAAAGTATTATGCAAGCTGAAATATTGCTCTGCCCTATAGATCCATCCAGTTAGATCAGAACCATCGAAGCGTGGAAAATCAAGCTTTGGTCCACGGAAATTGCCAGAAGAGGACCCAGTATCTCCTGAATGGTTTCGGCTCATGGCTGACTGCTGAAAGTTAAGACCCAGAATTTTGTCATCTAGATCTTGAAGTTTGGTTTTGAGGGATGCCATTTCTTCTTCCATGATTTTTGCTCCTGTACGCGTAACAACCATAAAGCAAGGTTTTTTTTTTTTTTTTTTTTTTTTTTTTTTTTTTTTTTTTTTGGAATGGGTAGAAGATGAGAAACAAAAACTTTTTTAGTTACGGCAAACTTGGATTTGGGTAAAACTCAGATAGGAAATGGGTGTTCGACGGGTGGTGGGAGACTATCTGGGGACAAGGGAAACAGAAAAATGAGGGTTTCAAGGGTAGGGAGGCAAAATGAGGCGAACAGTCCAAGAGGGATAAGGGAGCAAAATGAGGAATTGAATCTTGTGGCTCAGTTTGGTGGCGATTGGATGAGAGGTGAAAAAGATAGGGCAAACCCTAAAATTAGATAAATGAGGGATTTAGGGCTTTGATATGTAAAATTTGGGGTTGGGTCGCCAAGGAAGGAAGTATGCGAAATGATATTGCAGACGTTCTGCGGAAGTATGAGCAGAAACAGAAAGCAAACAAGGAAGTTACGACTAAAAAACAGAAAAAATTTTACTCTTTTTTTTTTTTTTTTTTTTAAATTTTTTTTTGAACAGTCGACTTAGAAAAATTCACTCACAGACAGAACAACTGAAAAGAGTTATTGCAATAACAAGAGATATTAGAAGTGAGAGGAACCTGAAGGCCACGACAGAAAAAAAAAAATTTGATGTAATTTCCACCCAGCGAGCCCAAGAGAGTGCTCTGATACCAGATGTGATGAACCTCCTTATAGCAATATCGTGAGAATGCTCGAAATAACAGAATACAAAGTGATAGCAGAACTCAGAATGAATCTACTGATCGCAGGCCACTTCGAGGGGGTAACCTCCTTTGAGCAAGCTCAATACAATAAATTCGTCCGTGCCCATCAAGGGCCTCAACCTATTCTTATATACTGAGTATGATCTAGAAAAGTAATACTACCTATGCATGTGGGATAATAAAATATACTCACGAGATGACTTACAAAGCATATGCGTCCAACAACACTACTCTAACAAAATAAACAGAAGGAACACACAGGTTCCTAACAAAACCAAGAATTAGGAATCTATGACAAATGATGACTAGGATCTTTTAGATAGAAAGGTACATGGAAGCATTTGATTATGCCTAGTGCCATCAATGGAATTTAATATTACAAAAGTGAAGATGATGAAAGAGTTGATGGAAACCCTAGCAAAATTGTATGAAAAGCCATCTGCTTCAAATAAGGTATTTCTCATGAAGCATTTATTTAATATGAAAATGGTGGAAGGTGGATTTGTTGCAGGTCATTTAAATGAGTTTAATAATGTTACTAGTTAGTTATCTTTTGTTGGTATTAATTTTGATGAATAAATTAGGGATTTATTGATTTTATGTTCTTTGCCTAAAAGTTGGAATCGCTTGGTAATGGTTGTGATTAATTTTTTTTCTGGATCTAATACCCTAAAATATGATGATGTGATCAATGTTATTTTGAGTGAGGAAACTCATAGGAAAACCTTGAGTGGATCTACATTAGAAGTGCTTTGAATGCAAAAAGAAAAGGCAGAACAACTAAGAGAGGAAATAATACTAGAAATCAAGAGGAAAGTCAAAGGGGAAGAGCTCTCAATCCAAGAGACCGAGAGATTGTTGGTACTATAGGAAACTAGGGCATAAGAAGAAAGATTGCTAGACTTAAAAGAAATATGATGAAAGATAAACTAGAAGGGAACAAAGAGAAAAATGTGGTAAGTAACAAATGCAAACAGGATGCTTTGCTTCTATCTTTAGAAAGTGTTGATGATTCATAGGTTTTAGATTTTGGTGCTTCATTTCATGCTACACCTCATAGAGGTTATTTCATTGATTATGTCCAAGGGGATTTTGGGTTTTCTTATTTGGTGCATAATGAACCATGTGAGATTGTTAGAAAGGGAAAAGTTAAGATTATGTTGTAGAATGGGAATCACTAGCTACTACATAAGGTAAGATATGTTCCAAGGTTGACTAGGAATTTAATTTCAGCAAGAAAACTTGTTGATGAGGGTTGTGTAATTAATTTTAATGATAAAAATTGAAAAGTTTCAAAAAGTTCCCTTATAGTAGCAAAAGGTGTGAAAGTAGGCACCTTATATCTTTATAGAGGTCATATTGTTCCTTTTTCTTTGATTGTTTTAAAGAAAAATGAATATTCAGGAATAGTTGTTGTAGTTGAGTAGGGAAAACAAATAGCGTCTATTGATTCTGATATAGTGTTGTGGCACAACAAACTTGGGCACATAAGTGAGAAAGATATGAAAGTACTTCATTCAAAGAAAGTTTTAGTAGGTCTAAAATGTGTTAATATAAATTTCTATGAAAGTTGTGTTTATGGAAAACAAAAGAGAGTGAGTTTTGTGAAGACTAAGAAGGAAAAAGGAAGTGAGAAATTAGAGCTTGTGCATACAGATGTATGGTGATTGGCTAAAGTATCTTCCCTTGGTGGCTCTCATTATTATATTACATTTATTGATGATGCAACTAGAAAAGTATGGGTTTATTTCCTTAAATAGAAATCTAATGTATTTCAAACTTTCAAGAAATGGAAATGCTTGGTTGAAAGTGAGATTGGTAGGAAATTAAACAGTTTGAGATCTGATAATGGTGGTGAGTATTGCAATCATGAATTTGAAGATTATTTCTCCACTAATAGATAGAAAATTTTTCCAAGAACTCCATAGGAAAATGGAGTGGCTAAATGCGTGAATAGGACAATAATAAAGCATGCAAGAAGCATGAGGTTGCATGCAAGGTTTTCCTTAAACATGTGGGTGGAGGCTATCAATACTATTGTATATTTGATTAATAGAGGTCCCTCTACTCCTTTGGGTTGTGGTATTCTAGAGGAAGCATGGACTGGTAAGAAGGTGAGCTATTCTTTTCTCAAGACATTCAGTTGAGAAGCATTTGATCATATAGATTCTAAAAATAGAACCAAGCTGGAAGCTAAGTCAAAGAAATGTGTATTTTTTGGATATGGTATTAAAGAATTTGGTTATAGGATTTGGGATTTTGAAAATCATAAAATTGTAAGAAGCGGGGATGTCATATTCAATGAGAAAGAATTGTACAAAGATCTATTGCAACAACATGAGAAGAAAGATGATTATGTAGTGTTGGATCATACTCCAAAAGCTGATGTTCCAGCAATTCCTCATGATCTAAATCAATGACAACAACAAATACCACACACCCTAGTGAATGTTAGATGGTCAACAAGGCTAAGTAGACCTCCAAAAAGATTTTCTCCTTCTTTTTACTATATTTTACTAACAGATGGTGGTGAACCTAGATGTTATGATGAAGATGTGTAGGTGGATACAAAGATTTAGTGGGAGTCTACAATGAAAGAAGAAATAGACTCTTTGGTGAAAAATAAGACATGGGATTATGCAAGTTGCCTACATGTAAAAAGGCTTTATAGAAAAAATGAGTTTTAATAGTATTTAAAGCCAAGTTAGTTGTAAAAGGATTTTCATAGAAAAAAGGCATTGATTTTGATGAGATATTCTCTCCTGTTGTTAAAATGACTTCTATTCGCATTGTTTTAAGTATTGTGGCTATTGAAGATTTGCATATAGAGTAGCTTGATGTTAAAACAACCTTCCTCCATGGTGATTGGATGAAGAGATATATATGGCTTAGCCAAAGGTATTTAAGGTCAAAGGTAAGGAGAACTTAGTGTGCAAATTGAAGAAAAATTTATATGGCTTGAAGCAAGCACCTCAGAAATGGTATCTAAAATTTGATAGGTTTATGCATGAGCATGGATATATTAGGTGTCATTTCGATCATTTTGTTTATTTTAAAAGGTTGGATGATGATAGCTACAATATTTTATGTTTAGATGTTGATGATATGCTTGTAGCTGTGTCTAACATGAATCACATTAAGGGGTTGAAACCCCAATTAGCACATGCATTTTGTATGAAAAATTTAGGGGTGGAAAAAAAAATCCTTGGTATGAAGATTTGTAGAGATAGGAAGAATAAAAAATTGACATTATCTTAGGTTAATTATATTGAGAAGGCATTGCAATGTTTCTCTATGGAGAATCCTAAAGCTATCAGCACGCCTTTACCTAGTCATTTGAAGTTGACTAAGGAGATGTGTCCCAAGACACAAGAAGAGGAGGATAAGATGTCCAAGGTACCTTATGCTTCAGTTGTAGGAAGCTTGATGTATGCTATGGTATGTACTAGGCTAGATATTGCACATGTAGTGGGAATTGTTAGTGGGTATATGAGTCATCTAATAATTGAGCATTGGAATGCAGTCAAATAGATTCTCAGATATTTGAGAGGAACATCCAGTAAGTGTTTACACTTTGGGGTATCTACTACTAATTTACAAGGATATGTTGACTTAGATTTAGTAGGGGATATTAATACTAGGTGAAGTACTACAGGTTATGTATTTATTGTTGGTTGGGTGGTCATGAGCTGGGTTTCTGGGTTATAAAAGGTTAATGCTTTATCCACCACAAAGATAGCATATATTGCTACTACAAAGGTAGCCAAGGAGATGATATGGCTTTAGTTCTTCATGGAAGAGTTGGGACATTCACAAAGGGATAAGTATTTGTTCACATATAGCCAGAGTGTTATTCATCTTGTGAAGAATTTAGCTTTGCATTCAAAGACAAAACACATACAATTGTGGTACCATTTCATTCGGTCCATTTTGGATGATGGCTAGTTAAAGTTGGAGAAGATACATACAAATGAAAATCTAGTGGATATGTTCACAAAGGTAGTGACAAGGGAGAATTTCACTCCTCTTCGGCTTTGGTTGGTCTTCTTGACTAAACAAAATAAAAGAACAATAGAGTCTAGGGTGGTTTGATATATTCCAAAGGGAGCTATAGGTTTAGTAGTGCTATGATTAGTTTCCAACTGGGAGGTTATTATTCTGGAGTTTGATCAGTCTCCAAGTGGGACATTGTTGTGATGTGGAGCCTAATTACACTCAGAGGTTTTTTCAGTGTGATTTTCTCCCCATATTATTTTTTTTAGGGTTTTGGTCTTGATTTTAGATTGGTTTTGACAAGTGAGTATCTATACACTTAAGTCGTTTACTTAGTTCATGTCAAACAAGTAGTATATGTCAAGCACAAAATGTATAAGATAGAGCATGCTAAGTCCATAGTGAGTGTCGAGTTACTCAAGTGCCAAGTTACTCAAGTGCCAAGCAGATAGTGTATGCTAAGTGATTTAGAAGTCGAGTAAGTAGTACATGCCAAGTCATTCAGATGTTGAGTCATAGTATACAAATTGGTATATGCCGAGCATCAGAGACTACAAATGTCAAGTAACACAGTTTTATCATAGTTGTTTGTATTGACACAAACTACTATGTAAACTCTTTTAGAGCTGACTTAGAGATTGAATTATGATATTTCGATGATAAGGACAAATCTTAAGTTGGAATCCCTATGAATTACAAAGAGACATTTGATCAAGAAGGATCAAGAATACATCAATTTAGAGGTGATCTGTCATCAAGCAACAAAGTGCTAACCACAGGATCAATGCTGAGACATTCTAATAGGTGAATTAGTTAAATCTCTTGATAGAGTAGTCCTAACAGGCTATATTGAAATCCTCTAACAAGGTGCTTACTTTATTGTGAGTTAAAGTCCTTTAACAAGGCACACTTTTAACAGGGTGTTGAAATCCTTTAATAGGGTAAGACCTAACAGTCTTTGTAAGCCTTTAACAAGGTAGATCATGTCCCATGATCAAATATTGTAACCTTCATTGGATACACTTTACTACTATAGTAGTGAAGATTTGTGGGTGTCATCTCCAGCCCAGTTTTACCTTCTCGTTGGAGGGTTTCCTAGAAATCATATTTGGTGTCATATATGTGTGAATATTTACTTGTTTACATGATTTAGATGTACATGCTTTACATGGCATTTTAGTTTACTTATTGAATTTATGAGATGGGTGTGTGGTGAATGTTTTATGGGTCAAAGTTTAAACTACTAATTCAGCCCCCCCTCCCCCCCCAACCTACCCCCTACCCCTTAGAATTTTACCTTTCCTATTGTAATTCCAAAAATTGGTATCAGAGCCTAGATCTTTGAAAGAGAAGGTTTGCAACTTTGAGGAAAGATCTTGGAAATGTAAGTCTAGAAGTTGGAAAAGATCATTGAGAATTAGGGAATTAAAATACAACTCATTCTACATCAATTGAATGAAGCAAGAGAATACTTAATGAAATCATTGAAGAGAAGGAAGGAAATTTCTATTGACAAGAATGGCGCACAATATAAAGAGATGGAGACTAATAAGCTATTTTCTAATGGAGACTCCAATGAATTTGATGTGGCAATTGTAGATCTAATGGAAAGAATAGAGCCCAAGCTTAAAAAATTAGAAATTTCAAGTTAGAGAAAGAAACACAAGCCATACTACTATGTGAGGTGACTGAACTTGAAAAAGAAAGCTATGGAAGATAAATCTATGATTGAAGATGACAAAAGAGTTTTGATCAATAGACTGGAAGAGAAATCATTAGAGCTGACTAAGATTTCTAACATACAATTAAATACTTTGATTCAAATGATGAATGACAACTATGAATTGAATATTAAGGAGATCAAGATAACAACATTGAATTTGTAGAATGAGAAATTAAATAATGACATAATAAGGGAAAAAGAATTTGCTAAAAGTTTCAATAAACCAAGTGAAGCCATCAAATATTTTGAGCAATTAATGAGATCCCCTAGACCTAACAATGATACATCTAGACTGGGATATACAAGCACTAAAGAAGGAGAGTCATCCAAAAGTGCTAAAGAAATAAGTAACAAAGGTAAGAATTATAAACCTACTTGTCATAATTGTGGTAGGAAAGGACACACTACAAATGTATGTAGAAGAAAGACTATAAATTAGGATGTTAAGAAATATACCATGGATCACTGTCATAAGTGCAACAAATAAGGTCATCAAGCACATGAATGCAAAACTAAGACCATGGACACTCAAAGATTTAAAGGATATTTTTATAACTATCATAAGTATGGACATAGAGCTTTTGAGTACAGATGCAAACCCATGTGGTAATCAGACTGGTAAACAAAGGTAAAGAACAATGACAACTCTTTCAATTGGAATTATAATACAAGATATAGTTTACATTATTGTCAAGAGTATGGACATGTTCTTAAGAATTGTATTAAAACACACTTTAGAAGTGACTACAAAAGTTGGTTGAGTCAAATGACATGTTCTAGCTATTTAAAGATTGGTTAAAGGCACCAAATTGTGAGTTTAATAAAGGCAAAGGAAAGAAAAATATTGAAAATGTTAGAAATGAAATGAACAAGACATGAAAGAAAAAGGAGGATTGCAGCACATTAGGTGGAGAAGGGATCACTTCACCCGATGGGTCAAGTGATCACACGTCATCAAACTAAGCAATCAAAAGGTATGTGGGAATAATATTCAAAAGCTATATCATACATTAGTTCCAAAGGATTTAGTACTAAAAAGATTATATAAGCATGAACAAAGATGCAAGATGTTATTAGGAGTCAAAAAATAATCTTTAAGTTTTTCATGTTATTGTTGAGCATGAAAAGTTTCCTATGATTGTTGAGTGATATTCTAGAGGATGTCAAGATAATAGATTCAATAGTTGATGCCAAGCTCCTAATGGTTTTCAAATAATTAGTGGATGTCGAGTGAGCTAGAAATTGGTTGATACTGAGCTTACAACTATGTAAGCACTCAACATTAATTACAGTACTTCAAAGAGGTATTTGATCAATTTTTTTCTCATTTTACATCATTTCAAAATTGAGAAAGAGCAAGAAGAACTAGATGTGATCTGAAAATTCATTTGACATCATCTAAATTCATTGCAAAAGATCTAAATAGGTATTTGACATCATCTTATCAGATCTTGCAAGGTATTTATTGTGTGTTGAGCTATGCTATTTTTATTTTCATAAGCCATTATTTTGCATAATAGCATCTAGTTCTACAAAAGGTATAGGTGTAGAGAGAAAGGAGGTTTTGAATGTTTTGTTGGTTAGTAATGAAGTAAAATAACCTATTTTCAAAGCCATCCTAGACATTTCATACAAACAAGATCCCTTCAATGCATTATCTATGATACCACTGAAAGTTTTAATGATTTAGGATGTCAAAAAGTGTTACAACTGTAATATATGTAGTATCAGAGACATGAAAATCATAGAAGCATATGGAAAATTATGTGAAAATACAGTATTAGGGAAGAATTCAAGATTCTAGAGAAGAAAGGGTTAACTCATGCCCTAGATTTTCCTATTGTTTTCAAAACTGAATTGATTAGGATTGTATGGATTCATGATAGTTCACTATGGTTAGGCAATGGGCCTATAAAAATTATAAAGAGAATAATCTATAGGATAACAAGGTATCCAACCCTAGATCAGCCTAAGACTATGAGGAGTGAATCTAAAGAAGTTATTGAGAAGAATACAGGGGTTGTGTGGAATAAGAGGGGAATGACAATTAACACCATCATAGATCCTCTAATAGATTTTGCAATAATGGTAATTGCACATAAGTTTTACCAATCAAGTAGATTGAACAGTGTACCCTGTATTGCAGTGGATGTGGTTTTCAAAATTGTGAAGAAGGATCATACATATGATCTTGTTAAGCTACAACTACAATAATTCATTGAAAACCTAGGAGCAATAAGAAAAACAAAGAGTGCTCAATGAAAATTTGGATCTATCTTGATATGTATCTTCTTTTATGTTCAAAACACATTTACTACATTTGGCACTATGGCATGGAAGACAAACAAGTCTATGGAAATTTAAATAGGAGAGTTCATTAAACAACTAGGTAAAAATTTGAAGTAATGACTAGTTACTTTGAGGACTTCAAGAAATCTATAAAGAAGAGATTGAGGATTCTAGTATCATTAGTGGAAAAACATTATGATTATGTTTGTTTCCTAGTTAATATTGATTATACATTTTTTCAAGCAACAATTCCAAGAGTAATATGGCTAAGGCCATTAGGCTATGAAATTAATGTAGATGAGGCCTCTGCAGCAATAACAACATTACTTGCAGAAGATATAGATAAAGATGCCAAAGCATTTGGTAATTATGAGATCGAAAAATCTAAGATTACCATGGAATTAAATATTGTCTCTATCATCAAGAAGAAGGAGAAGTTGGTAAATAAATTGAAAGCTAAATTTGTTGAAGGTACCAAGAAGGAAGATGATGAAGAGGAAGAAGACACTCAAATCCAAGGACCACTTACATTAACACAAGGACAAGGTGAAGATCAGCAAGAGGAAGAAATAGAAATTGTAGAAGGTGTTGAGGAAGAAGAAGAAAAGGAAGAACCTACTCCTACTAATAAGAAGAAGAGAAAGGCTAAAGAACAAATAGTGACAAGATCCAAGAAGATTGCTAAACCAAGCCAACCCAAACCTACTCCACCTATCACAAGGGCTAGTACATGTGTCATAGAAAAAAAGGATAAAGAGAAAGCCAAACCTATAGAGCAAGAAGGAGGAGCATAGAAAAGACCAAGGAGAAAGTAAATTTCTCAAGCTAAATCTGATGAAGAAAGAATAGAATCTTATGACAATAGCCAATTCCAAGTGGTGAGTCACAATCCATCTTCAGATTTAGACAACCTATGTGATAATGTTAAAATTAATGCAAATTTCTTAGGATTTTCTCACATTGATTTTGATAATCTTGGAAAATTTCAAAAGAATCAAGTGGAGGAGGTAATGTATGCCATGATGGAAAGTTTTAAGAAAGCCCCTCTAGAGATTGTCAACTCTATGCCTAAAATGTTATAGGAAAGAGTGGAGCGAAAATGGAATTATTGTTTAAACCTAGAAAGACAAATTAGGGACACCTCCCTTGCTCAAATTATGCTTGAACTTAGCAAGGAATGGATAGCCAAAGCCATAAAGAAATATGTTGTTTGATTTGTCCCTAAATATAGAGCATTTAACATATTGTAGAATAATATTGAAGATGTTGTAAAGAAGACCACACAAATGTAGAAAATTACATATGGGCTAGCTACAATAAAAGAAGGAGAATAGGAGCCTATTGAAGTTAAAGATGATGATGAAGATGACAATAAGGAAGACACAATTGAGGGAGGTACAGAAATGAATATATATGATCTGGCAACAGCTGAGGTAGAGCACAAAGTGTACAAGATACACAATTACCAAATGTCATCCCTCAACAAATAATAAGTGTAAATACTAAAATAGCTACAATAAAGGATTTTTTTGATCTCACTACTTAGAACATCAATCCCCTTATAGAAGAAGATTTGAAAAAGATACTTGATCAAACTACACTACATGCTAAATTATGTGACAACCTTATATTAGTGAGTATAAATGAAATTCTAAAATTAGTGACTGACACTAAAAGGGAAGAATTGAATACACAAGAACCACCTACCATCACCCCTTAAGTCACTAATGGAAAACCTTCAGATAAAGTACCGGAAGCTACACCATAATAAGTTGATATAGTTAGAGAGGATAAAGTGGAAACTCAAGCCACTATTAAATATAGAGTCAAATAGGTTAGATAGATTTATCTGCACCTCCAGCACAAGTTCAAGGTGTAATCCAAGGCATTGTGGTAGAAATGGACAAGCCTAAAGAGACTGAGTTGACACCCAAACTGAAGGAGCAAGCAACAATTCAAGCCTTGGTAACTTTACCAGAATCTAGCACTCCTTCTAGTCACACTCTTCAAAAGCTAAGCATATATCCAACACCTTTGCAATTGTCAGTACTGAGTCCAAGTTCATCAAAGGTAGAAGAGGTAATAACATATGTAAATGTAAGCCTAGATGAAGAAATTATTTTACCAAAATATGATTATGCCATAATGACAATAGAGCATATGGGTATACTACAAAAAGCCTTGGCTAGAAAGAAACATCAAGATCTACTTAGAAGGGAGCATAGGAAGAAGCAAGCTTTGCTTGATATTAAAGACATCTTGCTAGATGCATTTAGTTTGCCCACTTTAGATGAAACTAAGCCACTTATTGAACAATTAACAAATATAGTGGAAAAGGTAAGTGATATAGCCCTTGATACTAATGCAAAATTATTAGAATGGTCCAAAAAGAAATTTCAAGGTAAAGTGAATGAAAAAAATATTTGGTGATATAGCACTTACACAAGTTGCATTGGCAACTAAGGTAGAAAATGTGAAGAAGGTACTTGAGAATATTGTCTCACTATACACCAAACTATGTAATCCTACAAACTTCACACAAGAAACAACAAATCACATCCTGAGCTTGGAGAGTAACATACAGTTATTAGGAGCTAAGTTTCCCATGACTCCAACTCAAAGTGAGAAGCATTTAAAGATTTTATTGCAAACCCAAAATTAGTTAGCAACATTATCTACAAAAGAAGACAACATAAAGACCAAATTGATTAGCATCCAAGCTACATTGACTCCTCACATGGAGATTTTGCATAAGGAGTTAGGCTATGTGGAAAATATTATGAAGAAAGACCCCAATCTTTCTACATTAGATGACCTAGTTCACCTTGCTTCCAAGCTAGCTATCCAAATTAAGTCTTTGTATGTAGCTTGTGACAATTGGGATGCCACTCTCAAAATTATTCTTGAAGTCCATAAATCTTTCTTGGACAAACACACTATCAGTGTATAGTCTATTGACATTAGTGTCAAAAAGGGGAGAATAAGAAAAGGGGGAGAAAGTTAGCTTAAGGAAAGGGAGAGAAAGAGAGATAATCTAAGAGAAAGTAAGAGCATGGGAAGCAAGCATAGATAGCAAGCACAAATATCAAAGAGTATTAGTTGAGACATATTTACTTAGTAAGAGTAATATTTTGAGTATAGAACTAGATCTAACAACTTAGGGGGAGTTATCAAAATTTGAAGTATAAGTTGTTGTAAAATTTTGATATTTTGATATTTTGTATAGTAGTTGAATAAGAGATATGTTATGCTCGTAAGAATAAGGATATTAATGCATGACCAAGTATTTTTGACACTCATGTCAAAGGGGGAGATTGTTGATCTCAAATTGGTTTTGACAAGTGAGTGTCTATACACTTAAGTCATTTACTTAGTTCATGTCGAACAAGTACTATATATCAAGAACAACATGTATAAGATAGAGCATGCTAAGTCTATAGTGAGTGTCAAGTTTCTCATGTGCCAAGTCACTCAAGTGTTGAGCAGACAATGTATGCTAACTAATAAAAAAGCTAAGTAGTGCATGCCAACTCATTCAGATGTCATGTCATAATATAGAAATCAGTATATACCGAGCATCAGAGACTATAGATGTCAAGCAACATAGTTTTGTCATAGTTGTTTGTATTGCACAAACTACTATGTAAACCATTTTTTAGCTGACTTATAGATTAAATTACAATATTTTAGTGATAAGGATGAATCTTAAGTTAGAATCCCTATGAATTACATGCACCCAATCAAGTAAAGGGAAGGTTTAAGCAAAAAAATGGATGAATCATAGCTATTGATTCATACCTAACCCTAAGTAACCTAGATCTTCTTAAGGAGGAAAAAACCAAATTTCTTATGTATGTGGAAGGAGTGAAGAGAGAAGTTTGCATGCACAAATAGGGCATTCATGGTGACTAACATATTGTGAGTTGAAATTGCATTGCAAAATTAGTTAAAGGAGAATAAAGGAATGAAATAGTGAACAGAAAAGAGACATCTCATCAAGAAGGATCAAGAATACCTCAGTTTATAGGTGATCTGTGATCAAGCAACAAAGTGCTAACCACAAGATCAATACTGAGACATTCTAACAGGTCAATTAGTTAAATCTCTTATATTGAAATCCTCTAACAAGGTTCTTACTTTATTGTGAGTTAAAGTCCTTTAACAAGGCACACTTTTAACATGGTTTTGAAATCCTTTAACAGGGAAAACCCTTACAGGGTAGATCATGTCTCGTGATCAAACATTGTAATCTTCATTCAATACACTTTATTACTATAGTAGTGAAGATTTGTGGGTGTCATTCCCACTCTAGTTTTACCTTCTCAATGGAGGGTTTATGGGTAATCATATTTGGTTTCATATATGTGTGAATGTTTAATTGTTTACATGATTTATATGTACATTCTTTACATGGTATTTCAGTTTACTTATTGAATGTATGAGATGGATGTGTGGTGAATATTTCAGTTTACTTATTGAATTTATGAGATGGATGTGTGGTGAATGTTTTATGGGTCAAAATTTAAACTACTAATTCAATCCCCCCCCCCCCCCCCCCTCAAAATTTTACCTTTCCTATTGTAGTTCCAACATTGGGAGTAGTGCCCCTAAGATGGGATCAAGGGGCAATGCCCTTGGTGCACTCCCTATCATAGTATAGGGTAGGGTCGAAGGACAATGCCCCCACAAGAGTTTAAGCCAAAAATGCCTTTATATTGTAAAAGGCATCAACTACTATTTTTTTATTATTCTAGCCATAATTTTGTAAGCAAAAAAAAGCTTGTATAAAAAGGCTTAGGGTTAGGGATTTTCATAGTGTGTGATGCAAAAATTATTTCTTACAGTGGTATTGAGTTGTAAGGGATTGTAGATTGTAATTAGGTTGTAATCATTGGATCATAATAATAACGGACTTGTTATTGGTGGATGTAGCCTAGGGATTGGGTGAACCATGTTAAATCTTGGTGTCTTGTGTTCTCTTATGTGTGGTTTATTATTTTTTGATATTGGTTTTATTTGCATGTAACTATTATTTATGTTTGAGGTTAATCCTAACACCATTTTCCTTATCTCTCACCTAGTTCATTCTGCATCAGCAATTTCTTAACCATATGATTAGGAACAATTGCATACACCTTTCTCCTAGGTGTATAATGGTAGAATTTCTTAGCAGGAAACTCATGAACATGATAGGTCTCTCATCCTCTTTGTCTTTCTTTTGAGTAAAAATCCCAGTGCATAAATGTTCTGAAGAAAATGAATAGATTTTGAATGGTAACTCATAATCTAGACTTACAAGGATAGGGTTCGTAGAGATTGCTACTTTGATGTATTCAAAATATTTCTTTATTTCAAGAACCCATTCAATCTTTTCTCCTTTCTTGAGCAAGTCATTAAGAGGATGTACAATCTCAATGATTTTTCCAAAGAAATATTTCAGCACTTTATGACTATGAGGAGGTAACAAATTAAGAATGGCCTCTATCCTTTTAGGATCAATAGGTATCCCAATTTCAGAAATGATATCACCAAGAAGATTTCCTGTGGTAACCCCAAATGATCACTTTTTGGGATTCAATGATATACCATACCTTCAACATCAATTGAACACTTCTTTCAAGTTTGTAGTATGAGTACTCCTACCATTAGAAAAGATAGTGAAGTCATCCATGTAGATGACTATGCACTTCTTTATCAGCCTTTTGAAATCTTTGTCCATTGATCTTTGGAATGTGGCTCCCATATTGATGTTTCCAAAAGGCATCCTTTAGTATTAAAAGGTTCCCCATTTTTTTATAAATGCAATTTTCTACTTGTCTTCTTCATCTATCATTACTTGGTTGTATCCAGAATATCTATCTAGAAAAGACATCATTTTAGGCCCATTCACAATTTGTAACACTTCATTGAGTGAGGGAAATGGTTAGTTATCCTTTTGGGAAGCCAAGTTCAAATTTTGAAAATCCACACAGAGGCAAATGTCTCTAGTCTTTTTCCTTATAGGGACCAAGTTAGCAACCCATGTAGGATGTCAAACTGGGAAGATAATTTTGCATCAAGTAATTGTACTTCTTTCATTATCAAAGGCTCAATTATGGGATTCACTAGTCTTCATCTCTGACGAAAGGGTTTTGCATTAAGTTTCAATGGAATGTCATGAGTGATGATCTTAGGATCATAGCTCTTGAGTTCTTCATAACTCCATGCTATGACATCTTTTTACTTTGTTATCAATTGAAGCATAATTTCTCATTCTTGAGGGTTACAATCTTTTCTTATTCTCACCACCTTTGGATCTTCTTTCATGCCTAGATTATATGAATCACATTCTTCAATACTTTTTTCTTTAAAATTCATTTTATTACATGCTAATTCATCTTGATTGAAGATATGTTCTAACTCTACCATCCCCTTAGGAATAGTATTGGTCTTCAAATTTATAATTCCATCTTCATCCTCTAGCTCATCTTCTTCAAGAGTATCATCAATGTCTTGTCCCTTGAAAAGGCCATTGCAAATGATAAACTCAAAAATATGTTGTTCATCTTGGAAGACTTGTCTGTTCATAATATTATCTAGAATAGATGGGGCATAAACCAATTCAACTAAAAATATCTTTATCTTTGTCCTTTCAATGGGTTGCAATGCACTTTTTGAAATGGAAAGGGCATCAAATACGATTTTCTTCTTTCTTGGGATGGACCTTATGTTCAAGGCCTCAAAATTTTCCAACAAGTCCCAAACTCATTTTTTCTATGCAAGTAGTCTCCTATCATTTCAATACTATATTTATTTCACCTATCTAATGACTAACTGAGAGTCTTCTTTAATTATTAGAGGTTTGACATATTTCTCCAATGTGAAGAGGAGTCTATAAATCAAGGATTCATACTCTACAACATTGTTAGTACATCTAAATTGTAAGAGATATTCTGTATAAAAATACCTACCTTTGGGATTAATTAGTTTAATGCCTAGGTTAGCTCCTAATTTGCATTTAAAGCCATCAAACCTGAGTGTCTAGATTGACTATTCTTTTCGCTTTCTGATCTTGTGCTTCTTTGTACATAGCTTTTCCTTCACTTGAGTTTTAAAAGATTGTTTCTTTGGGACCCATTGTAATCTTTCACATGGCGGACATGGTGAGTTGCCACAATTTATCTTTGATACAAGGGTCATTTGTTTCTCTTGTTGACTTTGAATATCCTTAATTAATTTGGTGATGTTTTCAATCTAGGGTTTTAGATGAATGACCACTAAGGTCCAACCTTGGCCTTTTAAAAAATGTTTTCTCCTCTATATTTTTATCATCCTAGGTGGAGGAATAGATAAACCCCCACCATCTGAAGAAGTGTCACTATATGACACATTGGAATCCTCTTTTTCTTCTTTATAAATCTCAATGAATTCAAGTGTGCTTGTAGAACTTGAACTTTCCTTTTGCACCTCATTTGGATTTTGACCATTTTTGGATTGCATTATCTGAGTAACTACCCTAGTTATTGGTTCCTGATAATGTCAACATTCAAATTTTGAATGACTAACTTTGTGTAATCTATAGAATCCTAGAAGAAGCAAAATATTTGGGTATGCTTCCTCACCTAAGTATTGTAAATTTTCAACCATACTATCTATAAATTGAGTGAAAAAATCTTCTTTTGGAGTAGGGATCATAGATTCTTTATTTAGATGATCAGTTTTCTTGGCTACATCTATTTCAAGAGACATTAGTTTGTAGGAGCCTAGCTTAGCTTGAAAAAATGCTACCTCATTTGGTGCATTGTATTTTGTAATTATTTTCTTCAGCTTTGGCTTGATATCAATTTTGATCTGATTATTCAATCCCTTCCTAGGTAGCCATAATTGATTAAAATTAGTTTAAACCCATACTCTCAAACACTTTTTCCATTCTCTATTTAGAAATAATCTGTAAGTTTTAGGGATTTTAACCACATCTATTTTTATAATGTCTTGAATTCAAGGGTCTACAGTTAATTTTATTCTAACATCTTTTAATACCCCGATAACTTGTACTTATGCCTTGTCAAGTTGTATCACTATCTAATTTGAGGGTTGAGGAGTGACTCCCAACCTTTGAGCTATTGAAAGTGGCATGGCATTGTAAGAAGCTCCTAAATCTATAAGACAATTGTGTTGGTTCTTTACAAAAAAATTTGAAACTAAGGAAGAAAGGAGGCACTTCAACATTCTCTTTATACATGATAGGCATTGCCTCAAAAAAAATTGACTTGTTTTGATGTTGTCTTTTGGGTGATTGTATTCACTTTTGGCATTGCCTTTGCATGATCAAGAGTCCTCAGCATTAATTCCCTTTTATTAGGAAAAATTTTTAGCATATCAAACATGGACATATTAGCCTTGATTCTCTTTAGATCTTCCACTACATTATACTTTTCAGTAGCACATATTGGATTCTTCAAGATTGTACCCACATTCCCTTGATTTTGATTTTGTTTCCCAACATAGGGTGCTATCTTAGGTACTGAATTTTTATTAGCTCTTGGATTAGGAGGTGTTGAAAGTTGCATGCAAGGCAAGAGGAATCCCATTAA
Source organism: Cupressus sempervirens (assembly GCA_028749045.1). NCBI lineage: Eukaryota > Viridiplantae > Streptophyta > Pinopsida > Cupressales > Cupressaceae > Cupressus > Cupressus sempervirens. The sequence continues at coordinate 659,155,161 of CM053786.1, forward strand.
TCATAGGTTCTCTTTGGTTACACAAATTTTAAGCATTATAATTGTCATTTTGAAAACCTATCATCTCTTCTGGTTGAGGATCTAATTCTTGACTAAATGAAAACATGAATTCTTCACTAGCTAGTTGTTCCATTCCAGAATTCTTTGGAGAATCATAGGATTCTAATAGCATAGAATTTTATTTCATAGAAAACTTGTCATCATTTCCTTTTTATCTCTTGATTTCCATTTAAATATGAGCCACCATCATTAGGTACATTTTGGTTATTTTCATACTAGTTAATGTCCATAAACTAAGCATTGTTATAATTATCAGCAGAGATACTTCTATTGTTTGGGCAAGTATTCCAATGTCAATTCTGCCTTTGGAAGCCATTCTTATGATTTGGAGGATTGTAATTATTTCATGCATTGTTATTTCCATTGAAATTATTGTTGTAATTTTGACAATACTTGTTGTTGTAAGGGACGACATTCGTTCTTTGAAAATTGTTGTTTTCCCTTGTGAAAACCTCAAATGATTTAGTTTGTTGGAAATCTAAGACATGGTTTTCTTCATTTGACCAATCTCAGATGTGACATTTTTTCCTGGTTAAGCAAAAGTTTCTTCCTTTTTCTCAAAGAAAGCAACTTTTGGAGGTTCATATCTTGAATGGGTTATGGCTGGAACTGGTACAACTAGGGCCTATTGTACCAAGACTAGATTCTTTAGAATGAATTGACTAGGAATCAATAGTGTTCTAGTAGGATATGTTAGTATCATTGTAGTTACTTGAGCTAGAACCATCAATCCTCCTCCATTAGAATTGGCTTTCTTGGTAAAGGTAATTACTTCACCAAAGAACTTTTCTATTGTGTCAATGTTTATAGCAATTAGCCTTCATAGAAAGATACTCATGAGATGACCCATTGCATCAAGATAAATCTGAATTACAACTTCAACTGTTATAGTATAGGGTGTTTCCAACTTGTGGAAATCCATATGAAAGTGATGATTAAAATGTGAAATGGTCTCCATTGGATCCCTTTTGATTGATATGAACTGATGATGTATCATAGCTATGTTGACGAATGTTTTCAATTGTTCAAGGAAAAAAATTTCATAGGTGGCCCAATTCTAGATACATCTTGGTGGAAAATTCATGTACTAGTTAAATACAAATTCTCCCAATGAGTATGGGAATAATCAAAGGACCAAATTATCTTGTTGAACTTTCTTTTGATTGGATATTTCTTTAAAAAATTTGATATGGTCCTCAACTATTTGAGTTTCTCCTTAGATGGACCTTGGGCAAAATTTCTTAGGATTCTTGGGAAGGTCATTAAGTGCACCTTGCAAGTTAATTGGTTAATCTACCATACTTACAAAGAAGGCCATTAGTGGAGGATTTGGTGGAATAATGGTTGGAGGTTGGTTTGAAGGTGGAACTAAAGATGATGAAATTTGGAATGGAAGTGGTAGAATTCTAGGAAATCATTTGTCACTGTGAGACTTATGAAAATGATTGGGTTCTAAGAACTCTAGCTCACTATCTGAAGATCTTAAAGCTCTCTAAAATGTAGATGATAGATCAGGATCTTCTAGCTTGCATTAATTTTGGAAAAAGTGCACCTCTGTAGAAGCATACTTTCTCAAAATAGTGCACCTTGCGCACCTGCACACCTTTTGACAATTTTGGACGAAATTTTTTTTGAACTTCTAAAAACTTCAGAATTTCAAAAAAGAAAGGTTGTTTTCTATTCCAAATGGTATGAGGCCCTCCTTCTAGTGTTTCTTTTTTGAGTTGTCATTTTGCACAATGCTTAACTACAAGAATCCTTTTGAACTCCTCTCTTAAAAATCTAATCTAGGATCAACTCCAAGATTACAAGCGATCTTGTGATCTACTAGAATCTGCTCAATTGAAGATAAATGTGCATATTCATGAGGAGGCATTTTCTAGTTCCAACCAATTTTAGATAAGATGTTTGATCTATTGTTTTGAAAAGTAACCACAAAAGAGATATATTTTTGGTATTTTTTGTTTTATGATGAATGTAAGTTATCGATATAACTATATGAATTCCTATTTTAACCAAGTATTTAGAAAACAAAATAACAAAGATAAGGTAATGGGAGATTAAAGAAAATAACTTGAAAGGGAAATTCCTAATGAACATAAACCACGGTAACAACATGGCTATGAGTTAAATCATTTAAAAGATCACATAGGAATCCAATGGAAATAGGAGTAGTGCTTCCTCAACTCCATTGATGTAATCATCGATGGGAACTCAATAATAACCAAAATATGTTTCACTTCTCATGAAATCACAAGGGCACAAAAAGTGTGCTCATGTGAGACAAGAAGCTATGCAAGAACAAAAGGTGATCTTTTCTCCAACTCCGTATGTTAGTAAAATTCATTAACATGAGGCAAACACCAAAACTAAAAGGTTACACAATCATAACAATGCAATAAAACCATTGGCTCCATTATTATTCATGAACATGCTATCATAAAAATAACACAATCTAGAAAGAATAACTACACTTAGAATGAGAGCAGCAATAAGATATATTATTACACCAAAATAATAGCCTAGAATACATATTACATCCATGTATTTATAGGAAAACATCTCCTCTTTTTGTGTTGAGAGTGAGAGCTCTTAAAATGAAAACACATGCTAAAAAATAACAAAACTAACCTAATTATATACAAACTATTATCTCTAAATGGTGCTAAGTAGGTGTCCACCCTTGTTTACATCAATTAATGAGTGCATGAGCCTTTACATGACTTAAAAAAATGAAAGAAGAAGAAAATAAGAAGAGGGAAGATGCAAGAGGATCTAAGAGTCACTAGAAGATCAAATGATGGAAGCTTGACCTCTGGGTGTTTCAAGGATTTGAATTATCGTTGAAATGTGTTTCCAGTGCATGGAATGCTTTAAATCAGGAACTAGTAGTTAACTATCAGTGCATAGTTATTCAAAATTATTGGTGCACCTATGTGAATAGAACACCTATGCACCTTATGCACCTGCTCACCTTGATGATAGGTTCCAAAAATCCAAAATTTTCTCAAGTGTCAAACTTGAATTTCTAGCATCTAAGTTTTTTTCTTTCATTATTGTAATGTAATGTTTGGATGTTTACTCTTGAATTTCTCTATGATCTATGTTACTTGTGTTAGAGTAGTAAGATATTGCCTTATTAATTAAATCATTTTGATTGAATTATTAAGTCACTTATTATCTCTAGTTTACTTAAGCTAAACTTTAGGCATATAATAATTATTTCTTTTATTAATTATTATCATGCAATCTAGGTTTTACCCTGTTAGGGTTTTGATCTCCTTTATAAGGATGATCTCTCTTTGTAATTTATTTATTCACTTTTGATAATAGCAATTTCTCTTTTTACCCATCAAGAATGTCTCATCTATGGATCTAGCAGTTCCAACCTCCATAGCTTTTCCTTCTCCCTTTCTATAATAGGTGTTTACATGCAAGTGATTCTTGGGAACTATGGGGTTGATCTTTCATCAACTCCAACATAATATTAGAGCTCTAGATCTTCATACCCTTATTGTTTTTATGAGAAGTTTGGCTTGGTTTTCAAATATGTGCTTTTTTTTTTAGAGGGTTTCATTTTTTAGAGGTATTTTGTATTGAATCTTGGGTGTCACTAACTTTTGGTGCACTTTGAGAAAAAAAAGGACATTACTATTAAGCTCAAAGCACACAAAAACCCCTATTTTCATATAAAATTTGTCCAATTTGGACACAGTTGGAATTTGAGGCTAAAAAATACTACTCCTAGATTGGGCATGATTCTTGAGTGGCAATTTTCTAATTTTTTTGGCATGTTTCTTGAGGTGGTGATTTTCTAAATTTTGTGTTCAAATTAAGATTTTTGGCTCATTTCCTAAGGTGACAATTTTGTGATTTTTGGCATGAAAATTAAGAAAAAAAAATTCGCACAAATTGAGACTATTTTGGTACAAAACTAGGATACTTCACAAGGTGATTTATAGTATTGTTGGACCCACTTATTAAGACACTTTGGCATAGATCCTGAGGTTGTAAATTTTTATGTTTTGGCTTTTCCAATTATTTTTGACCTACATGTGGTTTTTTGGCCATAACTTGGTCATCCAGATTTTGTTTGTCGATCTAAAAGAAGCATTAGAAAGATGATTCTAAGCCATCATGATGGTGCAATTTATTTGGATTTTTGATGCTATTTGGTGGCCTATTTTGGTTGTCAAAGTTTGAATTTCTATTTTGCACTTTGAGAGACATATTTTGAGACATTCTATTATCTAGAATGTACTCTAGGCACATCGTATTCATTTTTTGCTTTTCTGCATTTTGATGGATATCTTGGTTGTTTCAAGTCCAGGGATCAATTTTATTATTTCTAATGATTTTTTATGGTTTATACTATCTATTGTATCAACCTTATGTCTCTTTTCATCTTTTTTGACATCCTTTTGTAGTATTTTTGTAAATGCACCAAGATAAAGTGCCACTCTATTGCATTTTGGGATCTTGCACATCTTTGTGTTTTGTTGTACTCACACTACATTATAAAATTCCTTGGAGGGTTTCTTGTTGGCCATATTCACCATCTTCCTTTGTCAAGTGAGTATTCCTTCCACGATATTAGCCTCATGATGTGTCAATGGCATGTGCCATTGTAGGTGTTTATACTTCTTTTTCACTCTCGATGTTCTTGGTTCTTCTTTGTGTAGGAGATATTGCATTCAGTTTTAGTGTTCATGTCTTACCTGTCAGCATTATAGGGGGTTATTTTGGTTCTATTGCTTTCTTGGTTTGATGGAGTGAGCTATGTATTCAGTATTTGATTCTATGTACTAGGTGATTGTAGTGGTTGGATACCTATGCATTTTGGAGATGGATCATTTACCATATATACATTCTTTGATTCCTATTTTTGGAGGCCATGAAGATATCTTCCATCTTTGATTTATCAGCTCTTCAAATTTAATCTCCTCTACCTAGTCATATTGTATATACTGGAGGTTCTTCATATCAATAATATCAATAATTTGGCAGTGTTTGCAACTTCATGCTTCAGTGGTGTTCTTCATGATCATCCTTTTGTTCCTATCTTCTAGAAAATTCCTTTCCATCTCTTTTTGGAGTAGGGTTTTTCCCATGTGGTTTTCTCTATTTATCCTCTTTATATAGATTTTGTTGTACTTGGGTACCTCATCAGGCCTTGTTGTCAAGACCCAATTTTTTTCAGTAGTAGTTTCTAGATTTTTAGCTACTCCCTAAGTTTATCTTAAGGGGGGGTGTTTGAGTAATTATATCATTTTGATTTAATTATTAAGTCACTTATTATCTCTATTTTACTTAAGCTAAACTTTAGGCATATAATAATTAATTCTTTTATTAATTATTATCATGCAACCTAAGTTTTACCCTATTAGGATTTTGATCTCCTTTATAAGGATGATCTATCTTTGTAATTTATTTATTCACTTTTGATAATAGAAATTTCTATTTTTTCTCATCAAGAATGTCTCATCTATGGATCTAGCAATTCCAACCTCCATAGCTTTTCCTTTTCTCTTTCTGTGATAGGTGTTTGCATTTAGGTGATTCTTGGGAGTTGTGGGTTGATCTTTCATCAACTTCAACAACTTGGGTAGCTTCTAGAAAATCAAAGTTTCATATTTATCTTTAATTATTTTTTGGTAACTACTAACCTCCATATGAGTTTCTACAAAATCCTCAAGTTTAGTGTCTAGTTCCAACAATACCTCTTTAGTCTTAAATGCTTTCCTGATATCTTTATTGAATGAAGCATCCTCAAAAGATCTTAGTAATTATTGGACTACTAATTGCACTAAATTGAGCTTGTTTTTCAACTCATCTTTAAAGATGTCAAGGTAGGCATCATTGTAGTACTTCTTTGCTTCCAAAATTTTCTCATGAGTCTGGTCTCTTAATCTTTGAATATCTTCATGTAGTCCCTTCATGACTTTATCAGTAGTATTTATTTTCTCTATCCAATCATCAAACTTATCAAGCTCTTCCATTTTATATACCTCCATGAGTGTACAATACCCTTGACCTTTTATTTGTGTCAAAATTTGTAGGTCTTTTGCCCAAGTATGTACCTCATCCATCAAACTAAAATCTTGGTTCACTATGGACACCAATTTATCTATGCTTGACTGAATATAGTGTAACAAGTTCAAATTACCCTATATTATTTATACACCCTTTTCTTCAAAATTGTTACATCATTGCTAACATGATCCCAAAAATGAATCCATCTATATAGTCCCCTTCTCTTTTCTCTTTAGTGTTGTAGCAAGAGTGATCTTTGGATTACCCAGGTCTACTGGGCCCACTACTCCATGTAGATAGCCTTTCAAAAGATCATTTTGTTTCCACAACATCAATAGTTCAAACTCATCTTTCCCATGTGGTTAAACACCTCTTTTATGATTGTAGTAATCAGTACTTTGGTGGTATCTACTGTGGGCCTTGCTAATAGGACCTCCTTGATTTGATAATATTTAGGAGTCAAAGCCTTAGTGTCAGTATGTGGAGGAGGGATGGCTATGTGTGCAATCAAGTCCTAATCTTGATTCTTCATAATGAAGGCTAATGGTCGTGCATCACCCATTGGTGGCTTGAGCTTCTTGATGGCTTTTACTAGCTCATCTATTCCCTCCTTAGTAGTTACATTTAGATGCCTCTTTTGTTGAACCATGACCTCCCTTTTTATCCAAGTAGGTGTAGTGCCCATTGGAGACATATATTTGACTAAAGAGGAGTTTCACACTACAAATCCTCTTCCCTTATTAGTCCTCTCTAGAGTATTTCCTCACTGAGAGAGATCACTAGTTTTAGTCTCTATACCTACTTGGGCTAAGGTCCCAACCTTGGTATTTTTAGGATTTTTTTGAGTTTTCTCATGTATTTTCCCCTCCTCTGATACTTCATCAACTTGCATTTGTTGTGGATCTCCTTCCTCTATTGCCTATCCTTCTGATTCTATCATGAGAGGAAGTGGAGTCACCAAGATTTTTTCTAGGAATGAAAAATCCTAAGATGTTAGTGGTGATAGGCCTAGAGGTCCTTGAGGTAGAGGTGGTAGTTGGTTCTAGTCCTCTCCTAGGGATTGACTCATAGGAGTATCCCATATCTTTTCCCCTACCATCTCAGTGCCAACCAACATGATATCAAAATCTGAGAAGATAAAGGCATCTGTCTCTTGACCCTCCATGTCTTTGATACACTATTGGTGCTCATCCTCTAAAGTAGTAACCTAAATAGGTTCTTTTGGAATAGATGGTAGCATTATAGTGGAGCTTCTTCTTATTTCCTCTTCTATTTCCCTAGCCACATGATTCCTTTGACTCAAGGGGGCATATTAAATGTGTACCCCTTAATCTTCTTATACTTCTTCTTCTCGAATGGTTTAAGGCACCTATGGGGAAGGAATATTCTTTTTCTTCAATCTTCTCCTATGTGTCCCTCCCATAGTGGACTCAACCTTAGCATTTTTAGGAACTGAGGGGGAGGCTTCTTCCTCTTGACCTTCTAATGGTACCCTCTATTATTCCTCCTCTTGTTCTAGTTCCTATTCCTATCCAAGTGGAGGCACTTGCTTAGTCTTGGGTAGTTGATTGTTTTGGCCACCAATAAGTACACCAAATATGATGTCATATAGAATTTAGGGTCAGCCTTAATAGCTATTAGCTACTCATTAAGGTTTCAACTTAGCATTGTGGCCCAATCAATTGGTATCTTGGTCATTCAGATGGTTTCTATGAAATGGACCATCCAAATATTGAGATGTCTAGCTATTGGTAGACCCATGACTCTTCTCAAAAGCACAATGGAATATCCCATGTCATTCTTCATGTATCCTAGGGTCATGTCTACTTTTTTGACTCTGTAGCCCACTGGTGTTCTATCAATTAGAAATGATGACTAGATTATCTCTTTGGTTTCCTTCTCATGATCTCGATACCATCTTTCTGCTCCTTCATAAGATATGTGTACATATTGATCAACTCTAGGCAAGTGGAAGACTTTCTTAATGTTTCAAGGTCAAACATCCAAGACTATCTCATATATGACACTCTTGACAACCTTCTCTTTAGTGACATAGTTTTGGATGAGAGCCATGATGAGTTCTAAAGATTGCACAGAAGTAAGATGTGATGTTGCATTGACTAGCTTTGATGAGTGCTTACACCGTTGTGGACATTTCTCTTGGCTTATCAAGGAAGGTGTTCTAGTCAATATGTCCTAGCTTGGTGTCTCTAATCTCAACATGTCCATCCTGGAAGTTAGATTTCCTTGGTGTACCTTGATATTTGAACACTACAGGTTTGCAAACAATCTTTTCTACAAGTGAGGATGATGAAGACATAATTTCATCTACATAAAAAGAGAAATATATTGGTCTAGAAATCTAAAAAATCTATCCCAAAACAAATCCTAACTTACAAAAACCTAGCCCAAATGCTCAAAAATAGTGAAAACTCAGTTCAATCCCCCCATTAGCCCTAATATGAAAAATAATGCACCTAGCACACCCTGATAGGTGCACTAGGTGTACTTAAATGGTCCCTCAGAGACCATTTTTGCACAGTTATGCACATGCACACCTAGGTGAGGTGCACATGTGTGAAACTATGCACATACACAAGTGACAAGTGCTTTAGGGGGGTTTAACTATATTCATTCCTTTAAAGTGCATACAGGGTGTGCATGTGTGCATCTTGATGGGGTGTTCATGTGTACGCCCTTATTTATGCCTTAAGTTCTTTTAAAAGGTGTGCATGTGTGCATCTGGGGGGGTTGTGCACATGTGCACCTTTCCTTAGCTTTTTGGTTTTTTTTTTGTTTCAAAAGAAATGGTGTGCACATGCACACCTTGAAGATGTGTGCATGTGGACACCTTTTCTTGCATTAATGTTAAGTTAGGTTGCTCAATTTTTTTTATGTGAACAAAGGTGTGTACATGCACAACTTGAGGAGGTGCACATGTCCACACATTTGGTGTCTAACACTTTTTTTTTTTTGTAGGGTTGAGTGCACCTTGAAGGGGGCAAAGGTGCAGTTGAATAGGGAATGTAAAGACAAGTGAGGGGAATAGGAGGGTTCATAGGTTTTTATAGACCTATATTTGGATATGCACCCTCTAGAGGTGTGCACATGCACAAGTGCACATATGGGCATCTCCAAAGTGAAATGAGTGTGCTCATGCACATTTAGTGCACCTTGGATAGGTTCTCATATGGGCTAAGTGTGCTAGTGTGCATTCATGCACCTAACAGTTAGAACTTTTCCATTTTCTCCTACTTTGACACCCTAAACTTGCCTAGTTAGAGACTAAGGCTTGACCCAGACTCATGAAGAGTTCCAAAATGACCTAGGCCCTAGAATAGGGATTTGAGAGTAAAAAAATTACTAGGGGGTCCTGATTTCTAGGAGAAATGGGGCATGCATTTTGAAACCAAAACATCTTTTAGATAACATGGTACACCATTTCCAAACTTAACACTACTCCCATTATAATGTTCTATCTTTTCAAACTTACTTGTATCAACAATCATATGATGTGAAAAATCACTATGAATTATCCATTTGTCATTATTATTCACATGTGGAATTAAATTAGTTTTCTCATCTTCATTAAATTTATCTTTTAGTGAAATATAAATAAATAATCCATTATTTTCATGAGTATCACTATCAAAACCATCTTCTTTAGAAATGTAACAAGATTTCTTACCTTTTCCTTTATAGTCTTTGTTATCTTGGTTGTCTATGTTGTCTCTCCTTCCTCAATATTTGTTATCTTTTATTTCTTCCTTCTCTTCTATGTTAGGGTATTTCAGCAATATGACCAAATTTTTTCCATGAAAAAAATATTATAGGAAGTTTACCTTTATATTTAACTTTTCCTCTTGGTAGTATTCTTGCCAACAATACCTCTAACTCATCAATGTCATCATCTAATTCACTATCACTATCCACATGCTTATTATTTTTCTTTCTTTTAGATCAATCAAGGGTTAGGTGAGACTTGAAATCACATTCAACTATAGAAGGTGTATACTTATCAAAATTTGACAATTCAAATGTAGTGAGTCTACCAATTAGACTATCCAAGGTAAAATCATTGTTAGGTGTACATCTTAGTTCTCGAATTGAGAAGATACTCGTATAACATAGATAAGAAGCAAAGTCCTCAATACCTTGCTTATCATAGACTCATCAGATATGTTTTCTCCAATTCCTCTAATATCATTCAAAATCTCCTTTATTTGGCCACAATATTGTGCTATAGTCTCTCCTTATTTAATTCTCATATCATCAAACTTTTTTCTTAATCCCTTGACATTTTTTTGTCTACTCCATGTATTTGTGCCAACTTATCTCACATTTTCTTTGTAGTAGTGCAATCCTTTACATCATAAAACTTAGCATAATTCAGGGAAGGTGCCAAATCTATCATCATTTGATTGTGCTCTTTCTTCTCCTTCATTTTATCAATAGTCATGGGTTTAGATACTTCAATATATTCATTTTCCAAGTAGTATAATGTAGAAACTCCAACACCAAATAGATGCATTCTCATCATGCCTTGTCATGCTAGAAAGTTATATTTGTTTATATTAGGTACCTCTCTCGTACATCATGATCTTCAACTTAATTTCCTTCAAATTTTCCTTACAAGCACCAAAGTTGTAAGGCACTTCCTCATATGTGCTTATTTAATATGAATTTCTTTGTTAAATCCTTTATAGGAAAATTGAATGGATGTACGAACATGACAAGGTGATGGTATGAGAAATTGTTATTGTTCTTTATATGAACCACGTTGACAAAATTATGATAAATTATGGCTATCTTATGTATAATGATTTGATGGTTGTTGTAATAATATAGTTTGATACTTACCCTCTTAGGAACCACTGGAAATTTTGAAGATAAAGATTATGAACTCATAAGAGGTGCCCTTAAGGTAGCTTAATATTAAATATTAAAAGTTCATTATGATTTTTTGAAGTTGTTACAGCATCAAGTACAAGAGGGTATACTTTTGTTTTTGATGAGTTGTTTGGTTGTTCAAAATAATGGTCTAAATCATAAATATTGCATGTTTTATCTAGGATATATCTGCATACCTATGTGATAGAAAATTAATGAACGTATATGACTATGATGATGGAAATAAACTAAGCTTTTATGGTTTAGGTGTTTTGCATAAATTGATATCATTTGAGGCATCCATGTTTTGATACCCTATGTTTCCAGAGTTGATACATTAATTGACTAATTAAACACTAATTTATACTATTGATGTTATGTAGTGTTTTACCTTAAGTTTTCATATATGAAACCTTGATGATTATGTTATATACATTTAGATAGTTCAGTTTGATAAAATTAAATTGATCGATAATAGATTTACAATAATTGATGAATTGTGTTTAAAAAGTTTAAGACTAAAATCATTGGATTACATCACGATATTTGAATTACATAAGTGTTTTATATGAATAATACTTAGAAATGATAATTTTATTGAAATGAGATTTTAGATGTTAAATGAATAATTTGATGTATGCAAATTTGTTATATCTAATCAATGTGTAGAAATGGAAGAGAGTAATGAAATGCAATTTAGAATGTTTTGGACTATTCAAGTTATGTGAGTGTGTGAGTGTGTGTGTGTGTGTGTGTGTGTGTGTGTGTGTGTGTGTGTGTAGGAAATTTAACCATGGAATTATTTAGAGAAACAATAACAAACCCTATATGAAAATTGTAAAACCAATGTTGAATCTAATGAAGAGATTCAAATATCAATGTCAAGTGATTTAATTTGTAACCATAATCTAAATGTATCAGATGTTTATGTAATGTAAATTTTATAGTGTCGCTTGATACTTGTCATGTCAATGTGTAAATTGACATATCTATTAGCATTGGAAATGTAACCCATCAACCTAAAACTAACTTATTTAGGAACCTAATTAAATCCATGTTGATTAAAGGTAAACTATAAAGTCCCACCATTAGGGCTTTTGAATTCAAATTTTCAAGTCACTTTTAGAGGCCAAAAAGTGGTCCTAAAAGACAAATTTAGTGAAATCTAAGTTCCTAAGTCTTAGGGGTATGGGTTGGGGACCTTTTTAACACTACTAGAACCCCCTAGTAGCTTTGGTTACCCTCTAAATATTCTAGTTTCCACATGTTACGAAAATTGAGTGAACTCTTGACCTTTCCAAAAATCATACTCCTTCCCAATCTTGCATTTAGTATAGGGGAAATGTTGATGACCAAAAGACTTTGGGTCAATTGTAAATTTATTGCAAGTATGTGGGTGGGATTTAGAGGCCTTTTTAGAGGCCCATGGTGGATTTAGTGGGTGTTCACCCACTCTCTATCTTTAGAGACATTATGGCCTTGGATTTGGAGAAAGAAAAAAGGATGGGCTCTTCTCAAACATGATTTTTCCATAACACATTGGGAAGGTTGGTGACATACATAGCCATAGAATCTTTTTCTTGTCTTGCAAATAGATTAGTATGTTCTTGTATTCTCTTGCATGTGTGTGTTGTGTATTTTTTGGTATTGCAATGTGGAGAATAGGATTTTGGCCTTCATTTCATTCTTGTTTATGTTCATCTTTTTATTTTTGTATAAGAAAATTGTGAAGGGAGTGCTAGCATTACTCACCCCTGTATAGGGAAGAAGAGGCCAAGTATGGGGGAAGGGGTTAGTTGGACTCTATGGAAGTGTAGAGTCTCTTCTCATGGAGAGAGGAGGGGAAAATGCAAGGTATATGGGCCCTTGCATGACAATGTTTATTGATCTTGTTTTGGGGTAGATAAGGAGAAAGAAGTATAGAAGTTATATTTCAATTATAGCCTTGGAAGAGGCATTTTTTTTTTTGTATGTTATACATTAGCATCTGCTACATAGTAGTCCACCTTCACCCCGTTTCATGGGTTCAAGGTGAAACCCATTTGTGAATACCCTAGATGGGTGTTATTGTTGTGTTTATGTAATTGTGGATTGGATTTTATTGTCACTTGGTTGGCTATTATTTATCCTAGTTTAGTGGGTGGTCTCATTGAGGCCTAGGTTGGTGAGTGATCTCTCCATGGTATGTTTTATGTGTATTTGTAGATTTGTATAAATTTGAAGATAGAGAAAACTTGGATTAGATTCCTGATGGTGTTCCTTGAGTTACTTTGTGTTGAAGACTTCTCCATTTTCATACCTTCTTATTGTATCTTGCATTCATGAAATAAAGATAGAATTGTGACTTGATGAAATCTATGAAATGGATCCAATATTGTAGAATCCATAATTGATAATAGGAATGAATTTTATTGTATGGGAATGTGTATTCTATGTGACAATATTTCAATTGATTTAAATTCATTATTTTCTTTAGATAAATCTCTTTAATATAGTTTTAGAGTTGATTATTCCATAATCTACTCATTGAAATATTAGAATTAAATAATGTAAGAAAAAGGTCCATATTAATAAGATCTTGGTTTTGTATAAGGTATTTAAATTTAAGCTTGAATAAGTTCTTCCTAAAGTTCATGTCAAGATTTAATGTCAAATTATACATTTCTCCTTTGATTGCATCTTACTTACCTAGTAAATCCAATGGTTAAACAATAGAGTAAAGTCATAATTGATATTTATGAAAATTACCTTTAATTGTCCCCTCCACTTATAGGAAAATATAAATTCTGATGATTCTTAACCCCCATGAGTAAACTCATAAAAGTGAGGAAGAAAATAAAATACACTATAAAAAATAAAATATGCATCTACAAGATGTTGGAAAAAGTATGGGACAAATGAAAAATCTCCCCACAAAACTGTAGAGGATATTCTTATAGATGTTTTCCATTATATTTTTAATTGTTCAAATCTATTTTACTCGGAATAATAATATAAAAATATTGCAAAAGATTCCATTTAAAACACACACACACACACACACACACACACACATAGATGTATGTATGTATGTATATGTATATATATATATATATATATATATATATATATATATATATATATATATATGTATGTGTGTATATATGTATGTATGTATGTATATATATATGTACATACATATGTATATATATATATATGTACATACATAAGTATATATATGTATACATACATATACACATATATATAGATATACATACATACATACATACATACATCTGTGTGTGTGTGTGTGTGTTTTAAATGAAACCTTTTGCTATATATATATATATACATACATACATACATACATATATAAGTATACATACATATATATACACATACATACATATATATACACATATACATACATATATACAAATATATATATGTATGTGTATATATATAGATATATATATATACACATACATATATATACATATACATACATATATACATATATATATACACACATATATATACACATATACATATATATCTATATGTATATATATGTATATATATATACACATGTATATACATATACATATATATATATATATATATATATATATCTATGTATATATATACATACATATATATCTATCTATATATACATACATATATATATATACATATACATATGTATATATGTATATAGATATATATGTATATATGTATATATATTTATTATATGTATATATATATATACATATATATATACATACACCTCGTCATCATATATATACACATGTATATACATATACATATATATATATATATATATCTATGTATATATATATACATACATATATATCTATCTATATATACATACATACATATATATACATACATATATCTATATATATATATATACATACATATATATATACATATACATATATATATGTATATATATATACATGCATATACATATACATATATATATATATACATATACATAAAGTAGAGAGGAAGAAAACTTTTAAACACACAAAAAATAATTATAAAAAAAGCAACTTGGAGAGGGGGGATGGGACACCACATGGTTCCCACCTCACTTCCCACTCTTCCAAGTTTGGGCACAGGAGATTTTAGGGTGACTAAATTGTTAAAGTTAATAAAAAAAATTACAATTTTTAAACATATGTTTCCCTACCTTTTCCTTACATTACCCACCAACCAACCTCATGTGGCGTACTTCTTGGGAGGCCTTGGATTTCTTCCCAAGTATAGGGATATGTTTTCCCCTTGGGTAGTGCACTCTTTCATAGGGCAGCACCCATGTACTTGGGAAAAGGGTGGTACTTAGTTGGGTGTGTAGGGTTAAGGGGTAATTAGTAGGTATAAGTTAGGAATTAGTAATTGATAATTATTATTTAGTATTCTATTAATTATAATTAGGTGTCATGTGTTATATTATATTTTGAGAATTTAGATTTTTAAATTTGTAAATGAATGAGTGGTGTTGTGGGTAAATGTTAGTAATTTTTTTTTAAAGAATTAGTAATTAGTAAGTATATGGGTAGTTTATGGATTAACAATTATTGCTTAGTTTTACTAATTTAATGAAAAGGTGAGGTAATTAGGATTAGTATTTTTGGTGGGTTTTATTTATAAATTTAAATTTAATAAAGTTTAGTAAGGGGTATGTGGTTTTTTCTTGGGGTATTAAGGTGATGTGTTAGAGTTAAATAGTGTTAGGTAATATATGTTTTCTTTAATGAAATCATGGTACAAAATATTTTCGAACCTAATATTATTATTATTAAATATTTAATTGAAAATTATTTTTAATGTGTATTAATATTTTTGTAAGGGGGGACATTGGGTTAGTAAATGCTCATGTTAATGTTCGAAAGTGTCATAGGTTAGAGTTGACTAGATAACTTGAAAGGATGATTTGGGTAATGTTAGAAAATGAGTTAGATGTTGTAATTAGTTTAATGATAAATATTTAATAGTTGTAATTGGTTCTAATAGGTTATCTTAATAACTAGGGTCAAGTATTAATATAAATGAGAGGTTAACTTTTAAGTGCAGAATTAGTTCTTATAGTGGAATGAACTAGTATTATGAAATGAGGGTAAGGTATCAAACAAAACCTATTGTAACTTATGTTGGTGACCAAATCAAATGATGTGTTATTCCACATGGTTAAGTTAGGGTTGTGAAACATTAATCTGGTTTAAAACCTAAATGTGACCATGAAGCGATGTGTTCCCACCCTCATGACAAAAGGTGAAACTTGTGATCTTAACTCTACTAAAACTAAACCTATCAAACTTGAATTAAACTTAAGAACATAAAAACCCTAAATTATTCTGTAAATTGATGTAATACCTTTGTAATCATGAACCTTTGGTTTTGTAAATTGGACTAAATCAACTCAAACTAAGTTTTCCTCAAGTTCTATGACTCATGGTTCTGAACCGGTGCAGTAGGTTCCAAAACTGACTCTACATCCTTATGAAATGTAATAAAATCCAATTGGTTTGCTAAATTTTGAAAGAAGAACAAACTCCTTTATCAGTACTTCAACTTATCCTTCAAATAATCAAGGGTTTAATTAGAGACCAAAACCCTAGAATTATTTAAACCAATTGTGCAACCTTATGACTCAAAACTTGTTGGAATAATCAAATGGAAAGTATACTTCTAGGGTGGGGGGGGGGGGGGGGTTGTGAATCAGAAGTATCACACTTTTAACCTTAAAAAAGCCTTTTAACTAAAAACAAACTTCATGCATGTAAACACATGCATCACAACACATAACACCAAATTTGGTAACCCAGAAACCCTCCAAAATGAGAAGGTAAAACTAGGGTGGGGATGATACTCACAAAATCACTGTAGCAATAATGTTTGACCACTTCTAATGGTCAGCCCCATTAAAGGCTTTACATTGTATCAATAGTGACCTCTTTAAAGGATTTACAAACACTTCACATAAAGTGTCACCCATTAAAGGATTTTATTACCTCTTCAAAGGATCTACAACCTATCTATTAAGCTAACCTATAAACATAGGATTTTCCTTCTAATACAATTGCTAGATTGTATTAAACTAATAAACCTAATTTCTTCCAATCCTTGATTGCTGAATTCAAGCACTTGATCTGCTCATTCTGATGTTGATCCTCTAAGATCTTATATCTATTCGATGTCCTAATACTTTTTTCTTGATCAACTAAATCTACAATGTTGTTATGTTCCTCTAAGTCTTTCCACACTTCCCATTGAATTTTCTATAGTTTATCCATACACTTCATTCATCCACACATATAATGGGGTTGCATCCTCCTTTTAAAGATTTTGAAGACTTAGGGTTAGGTATGGATCTATGATCCATATTGAATCTTTATTTCCCACTCATTCCTTGCACTTTTCTTATTGGTTGCATGCCTTCTCCATTTTTCTTATTGGCTACATGCTGTTTGGATAGGAAATATAAAAGGTTCAATCTTATCTTTTAATCCCTTCAAGATTCTTCTATGTCAACTCAAAAAATGGTTTACATCTAAGTTTGTGAAGGCACAAACTCATATGTTGATTTTGTGTTACTCGACACATACTAGACTACTGGTGCTCGGTACATATATGATTCTGGCTTGCTTGAAACCTATTGCATTCTATCTTGCTCAGCATCAACTATGACTAGGCACCTATATATCACTTGGCTTATATGGTTCACTTGGCACCTGAAGTCACTCGGCACCTGTATCATGCTTAGCATTTGATCTTCACTCAGCACTTGTATCATGCTCAGCATTTGATCTTCACTCGGCACCTGAAGATTGCTCAGCACATAAAGATCACTCAACACCTATTGTAGTTCTATCTAGCTTGGCACATATAGTGTACTCAGCTTCTATGTGAAAATTGGTTAAGTGTGTTGACACTCAATTGTCAAAACTATTTTGAGACCAACAATCTCCCCCTTTGACATGAGTGTCAAAAACACTTAACTTAAAATTCTTGTAACTCCCCCTGAGTTGATTATGCCATTTCATTCTTATAATCAAAATTCTTGTGCTGATGTATCTAATACTCTTTGTCTTTTCCATGTTACTATACTATGTACCTATGTTACCTTCCATACAATTCCCAAAACATTGTATGTCCCCTTTTTGGCTATCTACAATCTTTCCCTTTTATCCTCCAAAAGAATGAATGAAATACTTAGTATTCTTCCCCTTTATTTTATTTCTCCCCCTTTTTGACACTTATGTCAAAGGGTGCTAGGGGTTAAGACCATATTTTTCCAAAAATGTACTATTTACCTCCATAATCATTTTAAGAACTTCATCCCAATTTGCCAGAGCAATTTCCAATGACTTGTGTTGGATGGCAGTCTCTATAGAAAGATGTACAAGTCCTTCCATTGTAGAAAGATTAGGATCTTTCTTTAGAACTATCTCTACATAGGCTTGTTCTTTATAAAGTACTTCCAAGTGTGGGGTAATGAAAGATTATATCTACATCAATTTGGCTTTAATGTTGGCCTCTTTAGTTGTTAGTGCAACTAGTTCCTTTTGGGTGTGAAAAAATTGGGTAAAATGCTTCTCACTTTGAGCTAGAACTTTTGGGAGTTGAGTGCTAGAAATATTTAAGTTTCTCTCCAAGCTTAGGATTCTCTGACTTGTCTCCTATGTGAAGTATGAAAAGTCACACAACTTTTTATACAATGAGAAAATATTCTGAAGTACCTTCTTCACTTTATCAATTTTCTTTGCTAAATCAACTTGAGATAGTGTTATTTCACTAGCTATTTTCTCATTGACTTTCCCTTGAAACTTCCTTTCAGACCATTCCATGAGTTTCACATTTGTCTCCTGGTCTTCACTTGTCACCTGGTCAACAATATCTAAAAATTCTTCCATTATAGGCTTTGTCTCATCTAGTGACTGCAAGCTGAAGGCATCCATAAAGATGTCCTTAATCTCATGCAATGCTTTCTTATGTTTATACTCCTTCCTAAGTATTTCTCGCCTCTCTCTCCTATTCAATGCATCCTACATATTTGTGATCTACTCAATGCTAATTGTCTTGGATTCATAGGTAGGTATGAAAATTTCTTCATCTAACTCAAGGTCTCCATAGTGGAGTACCCTGGTCACTTTGGTTGAGCTTGAGCTTGGTGTAGAGATTTGCAAAGGTATGACATCAATGCTTAACTTCTAAATAGTTTTTGTAGGAGTGCTTATTTTTGGTAACTATACTAATGTTTGTATTGCAGCCTACTCCTCTTCTTTTGATTTGTCCTCCTTTTCCTCATCTTTTCTCCCCTAATCAATCACAATAATCTAAGGTGTACCTATTGAATATACTTTAGGATTAGATGTAGCAATCTGTCCTATTTTCTCTATGTGTTTCACTACCTTTATGCTCAGCTTCTACATTGTGGTATTAACTATTATAGATGTATCAACTATTACAATTGGTGGTAGAAGTAGTAAATTTTGAGTACTAGTAGATGTAGAGATGAAAGGTGATTCTTGTGGTTTCACCTTATCTCTAATTGGTTCTACTACAACCTTTTTCAACTCATCCACACTCACTAATACTAGATTATTGCATAATCTTGCTTGTTGAGTAGATTGGTCAAGGATCTTTGTGAGATCCTCTATAGTTAGTGGATTGATGTTCTGACATGATTTTTCAGTAACATCCTTTACAGTTATAGAGTTTGCAAGTGTGATGGTTACATGAGGAGGGCTAGGAGGTGGCAGTTGTGTGTCTTGCACACTCTAGTCTTGTTGCTACTCCTACTCAGCTATTTCCATTTGATCTCCTTTTTGTGTCTCCTCCTCCTCACCTTTTTCTTTCTCCTCTTCATCTTTCTTCTCTTCTTCTTTCTTCTCTTCTTCTCTCTTCTTTTCTTCTCCTTTTCTTGTTTCATCTACATATGTTTTATCTTCTTTCTCCTTCTCACTAGTCTTAGCCTTATTTTTTTCTACATCCTTCTCTTGTTGTCCATCCTTGTCATCTGTTATGTTATATATTGACTTCCATAATTTTGTGGACTATTTGACAACTTCTTCAATTTTGTTTTGTAGGATGCTAAAGGCTCTATACTTTGGTGCAAATTTGCCACCATGTTTCTTGTTAGCCTTAGTTATTTGACCTTTGGTCAAATCAGGCATCCATTGTGCTAGTGTTGATTCTCTTATTTCCTTCTACATTTTTAAATAATAATGCCATTTATTTTCAATAATCTCATATAACTCCCTAGGCATAGTATTGTCTTACTTAAGAGTGTATTCTTAAATTTTGCCATCATGGCATACACTGACTCTTCTATCTTGTTTTGATCCTCTCTACTTAACTTATTGATATCAATATTTTTCAAATTAGAAAAAATTTCATTCTTAACATTATCACAAATTTTATCTATATGTGACCTAGGAGGATGACTTACCACTTTATACTGGTTGATGTCCTCTAATTCATTCTTCTCCTCATCATCAAAATTTGGTTGTGCTACATACTTTCTCCTTTTCTTTTGCACTTCGCCAGTCTACTCAGTGGCCTTCTTCTTTTCTTTCACTTGCTCATTGGCCTTTTGAGTAGAGATCCTTGTAGTGGCTCTTGTTGTAGGTGTCTACTTGGCTTGTGTAAGCTTTGTAACCTTCTTGGATTTGGGCTTGTGTAGAAGTTGTACTTTGGCCTTTCTTTTCTTTGACTTGACTTGTGTTGGTTCTTCCTTGGGTTCTTCTTCCTCTACACTTTCCTCAAAATAACTTATCATAAGAGAGTCAAAGTTGTCTCCCATTTGCTCAATATACTCATTAATTTGAGTAATGGCTAACTTATCTAATTTCTAGTTGACTTTACCAAAAGAAGGAAATTCTTCCAAAACATAGAAGAATATACAGATAAGGACTGATCCAAACTTACATTGGGCACCTTTGGATCTTCTAATTGCTCCAAGATTCTCCATAATTTGTTGCAACAATAATTCTGCCAAATCATATGTATGATCTTTCTTAACAAGTTTGTATGCCACATCCACAACAATACATGGTACACTATTCAATCTACTAGACTGATAGAACTTGTGAGAAATCACTCTCATAGAAAAATTTAGAAGGGGATCTATGATTATGTCAATGGTCATGCCCCTCTTATTCCATTTAGCCTTGATGTTCTTTTCAATGGCTTCTTTGGAATCACTATGCAAGGTCTTGTGCCGATCTAGGGTTGGAAAACTTATAACCCTATGCACTATCATCTTCATTATCTTCAAGGGTCCTCCTTCTAACCACAAACATCCATTGTGTATCCTATTGAGAACAATTCTTATCCATTCTATTTTGAAACCTATGGAGTAAACTAGGGCATGGGTTAAACCCTTTTTCTCAACAATTTGAAATTAATCCTTCAATATCTTGTTATTACATAGTTTATCATATGCTTGAAATATCTCAAGGTCTCCTATTGGACCTATCTTTCAATCATAACACTTCCTTACATCCTACACCATTACGACTTTAGGTGGAATAATGGAGAGTGCACCAAAAAGTTCATTCTTATAAGCCACCTCTAGAATTGGCCTAAATTCTAGTTGTTTCACCTTATTACTAACTAGTTGAACCTCATGACTTTCCTCTTCCTTAGTGTTTTTGGAACTAGATGCCATTTTGTAAAACTGTGGTTTCAAAAGATAACAAACTCTATTACTGCACAGCTTAGCACTTGAAGAATATCTTAGATTGACAAAAATGATGTTGAATCTATGTTGAAATCCATGCAAAAGGCTTCAATGTTGTTTTTTGATCACTTCTATATTCTTCTCATTCTTGTTCTGCATTCAAATGATGAAAAATGATCAAGATTTTGACTTTATACTCTTTTTGAACCTAGTATTAAATGCTTAGTGTACACACAGCTATTCACTTAGCTCTTGAAGATTTCAACATAACTTTGTAATGCCACACTAAACACAAACTAAAAGATATAAAACAAAGAAAAAATACCATAATTGCAAAAAAAAATTAATCATCTTAATACTTGAACAAATACACATATTGAATCATTCTTAATCTGAAAACCTCAATAAGAAATATAATATCATCCATATATGTTTCCATAATGATGTTAATACAAATCAAGTTCAGTACAATAATGTAGTACAACATCTTTTCCAAACTCCTATGTCTAACATAGGAACCCTAAATGCTGTTTCAAAAGTAACTTCAACAATCATCTTTGGTTACTTGCTATACAATCTCGAAGCACCTAGAAAACATACAATAACGCAACACAACATAGCAAGGGGGCTCACTGCACACTAGTATAAAAAGCGTTATCCATCTACATACATGTTAGTATAAACATATACATAAATATAATGCAAATATCTGATTAGTTCAACATCGCATAGTTTCATAAATAATATGCAAGAAGTAAACATTTACTCATCATTGCAAAATTAAACTTGCACTAAGAATAACCCATAAATGAATCATATATATACTAAGGTGTCATCGTTATGGCACTAAGATTCTGCATCCATGTATGGTATGCCCATAGTCAACACATAATGGAATTCTCTATTATACTTGTCAATGACAAAATAGAGATAAGCCTTGTTCTCTGTACTTAACCATATAGGTTTAAGTTATAGGTAAGGAAAATTATCTTTTATATGTAATTAATCCACCCAATTTATTTTAAAGTTATCACTGAATTAATTAACTGAATAGGATAAACCAAATTCAGCCACCTCGATATACATTCATCATAGCTATTCTTAAAATACACCTCAATCAAATATACAAAGAATGTACATGCAACAAATATAAAATCAATATACAACATGATACTACATTCTTTAATCTGTTTGTAACACATCTTATTCTACCAAGTTCAAAGATAAATATAGATAATTTAAACATCAAAAATAAAACCTATAATATTAAGATCACGCAAATACAATTGAACTAGCCTCAGCTCAACAATACTCACAGAATCTTCATACTATACATCAATTTCCAACTAACCAATCCATCTACATTTATCCTCGAATCAACCAAGATACAGATTAAAATGCCTATGATATTCTTGTTTTAAAGGACATACCATCAACAGAAATCATAATCTATCTCATGCTTGAAACAACTTCATTACAATAATGAACTAAAATTCCTCTTTATAATAAAAGATTAATAATTCATAAAATTTAATTTCTAAACATCATATAAATGTTCATTAGAATGCTTCAAAATATATTCAACTAATTTATTTATATCTGGCAGACTTCTATATATCCAGACTTAGTAATATTTTTCTATATAAAAGATCATTATTAATGATATCATATAGATTCAACATTATTTTTAAATAGCCATATCTAAAAACTCAATAACACACGAAACTGCGAGTTAAAATCTAATCATTATGCTAAACCCACAGATTTTGAAAAACTTATAACATGTCAAAAACCGTAACTATCTACAATAAAAGTTCATCATAATTTAACATGCACACTTTCTGTTTAACATGCACACTTTCTGTCCAACATCATTTTCATTCTAGATATTAAGCAATCAATAGCTATGCAATTCTACTATTACAAATATCTTATACAATTGTAAATAAAATTGATTCCCATGCAAAATTCATTAAACGACAATTGTTATAACTGGATGCCTTTCTACATCTTTTTTAACTTAACGAGAAATATGTTGTCGCAGTGTTATAAATTGACTAGAATTCCAATTTCCTTCTAACTATTTGACAAGATATCATAATTGGTGTTGAGAACAACAGTTTTACCAAATTTTCCAAATATTCTATAACATCTATTGCTGATGACAAGTTATTCTATCACAAAAATTCTCCTTGGCATCGACTACCTACAACACACGTTCATAATGCTAACAAATGCTATTACAACATCTAATAAAATTTCAAACTATCCATAAGACTAAATGCCCAACCATAGTTTATGTAGAAGTTCATCTAAGTTTAGCTTCATACAACTCGCATAACACTAAGATTTTAAAATATTGATGTTTAAATGCATACACTGTGGGTCGGACTGAGTCTAATACCCATGTTTATATATCTATATAATTCATAAAATAGGCTCGGGATTTATACCCTCATTTCTTATTGCGAAATAGAGACACATCCTCTAAGTCTCATAAGGCTGTTTAAGAAAGGAAAATGCAAAACATTCCATCAAATACTCATACCTTAACTACATACAACTATATGACAAAATGCCTCTGCTATTACCATAACGACACCGCCCAGTTTCCAAATCTCATAAAAGCAAGATAACTAAAACCTGACAGCATAAGAATTTCCAGATTGAAATTGAAACATAATGCCCATTAACACAAAGTATCAGCTGCTCGATAGCCTTTTATGATATTCTAACACTATACCTTAAATTTTCTAATACATCATTCTCAATGTTCCATGTTAACCAAAACCCCAAACCCAAAATCACTTGCACAAAAATATGTAACTAGTTCCACCTTAAACATATGAGAACTGTTTACCAATTACCATCAAATGATATACATCAAAGCTCAAAAAAAATAGAGCTTGACTTAGTGGAAGTCGAGACACCACATTTTAACACATTTCCATAACATAAGACCAAAACTAAACAACACGCAAAGTTTCCATAGTGGTCATGATATACCCACATCCATTTTTGGATGTACACAGAGTTCAACAACTTAATTTTGAACCCTACATACACCCAACCATGGGTGTTGATATATACAAAACTGTAACAAATCATTTTAAACGACATATTTTTCAATTTCAAAAGAAAACACACAGCAAAGCAGAGTATAGGGTTATAAGAGAGGCCCCCTGTATATGAGCAATGTTAGTATGCTAATAGAAACCAAATTTAAATAAAGCTTCTACAAACTAAACAAAATTCATAAACTTCAAGATAGACTAAGATGAGCTCTCAATTGAAAATATGAGCCATTAATAGGCTCTCTCAATGAGAAGCTCTCTTGTTGAGTGGCTTTATCTAAATGGATAGGATGTATGCTCAATATGCTTCCAAAGGCTTCAATGGATGATTGTGAATTTTTGGTGTGGATAGATGGCTTTAGTATGGATTTGGCTCTCAAAATAGCATTATAACTTTACTTCATGGATTGTGTTATTTTGCAAAGGGGAAGGATCCAATTTATAGGCCAGAGGCTTGAGGGATTGAGGGCTAAGATGCAAGGATGGGAAAAATCTCATGGAGGGCTTAGATTGCATGAGAGGAGAGCACATGGATTGTGCTTCCTTATAGCTAATCAAGGAGTGACACATGTCACATGGTGAGAGGATGGAGGAAAGGGGAAGGATGAGTCAACAAATGAGGCTCAAGGGATAAAATCTTCATAAAGACCCTCATAATGACTTGTAAGAGCAATAAAAGGGCTTGGAAGAGTCATTTATGGCCTAGTGGACTTCATAAAGTTTTATGGTTGAGATATTTTGAGGGTGATGAGAGCAATTTTGACTTGGACTTGATTAGGAAGGTTTTAAGCTTGTTTAGGCTTGTGCAAATGATTAGAGGATGGATTAGGATGGTTTAGGATTAGCTTAGGGATAGGCAAGTGGATTGCAATTAATGAGGGTGGGTGAAGGAGGAGATATTTGTTAACTTTGGCTTGAGTTAGCAAGTCTTAACCCATGTTTAGGGAATGTGACATGGTTAGGAGGGGATTAGGATTAGTTTTAAAGACATCTTCTAGAAGAGTCTAGACTTTGGATGAGGATAAAGACTTTCTAGAATAGTCTAGAATTTCCTAGGATGAGGATGAAGACTTTCTAGAAGAGTCTAGAACTTCTTAGGATGAGGATAAATTAGATTTTTAAGAAATAAATAAAGTTTTATTTATTTCAAGGGTTTGGGTTGAGGAGATATTTATTAAAACTTTTTTAATAAACATGAGGATTAATATTTAATTTTAATTAAATATTTTGAGTTGGGGTTAGGGGTAGGAAATGATGAGATTAGCCTTTAATCAAAATTAAAGAAGGATTAGAAGATTTTGGCAGAGGTTATTGGTCAAGTTTTGGGCAAAAAATAAATTATTTATTTATTTTGGGTTTTTTGGTCAATTTATTAATTAAATAATTAATAAATAAGGAAATAATGTCTAAATAAGATTTAAACATTTTTGGGAGGGATTCCTTAATTAAATATTTTTAATTAAGATAAAGGGATTTAATGGCATAAAAATTAATTAATTAATTAATTAATTAATTAATTAATTAATTAATTAAATAATTAATTAATAAATGATGATGTCATCAGGACTTTTTCAGAAAATAAAAATACTTTATTTTCTAAAGGTTTTTAGGTGTCTACACCCCCTACCTCCAAAATCTGAAAAGGTGAACAAACGCTCAACCCAATGCTCTGAGATTTAGCTTGCCTCCAAAGCCCTAAAAATTGAATCGATAGCCTTGTGAGAAACCTCAAAAGGAATAACTGTAGCTGAGAGCAATACAAAAAACTGAGTCTCATAAAACAGAGCTCCTTTCCAACCATGTTTCCTATTCAATAGCAACACCACACAGGTGGTTTACTTCACAAAGCAACCGGCCCAAATCCTAGCCAAAACCCTGTAATCTTCAACACCAAGATGGAATGGCCTACTCATTCCAAAGTGCCATTACTTCCCACCTTCATGCATTAATTCAACTGTAGTACTGGGTATAATGACAACCCATATTCACCGCCACATATTGTCTTTTGAAAACAATATCATATGACCCTTTCAT
Organism: Cupressus sempervirens; assembly: GCA_028749045.1. Classification (NCBI taxonomy): domain Eukaryota; kingdom Viridiplantae; phylum Streptophyta; class Pinopsida; order Cupressales; family Cupressaceae; genus Cupressus; species Cupressus sempervirens. Next base: position 659,181,942 of record CM053786.1, read on the forward strand.
AATATTAGAAACCCTCCTAGGGTTTTATGAAAATAACTTCCATGCTTATCTTAAAAGAATATAGTTAATTCTTAACATGAATCAAATTAGAAATGCAATGCCTAACATATTACTTCAATGCTAAAGTCATGCAATCTATTATTTAATTAAATTCACTACCATCCAACTCAAAATTAGCATCTATTCTAAGTTCAAACATGCATTAAGAATCAACGTTATCAGTCAGTTCAAAATTGTTGAATCCTTATCACAATTAAACTGACATAAACAGATAATGATCACTATAACTGTATCAACATAGACCAAATTTAACTAACTAAATTTAACAAATTAACAAACAAAGTTTGATAATATCAAAGCAATGAACTTGAATCACAACAACAACTGAGGCAAATAAAGAGAAATAGGAAAGAGTAAGGTCAGGCATGATAAACTTGGCTTCCATTGGTTCTCGATCACTCTACTTCAACTAGATTTATTCTTCGCTTGGCTTCCATTGAATTTTCCAACTCAGCATCAACTATTAACTCGGTCACAACTGACTGCTCAACTTTTACTAACATTTACTCAGCATTTGAGGATAGCTCAAAAACACTGGTGAAAATTTTTAGTTTTAACTTTGTATCTTGATTCATGCTATTTTCTTCTTTGCAGTGCTTGTTTGTCTTGGGACTAACGTATGATGTAGCTTTTTATATCAATCCCATGCACCTTTCCATGCTTAGTTGGATGAAGTGTGACCACTTGACCTCTTGGGTGAAGTGATCCCTCCATTTGATGAGGTACACTTGGGTAAAAGCACAAATTTGTGTCACCTTTTATAAAGGAGAAGTGATATCAAAATTTAAAGTCTTCAAATTTAATGACATAAAAGTGGCATTTGTGCTTAGAATTTGAAGATGATGTAAACTAATGAAATGTATCAAATTAGATGAAGTTTATGTCTATAATTATTATTTTTTAAATTGAGTGAAATTTTTATGTATTTTTTAAATTTTTTAATATTGGATTGTTGAATTTCCTTTGATGCTGGATAATCCTTTTCATGTTAGATGAGTATTAATTTTTGAATGTCTTTCTAGAAGTGATCGATAGAGAAACTTGTTCTCTCCTTTTTATGTATTCATGTTTATTTGATTTCTATTATCAAATTTTCCCCCTATCTAAGAATATAAGGGAAGCCTAAATACTTTTAGGTTAAAAGTAATTCTTATTTCAAAGGAAGTTTTAATTGAAGATCTAATAAGGAAGTTGAACCTTACCAAAATTCACAGAGGAATTGAAGAAGTTGAAATTCCTCAACTGTTGGAAGAATTTATTTGTCTTATGGACTTGGGCATAGAAGTTTTATTCATTTCTTTTTATTTAATGACAAATCTATCCACCAACACATTCTTATTATCAGGTGCTCTACAATTCCTTGCAATATGTCCAGGATTGTTAAACTTGTAACATACAAATTGTTTCCTTTCTCCATTGGGTTTTTCTCCATTATTATATCTACTTAGTGATCTTCCTCTTTCATTACCTACAAGGTTAGTGTTCCTAAACATTATACTATTTGTATTATTACTATCAAACTTAGGTTTCTTACAATCTATTGGTTTATGTCCATAACCATGATAATTATAAGAATAGAAATTAGTAATAGGTTTTAAAGACTTACCTATGCAATCTCTTTTCATATGACCAATTTTGTTGCATATGAAAAATCTACCTCTAAATTCATGTCTGACTTCCTTGGGTGGTTCATCTTTCTTAGGTTTATCAACTTGCTCTATTTTCTTAGGCTCATCATGTTTCATAGATAAATCAATTAGTTAATTCTCTTTAGATACTTCAGTAGTAATGCTTGATTCAATATTACTTAGATCAAATTCTTTTGAGGATTCAACAATTTGATCTAGTTCTTTTCTAATTTCAACTTTCTTGGCAATTTTCTTTCCAATAAGGTAACCAAGGCATGTCTTGTCATAAGGTCTCTGGTGAAATATCTATTCATCAATTTTCTCACTACTAGAATAAAGTTTCTCTAATTGTTTGTTAGCTTGTGTGAATTCTCCTTTCACAATGGTATTGTACTTTTCTAATTATGCATGCTCAATATTAATAGAATCTAATTCATATGTTACTTGGCTCAGCTGGGATCAAAGGTCTATATTCTCATATTTTAGATCATGTTCACTCTTACTACTGTCTTTCTTAAGACTCAATTGAATTTCCACAATTTTCAACTCATGTTTCAAGATCTCATTTTCTCTCTTGAGGTTTCCTACTTCATCATTGTCACTAGTGTGCACATATGATTTCTTACTAGATTTCAGATCATTTATCTTGTCTTTCAATTTACCAATGTAGACTTTTGCATCTTCATATATGTCTTTGAAGTTGTCTCTTTCTTCTATAAGAAGATCAATCTATTCAAGAGCTTCTTCAAGATTTCTCCTTAACTATTCCATATCCATAGTGATCTTACTCAAGTTGTTAAGCCTCTTTAGAGTAACTAGGCTCTGATACCAATTGTTAAAAATAGCTAATACTTAGAGGGGGTGGGGTGAATTAGTATTCTACAAACTTTTTCCCATAATTCAATATTGTTAATTACTTTATAACTTTCATATGAAAGTAAACCAACAATGTCGAACAATAAATATAACTATACAAAAAGAGAACTCATAACACCATTATTTGTTAACTAGGGAAACCTTGGCCAAGGGAAAACTTTGATGGGGATGATAGCCACTAGACGATTCACTAAAAAAAAGAATCATGTTAAGGATATTGACCTTGTTAGGAGTCTATGAAATACATATAGTATCTCGAGTCCTTGTTAGAGTACTAGGCCTTATTAAAATCCTCAATCATGTTAAGAGTTTCTTCAACTCTGATTGGATTTGGTAGATCAAATACAATGTATGCAAGAAGAGCTCACTCCCCCAACATGCAATAAGAAATAATGTTCTTCACAAGTATAGGTATAAATGCAATATCTTCTCACGACCAAAACTCACACTTTCTCTAATCATACATCAAATTAACATTATCATATTTCCACATTCCATTTGTAAAGAAAATTATTTCTAGATTTGATTGTGTGTGTTTTTTAATCATCAACATTTCAGATCATACTACATGATCCATCATCTGGATGAGAAAGTGTAGGATACTATAGGTATCATTTAAGCTATCCATACAATAGTTCACATGTTGTACATCTTACACATATTCTTCACACTCTTTATGAAACACAAGATCTTTATTTATATCTTGCAAATTAACAAATCTCTACTTAGTCAGCCTTCATGTCTTCACACACTTGACATAATATAAAATCACTTATGGATCAATATCTATAATGTTGGCCCATCATGATTAAGTAATTTTATTTTCACCAAAATAATTCCTTAAGTCATACAATCCAATTCTCTAATATGCTTTGTTCTACTCTATTAAATACTTGAACTAGTAGTTTATCTATAACTATCATCATATTGTTCCTACACATCTGTGCATTTACCTATGTCATCATGAAATTTTCAAAATCTATCCTCAACTATGCATGAGCTATCTTGAAGTGTGTCATCTGTACACATCACATATGTCTCTATATTGCTACAAACTATCTAACACTTAGACAATTTTCTAACTCTAAATGCATAAATGAAATGTTAAATACATGTTACCATAAATGACAACTCTCTATACCTCTAATAGACCATATTTCCAACAAACCAAAAAATTTAGTATCACAAAATACCAAATCATTTGGGCTAAGTTCTAGTGTGGATTTCATCCTTCCACACTATTATGCTCTTCTATTTCTAATACTAATTTGATGTAGAGAATTATAGAATAAACCTTAAATCACCAACCCAATTAAATTATTAAATTCATCAAAGTATTTAGTATATTATAAATTTATTGAATAAAATAGTATCCCTTATCAACAAATCATTTCACTAAACCTTACACACTACTATAGAATCCAAATCATCATTTTTCACCAACCAATATACCCCTAGCATCCAAATAGTAACTTACTACACCCACATACCTTACTTCCTTTAGTACTTTCAAGAAACACAAAAAATTAGTAGTTCATATTACAAATATCCCTTGACACCTATTAAGTCTTATTATAAGTCAACCTTATCTTTAGAAACCTTCAATGAGATATAACAATTAGTATCAACTTAATATTGGGTAGGCCTTGCCTTTCATGGAACAATATTCTATTAGGATTAACCTCAAACAATAATAAGAGTTACATACAAATATAACCAATATCATGAAATAATAGATCACACACAAGAGAACATAAGACATAAAGATTTAATGTTGTTCAGCCGATCCCTGGGCTACATCCACCAACAACAAGTCCAATATTCTTATTATCCAGTGATTACAATCTGCAATCCCTTATAGTTCAATATTGTCGCAAGAAGCTACAATATCACCATTACATTATGAAATCCCTAACCCTAAGACATTTTATACAGGATTTTTTTTTCTTACAAAAGTAGGGCTAGAATAAATCATCTAATAGAAAAATAGCCACTGATGCCTTTTACAATATAAGGTCATTTTTGGCTTCGAGGGTAGTGCCCCTGAAAACCCCCACAAGGGCATTTCCCCTTGACTCCATCTTGGGGGAACTACCCCCAAACCCCTATAGAAATAATCTAGGGAGAAACCATGTTGAATAAACTTCTGAATCTAATTAGGCTCCATATCAAAACAATCTCCCACTTGGAGCGTAATCAAACTCCACACTAATAACCTCCCACTTGAAGACTTATCATAGCATTTCTAAATCTATAGCTCCCACTAGAATATCAAATGACCCTAGACTTTTTTGTTCTTTTATTCAGTTCAAGCTAAAAGACCAACCAAAGCTAAAGAGGAGTTTAGCTTCTCCCTTGTTACTACCTTGGTAAACATATCTATTGAATTATCATCTATATGTATCTTCTATAGATTTAACAGTCCATCATCCAAAACTAAATAAATGAAGTGGTACCACAACTAGATGTGTTTTTTCTTTGAATGGAAAGAAGAATTCTTCAAAAGATGAATGGCACTCTAGCTATCTATGAACAAATAATTATCCCTCGATGGGTGTCCTAATTCTTCCATGAAAAACTAAAGCCATATCATCTCCTTAGCTTCCTTTGTAGTAGCAACATACTTTTCCTTTGTAGTAGATAAAGCATTAACCTTTTGCAATCAAGAAACCAAGTTCACTATTGCCCCAACAATAGTAAATACATAACCAATAGTACTCTTCTTGGTATCAATATCCCCAGCCAAATCTAAGTCAACATAACCCTCTAAATTAGTAGTAGAGCCCCCAAAATGTAAACACTTACTAGATGTTCCTCTCAAATATCTAAGAATCCATTTAACTACATTCTAATGCTCAATTCCTAGATGACTCATATACCTGCTAACAACTCCCACTACATGTGCAATATCTAGCCTAGTACATACTATAGCATACATGAAGCTTCCTATAGCTAAAGTGTGGTGGGCCCATAACCCTTATGTCCCAAGATCATAACTTGGTTCTTATACCACTTGTTAGGATTAACCTCAAATAGAAATAATAGTTGCCTTCAAATATAACCAATATCAAAAAATAATAGATCACACAGAAGAGAACACAAGACACAAAGATTTAACATGGTTCACCCATTCCCTGGGCTATGTCCACCAATAGCAAGTGGAATATTACTATTATCTAGTGATTATAATCTACAATCTCTTATAGCTTAATACCATCACAAGAAGCTACAATATCACCATTACATTTTGAAATCGCTAACCCTGAGTCATTTTATATAAGATTTTTTTTCTTACAAAACTAGGGCTACAATAAGTTATCCAATAGAAAAATAGTAGTCGACACCTTTTACAATATAAGTTCATTTTTGGCTTTGGGGGTGCTACCCCCAAGAACCCCTATGAGGGCATTGCCCCTCAACCCCACCCTATACAGTGATATGGAGCACACCTAGGGTGCTACCCCCAAACCCTCATAGAAATAATCTAGGGAGAAACCATGTTGAATAAACCTCCAAGTCTGATTAAGCTCCACATCACAACATATTCCTCATTCCTCCAAAGCCTATTTGTTAACCACCCAACTATAAAAGTATACTATTCAAAAAATACATTCATTGGGAGTTCCAACCATAATAAAAAAGTATAAACCATATCCTTTAGTTATTATTAACCTACCAAAGCAATCAACATGATAAATTCTTATATATTCTATCTAATATCCATAATGGATACTGACAATAAAATTTGTAAAGAAATCACAATTTGATCAATAAGAACAATAGATAAAATAATCATCTTTCAAAGGGTATTTGGAAATTCTATTGCCTTTGATTAAAGGTTATTATATCTATCATAGTTCTATTATTAGCATTATATCAAACCTATTGTTAAATGAATGAAAATTTCTATTATTATAATTTTTAGTTTGTATACATCAAATTAGATTTGTATCATTCATCAAACTAATTCTCCTTTAAATTATAAGGAAACTATGAGTTATCTTACCCATTTTCCATCATTCAATACCTTTAAGAATCACTCAAACATCTATAATAATTAGAAATTGCATTACATTGTCAAAAAACATAAGAGTTCACTAAAAGAGTTAACTAGGGCATCATTTATCTTTCCAAAGACAAATCTATTAGATGCAAAACGTGTTGGAGTTTACCAGTGAGAAATATACTTCTAAAGGGCAGGGTGGGGGGGTGAATCAAAAGTTCAAATCTCTAACCAATAAAACTTTTTATTCCAAAAACAATAAATGCATGAACATGTTGAAATAACATGTAAAGTAAATGCATCCGCATAAACACTTGACACCATATATGATTACCTAGAAACCCTCCAAATAAGAAGGTTAAACTGGGGTGGGGATGACAGCCACAATTCTTCACTACTACAGCAATAAAGTTCACCTATTAAGGTTAATAGTTTGACCATTTTCATGATCTGCCCTGTTAAAGGCTTACAAAGGATTGTTAGATCCTACCCTGTTAAATGATTTCACATCCTACTAGAGTTGTACTTGTTTAAAGGATTTCTGAGCATTCACTTGGAATGTCACCTTGTTAAAGGATTTCACAATGATTGTTAAATCAACCTTAATCCTAAGGATTTCACCCTGTTGATATAATTGTTAGAAAGTAACACTAGAATGTTTGATCTGACAACTTACAATCTAGTATGGTTGATTTTAGATCTCAATTCAATCCATCTTGATCCTTTTTGATATGATATGAAATTTTTGTATCCTCGATCCTCTATTCTGCAAATTGATTCTGTAATTGTGTTCTTCTTCTAAGTCACCTTGAATGCCTTCTAGACAATTCACCCCTTTTCCTCCTTTTCTTTTCTCACATGAATCTCATTCAATCCTTTGAAATATGGGGCTTTGAATTCCTTATAAATATTTTGTGACTTAGGGTTAGGTATGAATCTATGGCTAAGATTCATCCTTTTTGCCTCTTCAGCATTCCATTTTTCTGATTGGTTGCATGTTGATTGCATGGAGAATCAAATAGATTTGATCTTATCCTCTAAGCTTCAAGATCTATCCATAGGGAAGAAAAAGAATGGTTTACATAGTTGTTTGTGCCTTCACAAAGAACTATGTCCATTTTGTGTTACTCAGTACTTGGTAATGCTGATGCTTGACACTTGCTATAATTTTGTCTAGCTCACACCTAAACTTTCTCGTCATCTACTATTCACTCTGTACTTGAACTTGCTCGGCACTTGAGTAACTTGGCACATGAGTGACTTGACACTCATTGCAACTCAGCATCTATACATATTATACTTGGCATAGACTTAGTAAATATCTTAAGTGTGTTGACACTCAATTGTCAAAACCAATCTGAGATCAACAATATCCCCCTTTGACATGAGTGTCAAAACACTTAACTATACATGATGAATCTAATCTCCCTTGAGTATAATATATTTGTAGTTTAGCATATATACAAAACTTTAAAACTATTCAAAATTTTGTAATGGACTATATAACTCAAAAAAATTTAACTCCCCCTAAGTTAATGTGCCTTTTATGTATCCACAAATATCTCTAAGTAGATTTTCCTATTGTTGATATTCTTTGTCTTTAATCATTTTGATACTCTTTATCTGATATTTTTTGTTTTTGCTTATGTGATGTTTACTCTACTATTTACTCCCCCTTTGTTTTCTCTTCTCTCTATTTACTTTATCTCCCCCTTTTTGACACTTATGTCTGAGGGTCTACACACTAATTGTGTATTTAGCCAAAAAATTCTAATTGACTTCCATTACAATCTTTAGAAAAGCATCCTAGTTGTCTATTGCAACATCTAAGGATATGATTTGGATGACTATCTCTACTATGAGATGAACTAAGCTATCCAAAGTTGAAAGATTAAGATCTTTCTTTAGCATTTTTTTAGCATAGGCTAGTTCCTTCTATAGTATTTCCATGTGAGGGATCATGGAAGCTTGAATGTGGACTAGCTTGTCTCTTGTGTTAGCCTCTTTTGTTGTTAATACAGCTAGTTCCTTTTGTGTGTGAAGCATTGTATGGAAATGCTTCTCACTACGAGCTTGGCTTTGTGGTAATTGCATACCAAATATTTTCAAATTTATTTCCAAACATAGAATCCTCTAGTTCATTTCTTGTGTGAAGAGTGTGGGGTCACAAAATTTTTTGTATAGTGAGAATATATTCTCAAGTACATTCTTCACTTTTTCAATTTTTGTAGCCAGTTCTACTTGCGATAGTGCTATTTCACTTGATATCTTCTCATTAACTTTACCTTCAAGTTTCTTTTCAGACCATTCCATGGATTTTGCATTAGTATCCTAGTCCTCATTTGTCACCTACTTAACAATTTTTGATAATTTCTCTAATATAGGCTTGGTTTCATTGGGTTTTTGCAAGCTAAAGGCATCTAAAAAGATGTATGCGATCTGCTAAAGTGCTTTCCTTTGTTTATACTCCTTCGCGATTATTTCTTGTTTCTTCTTTCTCTAATGCCTCTTGCATCACATTGATCTATTCTAAGGTCATGGTTGCATAGTCATATTTTGGTATAGTTATTTCTTCATCTAGTGTTGGGTCTCCATAGTGAAGTACCCTTGCAACCTTTGTTGAGATCAAACCTAGTGCAAAAATTTGAAGTGGTATTGCATGAATGCTTAGCTTCTAAAGGACTTTGGTAGGAGTACTAGTTGTTGGTAAACTAACCAATGTCTATATGGCTTCTTGCTCCTTCTCTTTTGGAATTTCCTTATCTTCATCTTATTTACCTTGATCAGTCACAATTACTTGTCTTGCACCTTGAGTTTGTGAGTTAGGTATAGATACCTTGGTCTATCTTTCTTGATCATTTGTAGGCTCCTTTATAGTCTGAGTCTATTGTCCAATCATCACAACTTTTATCATGGTGTCAACCTTTGCTAATGTATCCTCTAATTTTTGTACTAGAGATTGATTACTAGTAGCTATAGGGATGACAAAAGGTGGTTCTTGTGTATTCACCTTATCCCTAGTGATGTCACCTACTACTTTCTATAGCTCATCCACACTTACCAATACTGGATTATCACACAATTTAGCTTGTAGTGTGGATTGGTCAAGGATCTTCTTCAAATCCTTTGTAGTTAATGGATTAATGTTTTGAGGTGTTTTATTAGGAACATCTTTCACTTTTATTGTGTCTATAGGTGTTTTTTTATCATGTGGGGGGCTTAATGCTAGCAATTTTTGTCTTGCACACTTTGTTATGTTTGCTGCCTCTCAGTTGTTGTTGTTTCACCTTCCTTTTGTTGTGTCTCCTCCACTGTGTTATCTCTCTTTTCTTTCTCAATTTCTCCTTTCTTATCATTATCATCATCTTCTCCACTATTCCTTCCCTTAAATGGATCCTCTTGTCCTTCCTTGATAGTAGTCAAGCCATATATCAACTTCCACATTTGAGTGGATTGCTTTACAACATCCTCAATCTTATTTTGTATAATGCTGAAGGCTCTATATTTGGGTGCAAATTTACTACCATGTTTCTTATTTGAATTTGTGATATTCCCTTTTGAAAATTTTTGGATCACTTGTGCTAGTGTAGATTCTCTTATTTCCTTTTCCATATTTAGGAAATAGTGCCATTTGTTCTCAACAATTGAATACAAATCTTTAGGCATTGTGTTGTCAAATTCAAGAGGTGTGTTCTTGAATTTTTCCATCATGGCATACGCTAATTCTTCTATCATATTCTTATATTCTCTACCAAGCTTATTAAATTCAATATTTTTCAATCTTGTTAGGTTTGCATTATCCCTAACATTATCACAAATGTTTTCAAAATCAAACTTGGGAGCATGACTTACCACTCTAAACTGACTTGTGTCTTCTAACTCAATCCTTTCATCATTAGTCTCTAGTTGTGTAACATATTTTCTTCTTAGTTTCTTCTACACATAACCTTGTTGTTTGGTAGCCTTTTTCTTTTCTTTTACTTGTTCCTTAGCCTTATGAGTGGTGGCCCTTGTGTTGGCTCTTGTAGCTAGAGTAGTAGGCTTTGCAAGGCTTGATTTTGCTACTTTCTTTCCTTTTGGTTGTGCTACAGGCTATGTTTTACCATTCATCTTCTTTGGTTCTTGTTTAGTTGGTGCTTCCTTGGCTTGTTCCTCCTTGGCACCTTCTTCTTTTGCATCTTCACCCATGCCTTGGGTTAGGGCAAGGGGTTCTTGGCCTTGCTCTTCTTCTTCCTCATCTTCTTCTTCATCATTAACTTCATCTTCAACACCTTCTTTGAATTTAGCATTCAACTTCTTCATCATTTCATCTTTGTTTTTCAAAGTTGAGGTAGTTTTCAACTCCATTTAAACTTTTGATTTGACAACATCATAATTACCAAAAAAATTAACTAACTTATCAACTTCTTTTGCAAGAAGTGCGGTGATGGTAGTTGATGCTTCATCAATGTTGATCTCATATCCAAAGGCCTTAGCCATCTGACTCTAAGCACTACAGCCTGAATGTATGTGTAGTCAATGTCTACTAGCAAATAGATGTCATTATAATGTTGCTCTACTAGTGAAACTGGAATTCTCAACATTTGTTTCATGGATTTCTTGAGTTCTTCAAAGTAACTAGTCATTACTAACTCAAAATTATCTCCCATTTATTCAATGTATTCATTGATTTGCACAAAAATTCACCTATTGGTCTTCCATCTTAACTTACCAAAAGGTGGGAACTCATTTTTCACATAGAAGAATATACATACCAAAATTGAACCAAATTTTCATTGAGCACTTTTAGATTTCCTTATTGCTCCTAGGTTCTCCATTATTTGTTGCATTTGAAGTTCTACCAAATCGTAGGTGTGATCTTTCTTTACAATCAATAGCAAAATAAAGAAGAGGGTTGGTGATGGTATCAATTATCATTCTACGTTTGTTCCATTTTACCCTTGTATTTATCTCAATTACTTCTTTTGAGTCACTCCTTAGGGTCTTGGGCTGATCTAGGGTTCGGTAACCTGTAACCCTATACACAATTTTCTTTGTAATCTTGATGATTCCATGCTCTAACCATAGGCATCCATCATGGATTCTACTTAGGACAATTTTGATCCATTCAATTTTGAAGACAGTTGGAAAATCTAGGGCCTGAGTTAAGCGCTTTCTTTCCACAATGTTAAATTCCTCCTTTAACACTTTGTTTTCACATAGTTTGTTGTATGCTTGTCTGATTTCCATGTCTCCAATGCCTCCTACCTTGTAATTATAACACTTCCTCACATCTTGGACCATTACAACCTTAAGTGGAATGATAGATAATGTGCCTGCCAGATTATTCTTATATGAAACTTCTAGTATGGCCCTAAAATCTAGTTGTTTGACCTCATTGCTAACCCATTGAACTTTGAATGGTTCTTTCTTTTTCATAGGTTTTGAACTTGACACCATTTTGATAACTAGGGTTTTACAAATATAAAATTGTGTAGCTCAATAGGTGAAGAATTCCTTTTGAAATCTATTAACTGATGCTTGATCATTGTTGGAATCCATGCAAATACTTCAATCTTGCTCGTATATCACTTCTTCACTCCTGTTTGCTATTGCTCTAGATTCACAATGATGAGAAAGATGTGAAATTCAACCTTATACCCTTTCAAAATATAGCATTTATTGCATGGTATGTATACAGCTGTATAACTTGACTTCAATACAATTTCTGCACAAGTCAACATCTATAGGAATTTCACCCTCACTTGGCTACTGCTAACATTACCTTTACTCAACAACCTCTACTTACTCGAGTCCAACTGGATTTTTCTGACAACTTGGAAAATCCTAGCATTTAATCAACATCTGAAGAGCACTTGACACACTCAACAAAAATGTGAAAACTTGAAGATTTGACCTAGGATTTTCTTATTGACTTGCATCTTTATTCATGCTAATTTATCCTTTTCAACACTAAATTATCTTAGAACTAATGTATGAATAAACTTCTAAATATCAGTTCCACATACCTTATTTTACTTAGTTTGATGAAGTGTCATCACTTGACCTATTAGGTGAAGTGATCCCTTCATTCAATGTATTACTTCCATCTCTTTTCTTCCATGTCTTGTTCATCTCTCCTTTGATGTGTTCAACATCTACCTTGCCTTTTCCTTTGTTTAATTCTAAATTAGGTGCTTTTGACCTTGTTAAGCAATGCTTGTTGATATGACCAATCTTCAAACAACTAAACCATGTAGTCTGTCTCAACCATCTGTTGTAGTTATCACTAAAGTGTGTTCTTATGCAATTTCTATGGATTTTTCCATACTCTTGACAATAATGACAGCTATGTCTTGTATTGTAATCCCAATAATAAGAGTTTTCATTGCTTCTTCCCTTTGTTGGCTTGTTTGATGATCATATGTACTTGGATCTGCATTCATAGGCTCTGTATCCATGCTTTTGATAGTTGTAGGAGTAACCTTCAAATCTTGGTGCATGCATAGTTCCAATTTTTTATTCATGTGCCTGATGACCTTACTTTTTGCACTTATGACAATGACCCATGTTTTTAGGTTTGTCATGTTGATTTTCATTCTTGCTCCTGCACACATTAGTAGTATGTCCTTTCTTACCATAAAAATGGCAAGTAGGTTTGAAATTCTTACATTTTCCATTTCTTTCTTTAGTACTCTTAGGTGATTCTCCTTCTTCAGTGCTGATATAGCCTAGCCTTGATGTATCATTGTTGGATCTTGGAGATTTCAATAGTTTCTCAAAGTCCTTCATGGCTTCATTTGGCTTTTTGAAGCTCTTGAAAATCTCTCTCTATTCTTAGATCATTTTGTAGTTGTCCATTCTGCAACTTTAGTGTGGTGATTTCAATGTCTTTGACATTTAGCTCATGATGAGAATTCATCATCTAGCTTAGGGTGTCTGGTTGCATGTTAGAGATTTTGGCAAGCTCAATTGACTTATCTTACAGTATTTTGGCTCAATTTCTCTTGTCTTCTTCTATCTTGACCTTGTCTTCAATGGCTCTCTTCTTTTTTTCTGTCACTTTACATAGCATCATGGCTTGTGATTCTTGTTCCAATTTGAGATTTCTAAATTCTTCAACTTGTGTCCTATTCTTTTCCATCAGATCTATAATTGCTACATTGAATTCATTTGAGTCTCCACTTGCAAATAAATTTGTGGTGTCAATCTCTTTGTACTGTGTGTCATTTTCTACAATGGCAGTGTCTTTCCTTCTCTTTAAGGATTTTCTCAATTTCTCCCTAGCTTCTTCTAGTGAGTTCAAAATGAGTTGAATCCCAATTCCTTGGTTCTTTATAATCTTTCCCAGTTTCATGTACACCTCCATCTCAAGATATTTTCTCTAAGTTGTGAGGCTTCTCCTAATGAGAACTAGGCTCTAATACCAATTGTTAGAATTTACAAGTGGCAAATATACTTTTGAGAGGTGGGTGAATCAGAAGTTCTAATTTCTAACTAGTAAAACTTTTAATTTCAAAAACAATACATGCATGAACATATTGAAATAAAATGTAAAGTAAATGCATCCACATTAGCACTTGAAACCATATATGATTACCTAGAAACCCTCCAAATAAGAAGATAAAATTGGGGTGGGTATGACACCAACAACTCTTCACTACTGTAGCAATAAAGTTCACCTGTTAAGGTTACATAGTTTTGACATTTTCATGATCTACCCTGTGAAAGGCCTACCCTGATAAAGGCTTACAAAGGATTGTTAGATCCTACCCTATTAAAAGATTCCACACCCTGCTAGAAGTGTACCTATTTAAAGCATTTCTAAACATTCACTTGAATGTCACCCTGTTAAAGGATTTCACAATGATTGTTAAATCAAACTTAATCCTAAGGATTTCACCCTACTAATACAATTGTTAGAAAATAATAGTAGAATGTTTGATCTAAAAACTTACAATCTAGTATTGTTGATTTCAAATCTCAATTCAGCTCATCTTGATCCTTTCTAATCTGATATCAAATTGATGTATCCTTGATCCTCTATTTGCAAACTAATTTTTCAATTCTCTCCTTCTTCTAAGTCACCTTGAATACCTTCTAGATAATTCACCCCTTTTCCTCCTTCTTTTCTTTGCTCACATGCATCTCATTTAGTCCTTTGAAATATGGGGCTTTGACTTCCTTATAAAGATTTTATGACTTAGGGTGAGGTATGAATCTACAGCTAAGATTCATACATTTTTCCTCTATGTCATTCCATTTTTCTAATTGGTTGCATGTTGATTGCATGGAGAATCAAATAGATTCTATCTTATCCTCTAAGCTTCGAGACCTATCCATAAGGCAGAAAAAAAATGGTTTACATAGTTGTTTGTGCCTTCACAAACAACTATGTCCATTTTGTGTTACTCAATACTCGGTAATGTTGATGCTCGGTACATACTATAGTTCTATCTAGCTTTGCACCTAAACTTGCTCGACATCTATTGTTCGCTCGACACTTGAACTTTCTCGGCACTTGAGTAACTTGGTACATGAGTGACTCAGCACTCGTTGCAACTCAACATCTATACATATTATACTCAGAATGAACTTAGTAAATATCTTAAGTGTGTTGACACTCAATTGTCAAAACCAATCTAAGATCAACAAAACTATCTCCATTTCAAGGATATGTGAGTTCCCTATAAAATACCCAAGAATTATAATATTTGGATGGTTAATATTTAATACATTTACAAACCCTTTACCATATCTCTATAACCAAGGGTTTGAAAATAATTTTAGGAAAACCCACTCATTCTTCTACCCTTGTTCATGACCGAAGCCTAAACATTTTATAAAATAAAGTTAACTCATTATATAATATCTTCAAATTGTGACAAATGTGACTAACTCAAAGTAACTGTCTAAAATTTTGATTAAAAAACATCAAAACATATGTTTATTCATCAGCCAAATATAATACAAGTTATTTTAATGGTGTCTACTATCATTTCTAACCATTCTACAATCACCATTTCAAGTATTTGCATCCCAAAAGAAGGATGACCACTTGACATCTACCAACCTACAAGAAGCATGGCAATAACTAGAAGTGTGCAAAATTTGATCTTTACCAAAATTCCTCCAAATTAATCACACACCCTTAAACTGACCATTAAATGGTTAAAAAATATGTTTTCAACCTATTTGGAAGTTACAAATACCCCTTAGGACCAAAATCCTTCCCTTACATCATTTGTTTGCAACTCTTGCAAATGTTGCATTTTGCAACTTTTTGTCAACTTTTACGCCTTTGACATGACTAACTTATAAATTTTCATGGACATTTGAAATGTAATGAAATTGATTGAAAAAACCCTTTTACAATATTATTTTTCTTCCTTGGGAATATCCACTTACTTGTACCATTTTAGCCAATGAGGACCTAATTGAACAACTTCTTGCAAAAGGTTTGTCATTGCCTTACATAAAGACCCAATATATTTTGAATTACATTCAAATGACCATAAAGATAATCATAAAATAATATTAATCTTGATAGAACCATTTTAACCACCTAGTTTACCTAAGGTACTAGATTCTATTACACTACAAAAAAAATGGCATATATAATTAAAAAGCCTAAGGATAGACTGGTGATTTGATTAGTACACTCAATTATGTCTATGTTGTCATTGATGTCAATTCCAAGAAGGAACAATGACCAATATAGAGCTATGACTAGTGAAGCACATTAACCTTATAATGTGAGACTCCAAGTTCATAAGGTGATTGAAGAAAGATAAAGAACAAGCCCAATAGAGGTAATGACAAAGGATAACCACTTAGATAGAGTCATGTTAAGTGAAGTAAGAATGTAAAGAATGATGAAAAGTGTGAAAGGAAACTAGAAAGACTATAACTCATGAAAGAAGTAATATCCAAGTTAGAAAAGGATGCATGTATAAGTATACCCATGATAGCTTCAATAGAAGTAGATAGGAGTGCACTCATTTATGCAGTTAATGGTGATAAGTATTTTCACATCAAGGAACAATCAAAAAAATTAAATTTGAGTTTTTTCCTAACTTTTTTTTGTATAAAGGTTAGATTGAAAATTAATTAGAAAGAGATCCAAGAGAACAAAGATAAGTATAATCTTGATGCAAGAGCTTCTTGGGTATATATGAAATCTTTCATGAACCAAAAACATTTCCCATTTATTGTTCTTGTTTGTTTTTTATGGAATGGACCTTATTGTTTGTGTTCTTTCTTTCCACATAGTTGGAATATAAATGAAGACATATCATGGATCCTTATCCTATATTAATGGAACTTAATTACAGCATATGTGGGAGTTATCCTTCTCTTTTCTTATTTCCTAAAATATTAGGTAGTATGCAGGTTTTGGTTTCTACAAGGTTGTTGTGATAGCGAGGCTTTCTATGGTTGTCGGGATCTCTTTGTGGATCATATGTGGACCTATCTTTGTCCCCACATATGTTATCTTTCTTAATTAAGTGTGTTGGAAATGCAATATGGAAAGTAAACTCTGGGGGAGGGGGGGTGTGGGGGTGAACCAATGCTTAAAACTTTAACCTTAAAATCATTCACCACACGTCCATCTCAAAATTTATATATGTAAACTAAAATGCCAAATTAACCATATACATCCATAGCATGAAATTAAAAAAATTCAACACATGTATGACATGAGATATTTAGTTACCCAGAAGCCCTCCAAGGAGAAGGTGAAAATGGAGTGGGGATGACACCCACAAATCTCCACTACTATAGTAATAAAGTGTAGCTAATGAAAGTTACAATATTTTGATCATGAAACATGATCTACCTTGTGAAAGGTCTACCGTATTAAAGGCTTACAAGATTGTTAGATCTTACTCTATTAAATAATTTCAACACTCTATTAGAAGTGTGCCTAGTAAAAGGACTTTAACTTACAATAAAGTAAGCACTCTGTTAAAGGATTTACAATAGCCTTTTAAGACTACTCTATTAAGAGATTTAAGTAATTCACCTATTAGAATGTCTTAGCATGATCCTTTGGTTAGAACTCTATTTCTTGATGATAGATCAACTCTTTCCTCATGTGTACTTTATCCTTTCTGATAAGATGTATCTCTGTTGTCTTCTAATTCCTTTCCTTTGTTCTCCTCTAACTGATTCTATTATGTATCACAACTCCTTAGTCACCATGAATGATTTGTTTGCACATGCAAACTTCTCTCTTTTCTCATTACTACATTCATAAAAAGTTTAGGGTTTATCCTCCTTAAGAAGACCTAGGTGACTTAGGGTTAGGTATGAATCAACGATTGTGATTCACCTATATTGTCACTTAATTCTTCCCTTTTTTTGATTTTCTATATGTAATGCATAGGGATTCACAATAAATATTCATTCTTATCATCTAAGATGATCATAAAATAATCCTTAAGTCAACTCAAAAATGGTTTACATAGAAGTTTGTGATATTACAAACAACTATGTCAAAACTATATTACTTGTGTTGAAATCTGATTGAAATAATCATTGTTATGAGAAAGATTGTAATCAGGGAGATCGTTACATGTTTCAATCATTATTTTTTTTTTAATTTCAAACCTACTAAACCTATTGTTTTCTAGTAAGACAATTTCTTATGGATTCAAGTACTATCTCTTAGTTGATTGACGAAGAGGATTTGATCAATGAGAGGTAACAATAGCACCTAGAGGAAAGGTTGAGTTATGCTTTTGTAATCAAGTAAAAGGATTAGCTAAGATAGTGGTAACATGATGCATTGATAATCTACTTGAGGTTACAAATGCTAGCTACAATTAGAAATTATAAAAGAACATGAGATACAAAGTTTTTTTGCCAAGCTTGACCTTGTGGACAGTAGGTGTCAAAAAAGTTAGTGCAAACCAAGTAAAAAATTAGTTGGAGCCGAGTAAGTGAAAATTCTAATAGATGCCAAGAAAGTTAGTTAGTGCCAAGTAAATTTTACTAGGTGTCAAGCACTAGTAAATTTCAGTTGATGTCAAGTGATTTTGTAGTGGATGTCGAGTAACACAGACTATGTCAAGCATCAGAAGATTGATAATGTCGAGCTATTGCATTATTTCAAAGATCATGAATTTGATAAATCTAAGCTAACAAGTTTGTTTTCTTGGATTTTGTGAACTAGACCTAGAAGATAAAGATGATGATCTGGTGGTAGATAATTTTAGGTAAACTATTTTGTGTCAAATTAAAAGTCGATTCAAGAGTAATTTTCTAGAATAGAGAAGATATGGGGTAGATACATTATATCCTAGCTAACCCATCTAAACCCTATTTTGGATGATGGAGAATAACCTGAAAAATATCTTAATTTTCTATTTATAGCAATATCTAGTCATGAAGCAAGGTTTTCATGTGTGAGAACCCAAGGGAGACAAGACATCAAAGGGGTTTCACTTCATCAAGTGACCTAAGAGAGGAGCCTACAATGGCATGTTAGGCAAGAAGGTTTAAGGAGATATATGCTTGAAGGGTGAACAAGCTATTAGAGTTGCAAAGTATGAAGGCTAAGTAGAATGGAGGACTTAACAGAGATCTATAATCTACAAGAGAAGTTGTAAGTTGTATCAAATCAAAGCTCTACTATTACTCTCTAACAATTATATCAGACTAGGGTAAATCCTTTAGATTAAGATTGACCTAATAGTCATTAGTAAAAATTTTAATAGAGTGGCATTCCAAGTGAATGGCCTAAATTCCTCTAACAAGGGTCACTTCTAATAGGGTGATTGAAATCTTTTAATAGGGTCACATTTAACAATGTGTATCATAACCTTTAACAAGGTTGGCCTTTTACAAGGAATCACTTCAAAAGAGTGAAAATGGAGTAGCATGTTACTGGTGGCTTTTCCAAAATTGGGTTTCCACATAAATCATTATGCTATGTGTTTTGATGAATTTGTTATGTTTCAATCTGTACATTTCTACTAATTGATTTGACAGTAAGCTACAAGTTTTAAGTGATTGCATATTCATTTGGATGTATGCATGAGTATGAATGTTTTATGGGTTCACTAAGATATGAAAAGTTTTATTTGTACATCCGGACCTTGGATAACTGATTCACCCCCCTCTTAGTTATTCTAAAGTAATTCCAACAATTGGTATCATAGTCATCTACTTAAAAGGACTAGTTTGAAGGTACTAGAAGCACAAAGATCAAGATGTCAAAAAGAGATGTACCTAAGCTCAACAGAGATAACTTTTCTACATGGTAAAGTTTGATGAAGCTATGCCTTGGAGGAATTAGAGATCATGCACAAACTACCATTGGAGTAGAATATGTTAATCCAGCAGGTGCTTCAACTCCTAAAGATATGAAGAAAAAGAAAGAACACAATCAAGCAATGTTGGAGATTGCCTCTACCCTAAGCTATGCCAAATTTGATGATATCAAAAGATGTAACACTATAGAGAAGATTTTGGATTCCCTAAATACCATCTATGGAGGAGACAAAATTGTTCAAAGAACCAAATCTGAGAGTCTCAGAGGTAAGTTTGATGACATGAGAATAGAAGAAGGTGAGAATATTTTTGAATATGTTGCTAGGATAAAAGAAGTTGTGTGTGCAATAAAAGGTGCTACTACTCAAATAGATGATGATACTGTGTTAAGTAAAGTCTTGAGGACATTGCTTCCCATCTATGCAATTAGATTTTCTACAATTCAAGAACTAAGATTTATTCTAAGGAATGATCTAACCCTTGAAGGTCTAGTACATAGACTCACTACTTTTGAGCTATCTAACTTTGACAACTATAAACTAGAGATCCTTGAATCTACTTTCAAAGCTAATCTATTATTGAAAGACTCTGAAGAACCCAAGCAGAAGAAGAGGAGAAAGATAAAGTAAGTATCTAGTGAAAGTAATATAGATGAGGAAGATGTTGAACAATTAGAAGCACTACTGGCAAGAAGATTCCATAGAGGAAAAGGAAAGTTCAAAGGTAAGTTACCCATCACTTGTTTCAATTGCAATGAAGTTGGTCATATTGCTACAAGATGTACATAGAAGAAGAACTACAATGGTGGTGAAAATTACAAAAATAGAAGAGAAGATGACAATAGAGATTACAAAGATAAAGGCAAGAATTCATGCTACATTGTTGAAGAAGAAGGCAAGGATGATATCGATGAAAATGATGATGAACTAGTGTATGTTACAATGAAGGATGAATTTGATGAAGATGAGGTAACTGCACTTGTGACTTGTGTAAATAAAAATGATAGATGGATCATTGACAGTGGATACTCACATTGATGCAGGAGCATCCAGAGGTATAAGGGCAATCCTGTGTCACCCAAAAAAATATACTTAGACTTAGTTTTTGTTTCATGTGTTTTCATTTTTGGATACCCATTTGGGTCAAATAAAGGTTCCAACTCTCATAGTTCCACTATCAGTGTTTGTGTAAATCCCAAAAAAATAGGAGTATGTAATTGAGCCATCATTTTGGTGAACTAGGAGGTGTAAATTGGCTAGATAAATGTAATTGTAATTTAGAGCATTTCAGAAAAAGAATCAGGTCAAAAGGCCCCACGATTTGAAAGTTATTGCAATTTTTTGGGTTTTGGAAACCTCCTAAGAATGCTTCAAAGTCAAGTTAGGGGCATTAAATGACCTTGAAAAGGGCCAAAAAATGGGGGACGAGAAAAACTCCTCCATAAGGCTATAGAGCACTTCGAGAGCTTTCCAAAAATGTAAACGATTCATCAATCAGAGCTACGGTTCAAAAGTTATTCCTCCTGAAAGTTTGGTTACCATTTTTGGATTCTTCTAGATTTGCGTCGACTTCTAACGTAGCTTCTGGAGCCTTCTATTTGGTCGGTGGATGCCTACTAGCACTTTCTAGAATGTACTCCTAGTCCTTAACCCTCCGAGGTCTATTTAAGGAGATTCCTGGCATTGTAAAAGGCAGTTCAGAGTGGAGTTTGAGAGGAGGTACTAAAAGGAGAAATTATCTCCACATTTATGCTATTGTAAGCCCTTAGGGCATGTTTTGAAGTTTATTTTCTCTGTACTGAATGTACTAGCTTAATTTTCAGTTAATAAAATTTCACTTCTTCTGTTGTGTCCATTCTGTTCTTGGGTTGTGTTCCCATCACACATCATATGACTAGAGACAAAAGTAAGTTCATTACAATAAGTTGTTATGAAGGAAATAGTGTAAGATTTGGTAATGATGCACCATGTTTGATAAAAGGAAAAGGTTTTATCAAACTCAGATAAAATTTCATGTGACAATGCTTACTATGTTGAAGGATTAAATTATAACTTGTTGAGTGTGTCACAATTGAATAATTTGGGATGTAAGGTTGAATTTGAAAACAACATTGCTAAGATATATGATGTTGGTGGAAAACAGATTGGTAAAGGTGATCAAACTAGAAGTAATCTATTTTATCTAGATATAGAGGATGCTATTTGTCTTGTTGTAAGATTTGATGGTGTATGGCTATGGCACAAGAGGCTATGTCATGTTAATTTTGATAACTTGGTTAGTATTAGTAACATGAAGAAAGTTAGACAATTGCCTAAGTTGAAGAAACCTGACCACATAATATGCAAACAATGTTAGCTAGGTAAAATGACAAAGTCAAGCTTTAAGAGTAAAGATTATACCTCTAAAGATATACTTGATATTATTCATACTTGTGTGGAACAATTTATTTGTAAAGCTACAAAGGAGATAAGTACATTATGCTATTTGTTGATGATTATTCTAGAATGATGACAATTATATTTCTAAAACAAAAATTTGATACTTTTCAAATGTATAAGTGGTACTTGACAAGAGTTGAGAAAGAAATAGGTAAGAGTTTGAAATGTTTGAGATCAAATAGAGGAGGAGAATTCACATCAAATGAGTTTGAGATGTTCTATAATGACAAAGGAATTAAAAGACAAACATCTGCACCAAGGATCCTTCCACAAAATAGAATTGTTGAAAGAAAAAATAGATCTATAATGGACTATGTTGAAATACACCTAATGGAGAAGAATGTTGCATTGAAATACTAGAGAGAAGCTGTAAGTACAACTTTCTATACTTTGAATCATGTACAAGTCAAGAAAGGTACTCATACTACACCTTTTGAACTATGGTATGGACAATCACCAAATGTGAAATATTTTAAAGTATTTGGAAGAAAATGTTTCATTCTTAAAGATATTAGAAATGAAAAGCTTGATGCAAAGAGTGAGGAAGGTATATTTCTTGGTTACTCCACAAGAACTAAAGCTTATAAGTGTTTAAATACTAACACTAACAAAGTTGTGGAAAGTGTAAATGTGAACTTTGATGAATATACAAAAGTACATGAGGCTGAATCTATGAAAAAACTAGAAGAATACAAATCATTTGTATACTTTTATGAAGGAATGTCTACTAAATAAGATGTTGTAAATCAATTTGGAAACCAACAGTAAGTTTTAGTGACTACCGAGTCATAGCTAGTGAATGTCAAATTGAAGTCAAGAATCGAGCTACATTCAAATGTCAAGTTACAGAATGAAGAAATTACACATTCTAATTCTAAAGTTAGTATTCCTAAAAGAGGAGTTGATATACTTGACAGAAATATACATAGTGACTCAGAAGCTGAAAGACAAAACAAAGAAACAAGAAAAGAGCCAAGATTGTCTAAATATGTGAAGAGACATCATCCTGCAGATCAAATCATTGGAGACAAGGATGCTAAGCCAATGACAAGAAATAGATTAAGAATTGATACATTTTTGCTAAGCATGAAGGAGCCCAAAATAGTTAAAGATGCATTAGAAGATGATGACTGGTACAAGGCCATGGAAGGAGAGATTGAAAAAATTTAGAAGAACAAAACATGTAGTCTGGTTCCTATACCAGAAGATAAAAATGTGAATGGCACCATGTGGGTATTTAGAAACAAGCTAGATGAGAATGGTGAAGTCACAAGGAATAAAGAAAGATTAGTTTGCAAGGGATATGCACAAGAAGAATGAATTGACTATGGAGAGACATATTCCCATGTTGCAAGAATAGAAGGAGTAAGAACTCTACTTTTTTACTCTGCATTAAAAGGTTTCAAGGTTTATTAGATGGATGTTAGATCTACATTTTTTAATGGCATACAAGAAGAATAAGTTTACATAGAACAACCAGAAGGATTTGTTGATGTTAACAATAAGAACATGGTTTGTAGACTACACAAAGCTCTTTATGGTTTGAAGCAAGCACCAAGAGCATGGTATAAGAGACTTCATAATTATCTTGTGAAGATTGGATTTGAAAGGATTGATGATAATAGCAATCTGTACATGAAGATAGAGAAAGACAAAGGTATTTTGTTATCTTAAATATTCATTGATGATATCATATTTGGAGGTCAAGATGCTTTATGTAAGGACTTTGCAAATTAGATGAAGCATAAATTTGAAATGTCTATGTTTGGAGAGATCAAATTTTTTGTGCATTTGCAAGTATATCAAATAGAATATGGTATATACATCACTCAATCAAAGTATATTAGAGAGATATTGAAGACATTTGGATTAGACGATTCCAAACCAATAAGTACACCTATGGTGATAGAACACAAATTGACAAAGAATGATGATTTAGCTAAGGTGAATCAAACATTGTCTAGGTCTATGATTGGAAAATTGTAGTATGTAGTATACAATAGACCTGGCATTGCATTATCTATAGGAATAGTTGTAAGATTCTTTGCTAATCCCAGGGAGAATCATCTAATGGTTGTGAGGAGAATAATGAGATATCTAAAAGGAATAGAAGAGTTTGGTTTATACTACAAGAAGAATAAAAAATTTGAATTGAGAGCCTACACTAATGCTGATTGGGCTGGAAATTTTGATGATAGAAAGAGCACTAGTGGAGGAGCATTTTTCTTAGGAAAGAGACTAGTTACATGGACTAGTAAGAAATAGAGTTGTACTTCCCAATCTACTACTGAATCAAAATATGTTGCTACTACTATCAACTGCATGAATATTGTATGGATCAAATAGCTACTCAAAGGAATGAAGGAAGAGATCACAGAGTCTGTGATACTTTGTTGTGATAATATAACTGCTATCAATATATCAAAAAATCTAGTGATGCATACAAAGACTAAGCACATTGCAATCAAGTATCATTATGTAAGAGAGTTAGTTCAAGATAAAGTGTTGAAGATGGAATATGTTAACTTAAAGGAGAAAATTGATGATATATTCACAAAAGCATTACCTAAGGATGCTCATGGGTATCTAAGAGGTAAATTAGGGGTGGTACCCCTATCAAACGCTATCTAGGTAATAAGAGGACAGCCCTACATCAAACAAGTTGATTGGTAAATATTATAAATTGATGTAGAGGATCTTGCTTTAGGAGCTTCCTAAAGTATTCATAGCGCTGAAGCTTCTAATCAGTCACAAGTAAGGTGATAAAAGGAGAAATAGAAGAAACTACAAAAGAATAAATCTGCATGTATTTAAGATGAAAAAGTTTTTGGTATATGTCTTTGGCATTATTGTCAAAGAGGGAGAAAGTACATAAACTAATCAAGTGCAATAGATAATGTCAGAGAGAAATTGATGATATGTTGATGTTGCTGAATAGAAAGGGAGATAGAGAAGCAAGTTACATGAAAGAGGGAGAAATCTTGATCTACCTAGTAAGAGGGAGATACAAGTGAAGAAACTCAGAGGGAGTTTATAAGCAAGAGTTTTTGTAACCTAATCAGAAGATGGAAGTTATTGATAGAGGGAGTAATGCTGATACAAGTTTTCATTCTAGAATTATTTTACTATTTTTAATTGACTTAGTTTGGTTGAACAAGATGTTCATCATTTGATTAACTTGGTTGATTAGTTTTGTTTGCCATCAATGCCAAAGAGGGAGATTGTTGAAATCTGATTGAAAAGATCATTGTTATGAGAAAGATTATAATGAGAGAGATTGTTACATGTTTCAATCATTGTTTTTTCTTTGATGTCAAACCTATTAAACCTTTTTTTTCTAGTAAGACAATTGCTTATAGATTCAAGTACTATTACTTAGTTGATTGATGAAGAGGATTTGATCAA
Source organism: Cupressus sempervirens (assembly GCA_028749045.1). Taxonomy (NCBI): domain Eukaryota; kingdom Viridiplantae; phylum Streptophyta; class Pinopsida; order Cupressales; family Cupressaceae; genus Cupressus; species Cupressus sempervirens. Next base: position 659,207,609 of record CM053786.1, read on the forward strand.
TGAGAGGTAACAACAACAACTAGAGGAAAGGTTGAGTTATAATTATGTAATGAAGTGCAAGGATTAGTTAAGACAGTGGTAACATGATGCATTGATAGTCTACTTGAGGTTACAAATGCTAGCTACAATCAAAAATTATAAAAGAACATGAGATACAAATTTTGTTTGCCAAGCTTGACCGAGCGAATAGTAGGTGCCAAGAAAAGTTAGTGCATGCCAAGCAGAAAATCAGTTGGAGCTAACTAAGTGAAAATTCTAATGGATATTGAGAAAGTCAATTAGTGCCAAGTAAATTTTAGTAGGTTTCAAGCACCAATAAATTTTAGTTGATGCTGAGTGATTTTGTAGTGGATGTCAAGTAACATAATGTGTGTCGAGCATCAGAAGATTGATAATGTTGAGCTGCTGCATTATTTCAAAGATTGTGAATTTGATGAATTTGAGCTAATAAGTTTGTTTTCTTAGATTTTGTGAACCAGGTAGAAGATAAGGATGATGATCTGGTGGCACAAAATTCTAAGTAAACCATTTTATGTCAAATTCAAAGTGGATTCTAGAGGAAGTTTCTAGAATAGAAAAGATATGGGGTAGATACATCATATCCTAGACCTAACTCATCTAAACCCTAATTTGGACGATGGAGAGTGAGCTGCAAAATATCTTAATTTCCTATTTATAGGAATGTTTGGTCATGAAGCAAGGTTGTTATATGTAAGAACCCATGGGAGACAAGAGGTCAAAGGTGTTTTTCTTCATCAAGTGACCTAAGAGAGGAGTCTGCAATGGCATGTTAAGCAAGAAGGCTTAAGGAGATATATGCTTGAAGGGTGAACAAGCTATTAGAGCTGCAAAGTATGAAGGCTATTTAGAATGGAGGGTTGAATAGAAATATGTAATCTACAAGAGAATTTTAAGTTGTATCAGATCAAAGCTCTACTATTACTCTCTAACAATTTTATTAGTCTAGGGTAAATCTTTTGGATTAAGGTTGACCTAAAAGTCATTAGTAAATCCTTTAATAGGGTGGCATTCCAAGTGAATGGCCTAAAGTCCTCTAATAAGGCTCACTTCTAACAAGGTGATTGGAATCCTTTAACAGGGTTACATTTAACAGTGTGTATTATAACCTTTAACAAGGTTGGCCTTTCATAGGGCATCACTTCAGAAGAGTGAAAATAGAGTAGCATGTTACTGGTGGTTTTTCCAAAATTGGGTTTCCATGTAAATCATTGTGTTATATGTTTTGATAAATCTATTATGTTTCATGCTTTACATTTTTGCAAATTGATTTGACAGTAAGCTACAATTTTGAAGTGGTTGCATAGTCATTTGGATGTACGCATAAGTATGAATGTTTTATGGGTTCACTAAGATGTGAAAAGTTTTATTTGTACATCTGGACCTTGGATAACTAATTCATCCCCCCTCTCATTTATTCTAAATTAATTCTAACAACTCAACACTTGAAGTCCCTGATGCTTGGCATCAACTACAACTTTAATGTTGTAACTTGGCCTCTGAATGGTTCAGCATCCACTAATCACTTGACATCTAAATAAATTGGCACATACTATCTACTCAGTACTTGAGTGACTCAAAACTTACTAGTTACTTGGCACACACTAAATATCTCTCACTCAACATACACTATCTAAAAACTTATGCTCGGTATGTATTACTTGTTCAACATGAACTAAGTAAATGACTTAAGTATATTGTCACTCATTTATCAAAACCAATCTAAGATTAACAATCTCCCCATTTTACATTAGTGGAAAAATACTTGGTCATACATGAATAACCTTAAGCCTTTCAAGCATAGCTTAGATAATATCCACTTAGATACAAAATTTCAAAACTTCAAAAATTTTTAAAAACTTATGACTCATCAGTAATACCTCAAAAATCAATAACTCCCCATGAGTTAATTGTGTTATTTTATATCTAAACCAAAATCATTCCTCCTGCTAAGTAGATTTGCATAAGCTAATCTATGTACTCTATTTCTATCATTGACTCCCCCTTTCTCAGAAATAGTAGCTCCTACAAAAATATTATCTCCTTCAGTATCTCTCTCATACTTCTTTTTCTCTTATTTCTCCCCCTTTTGATACTTATGTCAAATGCTTATACACTTATAGTGTGTTTGTTAAAAAACATTTTATGGACCTCAAGCATAATTTTCAAAGTAGCAACCCAGTTGTTACAAGATACTTCCAATGATTTGATTTGGATGGCTAGCTTGGCAACAAGTTGTACTAAGCCTTCATGAGTAGAAAGATGTGGATCTCTCTTCATGAGTGTTTCAAAAAAGGCTAGTTCCTTATGCAATATCTCCATATTTGGAGTCAGTATAGACTGGATGATAATTAGTTTAGCCTTTATGTTTACTTTATCTACATGTAGCATTGCTAACTGACTTTGGGAGTTTAGGAGATTCTTGAAATATTTCTCGCTCTGGGTTGCAAACCTTGGTAGAGTTATGCCAGTTGATTGTATATGACTCTCCAAATTTATTATGTGGCTCCTGACTTCCTATGTGAAAAGTGTTAGATTGCACGATTTGGGGTATAAAGAGAAAAAATTCTCTAGTAACTTCTTCACATTGTCAACATTGATTGCTAACTCAACCTATAATAGTGCAATAGCACTTGATATCTTTTCATTAACCTTATTTTGAAACTTTCTTTTAGACCATTCAAGTAATTTCACATTTGAATCTAGGTATGTGTCATTAACCTTCTCAACTAAGCTAGTTAACTGTTGTATGATAGGCTTTGTTTCTTCTAGTGTTGGTGGGCTAAATGCATCAAGAAAAATTTCCTTGATATCAAGAAAATCTTGCTTCTACCTAAGCTCCCTTTTGAGCAGTTCTTTTTTTTTCTTCTTTGCAAGAGCATCTTGTAGTATGCTCATCTTTTCAATAGTGATGGTTGCAAGATCAAATTTTGGCAACTCAATCACTTCATCCAAGTTAACATCACCAAATGATGCAACTTCATCTACCTTGGATATGCTTAGACTCATCCTTGATGATTGTAAAGCTATAGCTTCTATTCTCATCCTATGAAGAGCTAGACTAGGACTCACCATAGTTTCTAGCAAAGTCACCATTGTTTGTATTACTAGTTGCTCCTCAAGTTTTGTAGTCAAATGTAGCTCTTTAGTCTTATCCTTTTCTTGCTCTACATTCTTACTTCCACCTTGATCCATTGTTGTAGGTGCAAGAGTAACATCCTATCCTATTTGTGCTTGTGTTCCTTTATTCTCTTCTTTTTCATCTTTTTTCTCTCCATTTGTCTCATCCTTGTCATTTTATTTTTCCTTTTCATTTCCTAAGACTAGAGCACCTTGTACCAATGTATTGATAGTAGAAATTGTTGTCTCCTTCCTTTGATATACTACAATATGTAATGTAGCTTTTACCATGGTGGATTGAGTAGGGGTTGTAGATGTCTCTTGTGTCTAAAAATTTCCTCCCTTGTAGATGCCTTGTCTTCTTTCTCAATCTCATCAACACTTACCAGTATAGGATTTTTACAAAGTTTTTCCTAGGTAGTGGATTCTATCAGTATCTTCTTCAAGTCTTCCTTTGAAGGGATTTAATGTTTTGAGTGATAGTATCAAAAATATCCATAATGTTTATAGTATCAGTGTTTATATTCAACTCATATTGAGGACTAGCACTCAACACTAGTGTATCTAGTACACTTTGATCTATTTGGTACTCAACCTCAGCTAGTGCCTCTGTGTCTATGCTCATTTCAATGCCTTCCATAACTATATCTTTTTTAGTGTCTTCTTTGGTAACCTCAATTATTATTTTTTGTTCATCTTTTTCCTCACCTACCTCAATAGGTGGTTTCCCTATTTCCTTGGGTGTTGTAAAACCATATAATGAGTTCCAACTAGGTGGTCTTCTATACAACATCCTTAATATTATTCTGCAATATGTTTAATGCTTTATATTTAGGTACAAATTTCTATGTGTGCTTCTTTATTTCCTTTGTCAATGTTTCCCTATCCAATTATGGCATCACTTGTGCAAGTGTAATCACTCTAATTTGTCTTTCTATATTGAGATGATATTACCACTTTTTCTCAACTTTGTCATATAGATCTTTTGGTAATGAGTTAGCAATCTCAATCAGAGTCTATTTGAATGTTTCCATCATGGCATATATTGACTCCTCTACTTGGTTCAACTCATTTTTTCTAAGTATATCAAACTCAATATGTGTGAAACTAGATAAATCAGCATTATTCTTTATTTTTTCACACATGTCTAAATTTGAGAAAGGATTGTGACTTACCACTTTGAATTGGTTGTTGTCATCAAATTCTATCCTCACTTCACTAGATTTAGCTAGAGCTATATACTTTCTCCTCAATCTCTTCTCAAACTCTTCTTCTTTACTAGCTAATCTATCCCTCTTCTCTTTTAGCTTTTATCCTTCTTGATCCTTTTTAGTAGTATCTCTTGTCCTTGTTCAAGTAGTTGGAACTATAGTCTTAGGTTTTACAACCTTCTTTGGTTTGCTAATTGTTGGAGTTTCAGTTGTCCTCTTCTTCTTCAAGCTCGACTTCCTTTTCTCCTTGATCTTCCCCTTGACCTTGAGTTAGGACTAGTGATGCTTGATTAGGAACATCTTCTTCATCATGTTCATTTTCTTCCTCTTCTTATCTTCCTCTGCTCCTTCACCAAATTTTTATTTAAGCTTCTTGACAATTTTCTTTTTCTTTCTTATTACTAATGTTGTCTTCAAGTCCATAGTAATCTTTGATTAAGAAACATCATAATTTCCAAAGGTTGTAGCCTTCTTATCTATTTCTTCTACAAGTAATGTTGTTATAGTTGTAGAGGCTTCATCCACATTAATCTCATAACCTAATGGTCTTAACGATCTTACTCTTGGGACTACAACCTATGCATTTGTGAAATTAGTGTTAACTAGAAACAAAACATCATTGAAATATTTCTTAACTAGTGAAATTGGTATACTCGGTATTTTCTTCATTGACTACTTAAAATCCTCAAAGTAGCTAGTCATTATGGACTCAAAATTTTCTACAAGTTACTCAATAAATTCACCTATTTGCACTACAATAGATCTCTTTGTCTTCCATGTAGCTTTACCAAAAGTAGGGAATGTATTCTATACATAGAAGAATATATATACAAGAATTTAACCAAGTTTGCATTGTGAATTCATGGTCTTCCTTATTACTCCCAAGTTTTATGTCAATTATTGCAATTACAACTTAGCAAGGTCATAAGCATGAGCGTTCTTAACTATCTTGTAGCCCATGTCAATAGCATTATAAGGTACACTATTGAGCCTATTGGATTGATAGAATTTGTGTGTTATAATCCTTACTACAAAAGAAATTAGGGGATCTAAGATAGTGTCAATTTTAATTCCTCTTTTGTTTTACACCACCCTTATATTCTTCTCAATAACTTCTTTTGCTTCACTCCTCATAGTTTTAGGTCAGTCTAAGGTTGTATACCATGTTACTCTATGTACAATCCTCTGTGTGATCTTCATCAGTCAATTTACCAACCATATAGAATTATCATGAATTCTTTTCAAAACTATCTTTATCCATTCTATTTTAAAGACATTGGGGAAATCTAGAGCACGGGTTAACCCTTTTCTCTCTATAATTTTGAATTCATCTTTCAATACTCCATTTTGTATAGTTTCCCATAGGTTTCTCTAATCTCCATGTCACCTATGCTACCTACCTTGTATGTGTAGAAACATATCACATCTTGAATCATTAATACTTGTGGTGGTATCATTGATAATGCAGCAGATGGATCATGCTTGTAAGTAATATCAGGAATAGCTCTTAAGTTGGCTATTTGATCTCATTGCTTATCAATTGTAAATTCAAAATTTTATTACCCTCTTTAACCTTAGTAGCTAAAGAACTAGACATCATTATGAAAACCTAGGGTTTGCAAAAATTCAAACTGCATAGCTCAGCACACAATAAATACCTTTGTAAATCTACTAAGATTGGTGTCAAGAAACTATTGTATTCTATTTGAAAATGCTTGGAATACTCTCTTCAATTTTCCTTTAGCTCTTCATGTTTTTCTTCAAATTTTAATGATGTCAAATGAGTAGAAATCAATTATATAGCCCTTAAAATGTCACATTTAATGTTAAATGCTTACACAATTGTAAGCTTGGCTTTAACAAAAATTCTGACTCACTTGGATTTTATGTCATTTCCTTACACTTAGAAACTACTATGAGCTTGTCCAACACTATCACCTTTGATATCTGAAAATCAACTAACATTTCACTTAGCAGCTAAAGTGAAACTCTTCATGCTTAGAAACAACATGAAAACTAAAAAAATTTAAAGATTTCTTCTAGACTCTTACCAACACTTTGCATCTTTCTTCATGAAAATATAATATTTTTAGAACTACATCCTTGGAACTGATGTATAGTATGTCTTTTAAATATCAGTCCCACACATACCTCTTGATTGCTTAATTGGAGGTGGTGTGATCACCTGACCCATTAGGTGAAGTGATCCCATATAAACTTGATGTGCTACAATCTTCCTTTCTTTTCCATGTCTTATTCATCTCATCTCTAAAATTTTTAACATCTATCTTTCCTTTGCCTTTGTTGAACTCACTACTCGGTGCCTTTGACCTTGTTGGACAATTCTTTCTTATGTGACTACTCTTTAAATAGCTAAAACATGTAGTTTGACTCAACCATCTTTTGTAGTCACTTCTGAAATGTGTTCTTATGCAATTTTCAGCAACATGTCCATATTCTTGACAATAGTGACAACTATACCTAGTATTATAATTCCAATTATAAGAGTTGTCATTGTGCTTCAGCTTTGTGGTGTAGGAGCACCTATAAAAATGAACATAAAGAATACATATCTTATTAATTTTTTTTCTAGAATGTCAAGTTAATGTTTTTCAATATATTTAAGTCAACGTGTAAGGCTATGTTAAGCTTTGAAATCAATTTTTCCTATTTACCTCTGAAGATAGTATAGGCACACTCAAGTTAGGTTGGGAGACAAGGTTACTTTTGGTACTCCTTGAATTCACAACTTGAGAAATTCATGCATAGGTGAAACTATAAGATAACATCCAACATTCTTAACACAAAAAAAATGTTACCTATCTACTCCATAATTGGTAATCAACTAGGTACTTATGTTCATATATGTTTAGAAACATTTATATACTTATCATATACATCCCTTCTTGCTTATGATGATAGATATTGCTTTGCATGCTCTATATAATGTCTTTAGGAAATTAGTTATATTGTTGATTTGTATAACACTTTGTATACTATTATAAATTCATTATTATGCTTTTATTACCTTTTGTATAATATTCTTATTATTTAGTTTCAAGCTAACCCAACTAACCCATTTTCCCTTACATATATGTGTGTTTTCTATGTTTGGCATGTCTTTAGGATGAGGGGAAGAAATTATAGTCACTTCATTAAGAGATCTACATGATATCATACTCATCCTTCCTTTCCTATCACTATGTATGTGTTTGTATGCATATGTGTTGTATGTTTTTAGTCGATGATGTAGATGTGTGCAAGTATCAGGCATCGACTTCACTTGGCTACACAAGTCTAAGCATACCTCAAAATCCTCAAACCAATTTTTGTTAAAAGGGAGATGGAACCATGATCCATATAGGAACCCTAAGCCTAGAATTCATAATTGGGGAGTTGTCTACAACTTGGGGATCTTTTTTGGATTATTTCCTCTAATTTGGTATTGTGATAGTTAACTTTTACATTGGTTGATTTATAATTGATTTTGATCTTGAGATAGAGCTTTGATACTTTAATATTTTAGCTATGATTTTTTGTTGATGTTGCTCTCATGATATTTATATAGGTTAATGAGTTAGATTTATCCAAATATATATGGCTACACACATGTGTGCCAAAATAAATATACATTTATAGTTAGTATATGTGTAGTATTAGTTCAAATACACTTTTTGGTAAATTAATGTTGTAAATAGAAAAATAAAAATAAATAGACCAAAATAAATACAATAAAATAAAAGAGGAACACATTGTAGCCCTTTTTGGAGACATGAACACTTGACCTCCTAACTACTAAACCCACTATCTACCATCTCATCAATTGTACTCTTCAAGGAGAATGGTAAAAGGAATAAGTTGTAAGTTGTAATTCACTAAGAAAGAGGAGAAAAGAGAAAGAATAAAAGATTGTGGGAATTGAACTCCTAACCTCATGGATGGAGGAAGAGTGCCTTAACTATTGTACCACAAGAATCCATTAAGTAAGGATTGCATGAAAACCTACACAACCCAATGATTAGTTAGAGATTGGAACAAAAATAAATTAATTAATTAATTCAAGGTTTGATTTATTTTATCAATCCTTACAAGATGTGTGTTGCAATGGATGCATCCAATGCAATGACATATAGTACCCTATAAATATGGGGTTTTCTAGAGAGAAAAACATTAGAAAAAAATTATGCAAAAACTATAGGATTTTTATTATTATTATTTTAGAGTAATATTTTTGGAACAAAGGAGGGATAATCATAGAAGGGGTTAGAGAGTTTAGGAGGAAAACTAGGGAATCAGAAGAAGCATCAAATTATCATTCAATCTATAGGCTTGAATCCAAGCAGGTCATGATTCTTCCTTCCTCTCTTAAACTCTAAAATTTTGAATTAAGTTAAAATGAATTCATGCTCAAAAGCATAAAATTTTAACACTAAAAATTATTCTATGTGCATTATATTTTGTTATTTCTTTCCTTGTTTATTTTTAAATGAAGTTGAAATATATTTAGTCCTAGAAACATAAACTTGAATACCTAGTAATGAGTCTTTGAGAATTATATGTTGTTGTTGACTTCCATAATTGTGATATGTCCAATTTCTACTTGTTTTACCATGTCATGATTGTAAACCACGTTTGGTTTTCTATGAATTCAACTACCATGGAGGAATACTAGTGGGGATTTCAGTTTGGGATTCAACCCAAAAATGGTAAGAAACCCCTCCCTTATTAAGGATAAATCTTGGAAGTTCAATTCATAGAATTTTATATATTTTTTGTATTCTATAGAATAAATGTGTAGGAATATGTTATCTCCAACTTATCATGTTGTTAAAGTATGTGAAAGAGTCATATTAGTTGTTATAATGTCATTGATATCAAGCCTTAAGTGATAAGATATTATGCTAATTTAGTAGAGTGTCATATCATTTAATTTATGAATAGGATTCGAAGAAATTATGATGAGTTAGAGTGTTGATAAGTATGGTATTCAATTGCCACTTTAATGAGTTAGATCCTAATAGTGTAATATTGGTTTGATTTTCTTACAATCATATAATGTTTGTGAGAAAGTATTGAAGATCATCTATGTTCAAGATACATTGACTAAACTGCATAGGGAATGAAGGAACACGTTATTAATTGAGTTACTAAAGTTATCATTGAGCATGTGGCAAAGAAGAGCTGAAGTTTAGTGTTAACTGAGTAATTTTAGAGTTAACTAAGTGATATTTTTCTTGAGTAGAGTTGCAGTGTTCATTGAGTATGAACAAGAAGAACAAGTTAAGAAAAAAAGTTTATCTAAGGTTCACATTTGATGGAAATTAAGAATGTTCAAGAAATCTAAAAGATAAGGATGGAGCCAGTTATGAGATCAATAGGTGGAATAATCAAAAGAGATCTAATGGGGGAGATTTAACAATTTAAAAAGGAGCAAAAAGTTCAAGAAAGAAGTCTATTTTTTGAGTGACTAAATTCAATGAATATGAGATCTACGATTGTAATTAAGTGACACAATCTACAAGATTTTGGAAAGGAAAAAGTTAACTATTTAAAGGAATGAACAAGTTTTTTTTGTTTTTAATTATTGTTGATCATTGGTGATTATTTCTAATGCAAATTGAAGTGGAAAAAGAAAATGGAATGCGAACCAAGCATATTAGAATTATGAAGATCAAGCAAAGGAAGTGCTAAGTGGAAGTGAAAGTGTGTGAATCAAGCAAAAAGAGATTAGAAGGAAGAGATAGAGTGAAGAAAATATTTGAACAAGAAAAGTAATGCCAAAACCTAGTATATTACTTAACTATTACTTTCTTACCATTCTAGGAAATAAAATTTCTTAACTAAGTGGACCTAAGAAGTCTTTGAAATCCTATATGGTTGCATCCAATAGTGATATTTCTAAGTCCTTTAGAGCATAAAACTATATAGAGATGTCAAGGAGTGATAAGGTCTAGATGATCTTTGGTGAAAACCCTCTAATAAGGTCACACTAAACATGTGCATGTAACCTTTGACAATGTTGGCTTCTAAAAGATCTCACCTTAGAAGAGTGAAATTATTTGGGTTGTTGGTTCCTAGGTGATTTTTCCTTTATAGGGTTTCCACATAAAATATATTTTGTTACTAAGGACCAAATTATATATACACTTATTAGCATTATTTTGCTAATGTTGTCATTCTTGGTAAAACTTTATATTCATATGTATAAGGAGAGTTCTATCGGAGTAATATATATTATTGATTAATATAACGTATTAAGACATGGTGTATCAATGAAGCTAAAGGCAAGAAAGGAATTAACAGAAGTGTGTGGAAGATTCTAGAATGGAAAGAGGAAAACCCCTAATTAGGTTATGAAGTGAGAATGATAAAAAGAGAAAAAGACATGAGAGAAGGAGAGAGAGAGAGTGAGAAGAATAGAGAGATGTAATATTATTGCAAGCAGTTACTAGACAAGATTTATTAGATGAGGAATAGTGAGCTATCAAAAGAGGAATAGTGAATTGATGAAATGGACCTATCAAGAATAGGAAAGGAAAGTATGGTTTAATTTATTGTTTATACCTAATCAATTGAGCAACAAGATTGTGAAATCCTTTAACAAGGTAGTCTTTGATAGGATTTTTGAAGTTTTATTTTAAACTCTTTATGTCAAACCTTTAATTAGGTGAATACTGTAAGAGTGGGATTAGATCTCTTAATAGAGTAGTCTCTAATAGGACCCTTGATACTCTTAGTAGGGTATTAGACACTTTTAACAAAGTCTATTCATTTAGAAGATGACATTAGTGTAAAGCTCTTAACATGGCACCTTTTTATTGCAATGATAAGTTGTGGTTACCATCCCCACCATAGTTTTTCCCTCTAACCAAGGGTTTTTTGTGATACTAAAATTGGTTTGTTATGTGTTTGATGTTTATGGTGTGAATGCTCATTGTGTTTTATTTCTAGAACTCATTAACTATTGGTATAACTAAGGAAACAACATAATATTGTCAATTAAATTCTAGAAGTGATTATTAGTTACAAGGAGGCAAGTATTTATGAAGGTAAAAATTTGAAGTACTGATTCACCCTCCCAGTACTTTTTAATTATTGTAGCTACCAATATTTGGTATCTGAGCTTTTATTTCTTAGAGAAAATTTTAACAACTTGAGTAGTTTTGGGGAAATGGCTAGCTACAAATATCAGAGAGAATTAGAAAAAGCCTTGCAAGATGAAAATTAAGAAATCTTTGAACTAAAAGACAACTTGAGAACCTCTTTTTCAACAAGAAAGGAATTGATTAAAAGATATAGATGAACTTGGATGACTTGGACAAACTATCTGAAGGGTTTTTTAATTCAAAGGAAGTAGATGGTACAATAAGAGACTTAATGGAAAATAATGATGAATTACTTGACAAAAAGAAAGGATCAAGAATTTGAGGCCATTAGGTTAACTGAACTATTGGATAAAGTAGAAATTCTTGAACTGAGAAAAATGATGTTGAAATGAGATATCAAGATGCCTTAAGACAATGACTGAAAAAGATTTGGTCATAGAGAGACAACTAAATGAACTACAAGCCAAGAATGACCTAATTAGTAAAATTAGTGAAAGGAGTCAAAATATTGAAAATTCAAATTTAAAACTAAAGAAGAAAAATAATGATCTAGGTAATAAGTTGAAAGTTGAAAAGTAATTAAATTCTAGACTTACAAAGTTTGAAGAAAGCATAATGGAATTGGATAGACTACAAATAAATCAAAGGGAACAAATATCTACCAATAAGAGAACTATCATAAACTTCACAAAGGAAACAAACCCTAAGGAATCTACATCTAATGAAAATGAAAAGGGTAAGGCAATCTATGGAGAATGGGATCATTCAGAGAATACTTCTAATTATAAGCAAGAAAGTGTAAGGGAAACATTTTTCAATGGTTACTGCTTCAAGTGTAATAGTTATGGACATAAAGCTCATGAATGTAAGATAGGAAAAGACATCAGAACAATAATCAAAAATTTCAATGGCTACTATTATAGGTGCAATCACTATGGACATAAGGCAAAGAGATGCAAACTTAGAACACCAACAATCAATAAGACTTAATAGTTTCCAGAAGACTTTGGAGTTGAACTAGTAAATTACTATTGATGTGGTAGAAAAGGACATAGAACATCTATATGTAGATTAGGAATATCACACCCTTGGATATCATTGAAAATTTCATGTTACTTCTACTCGCAATGTGGACACTTTACCTACAACTATTGGTATCAGTGTTGTGACAAAAATAACCAAATTGGAAAAGGTAAAGGAACTATACACAAAGAAAAAGTAAGAATGAGATGCAAAGGATATGGGTAAGAAAAGATGAAGAAACTACTAACAATCTAGAACCCTTGTCAGATGACACGGAAACTTCATTGGAAAACTAATTGGGTAAGCATTAAGATGAGACACTGGGCTATGAATGTTTATTTATGAAGTTCCAATAAAAAAAATGGAGAAGGTTGTCAGTAAGTATATAATAATAATAGGTAAAGGAAAAATAAACATTGTGTTATCAGTTGAAAGGGATAATTAGTTACTGTTGACCAAAATTTATTAGTGGGTACACTAACCATTAAAATAAGTTGACTATAACTAAGGGAGAAGTATCTTTAAAAATCATATCAAAAGCAAAAAGTGAACCTTAAGAGAAAAAAAAAGTGCATAAGTAAAAAGAGAAAAATTGTACTTTGAAAGAACATAGTATGGAAGGAAGGACTATGGTGGTAAGATGATCTGACAAAGAGGAACCCCAATATAGTATGTGTTTGTTAAAGTTTAAGGATATACCATGTGCTAGAGAATTATTTTGAATACCTGAAGGAGTACTATTGACAAAGGATGTAACTAGATATATTCAAAGCAAGCAAGTTGAATTTGGAAATGAAGAAATTAGGATGGCATATGTAGAACTATTCAACACCAGGGAGCCATGACATGATGAATTGTTCCTAGCAAATATTGTTCATCTACTTGAAAATCTTGACAAGGAATGGGTTAAAATTGTACTTAGTAGAATGCATGGAGAATATCTATGGATAGAAAATGAAAAAGTAGAAATTACCAATAAGTGTGGTCACTAGACTACCACGAAATGGATGCAAATGTGTAAAAGACCTAGACTCAAAAATTTAGACTGATGGACTAGTTAGATACAAGACAAATAAAAAAAAAATTGATGTAAGAAAAATCAAAGAAAAAGGTGCCAGATTCACTTCTTTAGTGATTGGGTACAAGATTATCAGGCTAAGAAAATTGATAAAATACTAGGAGATATCACACAAGTAGCATATGAAATTATTGTTGAAGGGGAAAATTGTGATCTATGTGAGATGTTTGATCTTTCATGCATTCAGCTTATGTTGAACATATGAAAGATTAAGAAGCAAGGTTTAATGTATGGATGTTTATTTATCTGCATATATTTCTATGCACAAAATTACTTTCCTGGCGTAGGAAATGTGAATTGATGAGTTAATGAGCCAATTGTGAACCAAGTAAATATATTTATCAAAACATTAGGAATAAATTATAAGAGTCTAATGTAGTTTCACTTAAGAGGACTACAAGAGAAAATGAATAGAAGGAACAAGATTCAATTACAAGTTGCAAGTAAGTATAAAAAGGATGTATATTTTCTAAAAAGTACACATTCATGCATTATGAAAGTAGTAGAACCTAGATGGGTCTGGGTAACCCCATTTGGCTACAAAGTATTAGATAATGAACTGGAATTGGTAATTGAGCTACTACTAGCTAAGGCCAAGGATTAAGGTGTTGAAAGGTATGGAACCTATGAGGAGAATTATAAAAGAATAATTATGAAAAAAAAAGAATTCTAAATATGAAGGGATCGTTAAATAGAAGACTATTGATAATATTGCATCAACATTCACAAAAATTAAGAAATAGAAATGGGTCACAAAAAGAAGACATATTAGATAGATGAGATTAATAACAACAGAAGCAAAAAGATGAATGCAAAGTCAAATAGGAGGAAGATCATATGAAAGAATATAAAGAAAAGTGATAGAAACACAATTAGTTTAGAGGCAACTAACAAGAAAACTAGAAAGAATTGTTGAGGAGTTCATACAAGGAGTGAAGAAGTATTGAACTATTGGAGGCATATCAGAGTACAAATTTAAAAAGTGGAGCACGGAAGAAAATTTAATATTCAAGGAAGCTATAATGTACTCCACAGATAGATTTCCATATTATACAAATAAGTTAGAAGGATAAATTATATCATAATGTACTATAGAATATTAATCAGGTGGAACAATGTAGATAAACTAAAAAAGAGATAGTCAAGAGATAATGTTGCATTTGGTAAACCCAAATGTATTAATTAAAAAGATAGATAGGTTACTGAATGAGCATGAGAAGAAATTTTTAATCAATTATAGAAAGGCCAAAATCCTTATAAGAATGGATAAAGATGTCAAAGAAGATAGTAAAAGAATGTGGAATATTATCTTTCATATCATAGATACTACTATAAGAGAAGAACCACTAAGTGGAATAATTTATGAATTAAATGAGTAGCTAAGTGCACATATTGACCTTATTGTTGAAGATATCCCTATAAAGAGTGAGTATGAATTGATATCAAGCTCAAAATTAGAAGAGAAAATGTCAGAAGAAATTGTAGGATAGTAGGAATTGAGTGAAGAACATGAAGGCAAGAAGAGTGAGATGCTTGAAGAAGTGAGAAACAAGGAAATGTAGATGAAGCAAAAATTAAATGAATTGATAAGGCTATTACTATTAGAGTTATGATCTTTGAGTAGGAAAAATGTAATAAAGTGAGAAACACACAAGGACAAAGTGAATCTATAGAAGAATGGGTTGTAAGAACATTACAAGATATTGTTCAGATTAATGAAGCTATAGGAAAAAGAGAATGTGTTGAAGAAAATGAAGGAAAAAAAAAAAATCAATGCTAGACTTGAATTTGATTTATTGAAGAAAATCTATGTTTAATTGCATCATGAAGAAAGGAATCTTTACACAAAAATATTACAAGAAAGAGCAGATTTGTTGAGCAAAATGGAAGACAAGAAAAGAACAAAGTGTTAGAAAGTGAAGTGGGGGAGGGGTGGGGGGGTGAATTAGTTATCAAACTATTATAAAAATTATCAACCTTATTAATCCTTATGCATGTGAACAATATAACTAGTAACCATAACAAGATACTAATACACAATAACACTAGACATGTTAACTAGGGAAACCCTTGATTGGAGAGGAAACCTTGGTGGGGATGGTACCCACAAAATGATGCACTAATATAAATATTCCTTGTTAGAGGATGGATCCTATTAGGAGCAATAAATACATTCATTACATAGAAATCCCTATTAGGAGACTTTGAATACCTATTAGGAGATTCTAACCCTATTAGGAGTTATAGAAGGCAGATGGACTCACTATCCAAACAAATTTAGGGGCAAGACCACTAAACTCATAGTCCAATTGGTCTCTATATTATTCCTTGTAGAATAATATAATAAACTATACTTGAACTTCCTTTTTCCTATCAACTAGACTTCCTCTTCTAATCTTGATATCAGATCACCAACTTTGCATCCAAAAATCCCTTGGATAACTTACTCACATTTACCAAATACTTTATATGTTCCACTTCAATTACATACTTCACCAAAATGAAAATAACATTCCTTTATACTATATCCATTAATTAATTCCTTGAGTTGGCCTTGAGGCTTTCCTAATTAATCATAATAGGACCACATTAAGATAATTAATTATTTTACAATTATACAACATTATTGACTCACAATCTTTACAACTTCTCACATGTGCAACCTTAGACCTTGTGCACTCACTAAAATAATCATCAGACTATCTACTTTCACCTTCTAACCTCATATATCACGATTCTATCTCTATTAGGAGATACAATCTAAACATCGAAAACTGCATCTCAGGTGCTCTATCTATAAACTATTCTCTTTAAATCAACCATATCTTTGACTCTCTATATGCATACCTAAACATTTTATCAGGACAGTGTAAAATACATCCTTAACCATGCTTTACTTGATCTTCAATACTATGTCTGTATAACCTCATTCACTATATGCTACTCTACCAGTCTTCATAGAATCATTGCTATGTTGACATCAATGAAAAACATAGTCATGAATGCAACATGTCAATCATGTGAAAAATCTCACCAATGCTTAGGATACTCCCCCAAAGAAATATCATCAACATTCATGCTAACAATCTCTCCTTTTGGCATTGATGGAAACATAGATGAAAAATAAATAACTTTCAAGAATACCAAATCAACATTCTATTGTTGTTGTTGTTCCCTTCCTTTAAAATCCTCTTCATCAATCAAATTTGAAACTCATTGTTCTTTCTGCATCTCTTTATTTAGGATCAGCATTAGTTGTTCACACTCTGAATCTTAGAAACAACTCTCAATCTTACATGGATGAAAATTAATTTCTCAAAATTTCTTTACCATTGAAATCAACAACTCAATTTATCCCTCATTTTTACATAGGAGATCTCAATGTCTACCCCATTAGTCATTCTTTCTCTCATTAGAGGATCTTCTCTCTCCCTATTCACAAGAGATGTCTTTCATGCATACTCTCCCCCATTGACATCAATGATAAAGGCTTCATTATGTCAATCATCTACTCCAAATTTTTAATTAGCTCGAGTGTCCAAAGATACTATTCTAAACCAACTACCAAGAGTTCTTAATGACTCTTCTCATCTTAGATACTTCCCATACATGAAGAATCAGCATTTAGACTAGTCAAACTATCATGTTATGTACCATTGGACTAATGTAGTCTCTACATCATCTATTTAGAACTAGGTAGGGGCACAACCCCAAGAATACCTCACAAGTACTCAAATGTATCTTTAGGAAAGGGATTCATAAAGATATCTCCAATCTTCTCTTTAGTACTTATAAACTCCAATCTAGTTTCTTTCTTTACAAATTTCTCTCTCAAAATAAGATACTTAATAGATATGTGCTTAGTCTTAGAATTCAATATAGGATTCTTATTGAGGCCTCACCCAATCTGTCATAGTATAGATGACATTATTGTATTGTGGTACTTTTAATTTGATGTTTTGATATAGAGTTTCGAGACAATAGGGTTATGTCATTTTAACATCAACCTTTTGATGATTCACACTTATTAGAACCTAATTGATATATTTAATGATTTCATTTCATGTTTTAGATTATTTCAATTGCTTTAATGGAAACTGAATTGCATAAATACTTGAATGTTAAATTGTAATGTTCAAATGAAAATTAGCACCAAGGGATAGATTTAAACATGCTAACGAGCCCAATTCACATGACTTGTGACTTAATAGTCATGAATTTAATATTTCATCACTATGATAGAGAATAGATTATGAGGTTGTTCAAAATATTAATTTGATCATGTTACATAAGAATCGATTATTGTGTATGAAATGATTGAACACATATGGATATAGTTCTATGACCTGATACTATTAGATTTTTGATACAATGCGAAATGTTAATTTGATTATGATGATTTATGATACATAGATGGATGTTGATTTGATTTTGATGCAAATCTTGATATTTTAATATTTTGAATGATTTATTTGAAATGATTAGGAAAGGAAATTTATTTGAATTATGTTAATAAGATTATGTAACTTTTGAAATTATAGGAATTTATGATATTTATTTATATAACCTCGTTGGACTACTGATGCTCGAGTTGAATGTGTAGGAAGTGGAACCATGAAAATTTTTTGGGGGAAACAAGTTCCAAACCTCGTGAACACAGTTTAACCAAGGTGAATCTTTGGAAGATTCAAAGGCCTCATTGTGAAAGTGGTTTTCTTCATAATTGTATGGTTGTTTCCTTGCTTGTGAATATGTTTAATCATAACCTAGGTGCAGTAAGGGCATGACAAGAAAAATGTAATGTATTTTTATGTGTGTCACTTGACACTTGTATAGTCTATGTGTTGATGACATGTCACCTATAGTGTTGGTCTCAAGGTTACTCAATCTTGGTCCTCTTGCTTCTTTTCAAATTAATGCTTGAGTACACCCATTTGGGAGAGAGTGTTTGGATGGGTCACATCATGTTGAAATTCGTATTCAAACTTGACAAGGAGTTTAGGGGGTCTAAGTGGGATCCTAAGGTGTTATTTTATTATTAAAAAGCCACCCTAATGGTAGTATAGTAGGTTAGGGCCTAAATTTAATTATTTTAATGTTTCCCTAGCTTTGGGAACCCCTTAAACAAAGCCAACTTGAACCAATTCGAAATTTGAGTTTTTCTATGATAGAACCCTCTCAACCCCACTTGGTCAACCTTCTTATTTTGGAGGAGCAACAATTTAAGATAGGGAGGCTTGATGTTTCTTACTAAAAATTGTTCGTGGAGAGTCTTTTAAGGGGGGAAGTGAAAAGTTAGTGGGTTGTTCACCCACTCTCTAATTTTAGAGACAACTAAGTTTTGGAGAGAGATCAAGGGAGCTCTACTACAACTATCCTTACCCTAGCTTGGACCAAGGTTGGTGGCTCAAACATTTTATTTTGTTCTTTTTCTTTAGTATGGATAAGAAAATCTGAAAGTGTGAAAAGTTATCAATGGAGTATGCATTGCATTGTCAATCTTGTGTTATGAGCTTGTCATTGTGTTGGGAAGAAGTGAATGTGTTTTGTGCTTTTGGAGATCCTTTCTTGGTTTTGTTTTGTTGTTCTTCATTTGTTTTGTTGTTGTTTCTAGTTTGAATATGAGTGTTGATTGTGATTATGGGTGTGAAGGCTTCACTCACCCTTGGGAGGGCAAAGAAGTGTTAGTGTAGTTTTTTATTTTTCCTATTTTGCTAGGTTTTTCCTACACTTTTAATAATCTCACTTAGGTTAATAAAGCATGTCTTATTAGGTGAATGGTTGTGAGGTGTCACCTTCCTACATGTGAGCATCCATTAGCTATCTTGGGAGGATACTTTGCTATCTTTAGTCTGATAGATGGTTGCTCCTCATTGGTTGGTGTTGCCACCTCCTCCCTCTTCCTAGCCTATATAAGCATGCTACCTGGCTTGTATTTGCATCTCTTGTTTTTGCATCTTCTTAATGCTATTTTGCTTCCAGCATTTGCATTACTCTCTTGGAGACTAACTCTATGATGCTATTTTTATTTTGTATCATTTGCATTCATAGTTTAGATATTTACTCTTTGCACTAGTTTTCTGGGTTGTTAATCTTTTCAAATTCTAACATGGTATCAGAGCTTTTCTATGTGCAAGAGTAGATTTTAGTTTCCTTATTTGAGAGATTCGGGGGGGGGCTAATAAACTTTATTGTATTTTTTTGAAAAATGAAGTATGCTCTTCTCTTGCATCTTTGGATGATCCTAAGAATCAGAAAAGTTTTGACAAAAATGGTTTTCTCTGGGGTTTCAATCTCAAATCTGACAACCAACTTGCATATTTAGAGTTTTCAATCAGTATTGCAGGTTCCAGCATGCCATTGATGGACTTAGGAAGCTGATCCAGCATTTGCATGTCATATTCTGGTTGCTGGGGTCATTTTTTGATTTTTGGAGCCGTTTTTTACTGTTAAAGGCGTCTGATTTACACTACAGCAACATCTTTTGTACATTAGCAAGAAAAATGCTTTCTGGGTTTTGTTCGCAGCCCCGAAAAACCATCTGGGTATCTTTTAGATTTTGCATGCAAGCTGTATATTTTGTAGAATCGAGCATACAAAGATACAGCGATACACCTCTCCATTGGCAATCGCAGATTTGAACGCAGTTTTCAAATCTCTCATTCTTGTTCATACAGACTTCAATTTTGATGATTTTTGTTATGAACTTGGCTATTTTTTTGTGCTCTATCCACTAGTGGAGTTGTTTTTTGATTTTCATGCATGAATTCTTCAGAAATTGCAGATTCTCAGTCGTGACTGTGCACAGTTCTCGTTTTGTAAACTTTGGAGGATCGTAACTTTCTCATACGACCTCGTATCGAGGTGATTCTTTTTTTGAAAGTGCATGATTTTTTGAGTAGATCGCAGTGGTGCTATTTTTTTTCTTGATTATTGTGCCCAAGTTTCACTTCTAGCATATGCTCTTCATGAGGATTTGTAATGCATTAAAATCAAGACCACTAAGTATTTCTTTCTAATGGTAGTTGTAAACGCACTAGAATAAAGTGCCAAATCATATTTCTTTGGAGGTGGGTTCTTTGATTGAGTAAAAAGGGGGGGGCATTGTCGTGGCTGGGTTCTCTTCTTTTTAGCATTTCTTTGCATTTCTTCATCATGGATCAAACAAATATGCCCATCCTAACTCCATACAATTACTTTGAGTGGAAATCATGCATGATAATTCACTTAAGGAAAGCTGGATTAAATAGGATAACTATGGGACTTGAAACTAAACCTGCTAAAGATGAAGATAAGCCTAAGTGGTTTAACAAATGTGATGAGGCATTTGGAACATTGTGTTTGTCTGTTTCTCCTATCTTTCTATTTCACATTGAGTCTTTGGATACACCAAATGAAGTATGGACAAAGCTAGAAACACTATTTGGCACACAAGATTCAATGAGGGGTCATATGTTGGAAAATGAATTAATTAGTTTCAGTCCAGGAAATTTCAACACAATCCAAGATTTTTTCACCAAATTGAAATCACTAAGGCTACAGTTAAAACAATGTGGAATTGAAAATAAAGATGAACAACTGATTCTTAGTATTCTCTCTAAGCTAAGTTCAGAATATTCTGTGTTTGTCTCTACCTTCTATGCTACTAAGGGTGCACTTGGTACTCAATTCACCATGCCATCTTTAGATGATTTTGCTATCAATCTCACTCGAGAACAGGACAAGCTAATCCAGATGGGCATTCTTAAGTCCTCTAAGTCACATGCTTTGACTGCCAACCAAGGCACAAAAGAACAACAAGGACAAAGTAGTAACAACAATAGTAAGGACAAGAAATAAAAGAATAGCGAGGAGAAGAAGGATCAGATGCCGGTTTCTTCAAAAGCAACTATTGATACACCATCTTCCAAGGGTGATAAGCCTAAGAAAGAAAAGGTCAAATGTGCTTATTGTAAAAGACCTGGTCATGATGAACATAAATGTTTGCAGAAACAACTTGATCACTTGACATACATTCTTGAGAAGAATAATATCAGCGTTCCTGAGTCTATCAAACAAAGTTCTAATGAAGGGTCTAACAAGGAAAAAGAAAACAGCAAGGGGAAAGGAAAGGGCAAGGCCCTTTTTGCAGTTGCTTCCTCACCATCCACTTGGGTTCTTGATTCGAATGCTTCACACCAAATGGCTTCATCTAAGGAAGAACTTGCATCCTTGGAGTCGTGTACTATGCCTTCTATTTTGATGGGTGATAACACTCTTGTTGAGGTGTGTGGGAGAGGGTCTGTTGATGTGGGGGATGGTACATTCCATGATGTTTCTTATGTACCCTCATTATCAACTAATCTTCAATCGGTACACCAGATCACTCACATAGGTTTAGGCAAGCGGGTTGAGTTCACTCCTAGTTCAGTGGAGATATGTGAGTTGCACAATGATTCTACAATTACAATTGGGAGAGTAGATCATCAGTCACGACTCTATATGTTTTCTCACTTTGTTCCTAATCCTCCTTTGACTGTTTCACTCACTCACTTTAATGATGTGAGCAGATTATGGCATGAGCGGTTTGGCCATCTTAACTTCCACTACTTGCATCAGCTTAACCAGCAGGGCATGGTCACAGGGTTGCCTTCTACTTTGACATTGGAGTCACTTGGAATACATGATAGATCTTCTGATGGGTCAGATTCACTTGAGCAGTCTTCTACCTCCACTTTTGATGCAGAGAGTGATTCAGAGGACTCACCTCCTTCCTCTCCTAGTCATCATTCATAGGTTGATGATTCTCCTCTAGATTCTCCATCTTTTGGTCCACTTTGGGCTAGACAGACCTTGCAGTTTGCAGGTGATTGGGTTGGGGATCCATCAGACACCAAGTAGACTCATTCACAATTCCAGGATGCTCTACATATCTTCATTACTACTGCCTCAAATCCACAGTCCTTTTATGAGGCTTTTTGTATTTCTGAGTGGGATACAGCTATGTAGGAAGAGTATAGTTCCTTGATGAGGAACCACACAAGGGATCTTGTCCCTTTTTCTAAGGGAAGAAAAATTGTTCGATGTAAATGGATCTACCGGACAAAATTTGCAAGCTTTGCTGGGGTTATGGGATGCTTCATCTTTTGGGGGGGCTACTTCCTCTCACTTGGAGTCTTAATTTTCTTTGGGGAATCTCTTTTCTCTCTCTTTTGGGGGAATTTTATGTACATGGGTACCTCATCAGGCTTGACTTGCTGGGACCCATTTCTACATCCACCTAAGCTTCGCTTATGGGGGGGTGTTAGTGTAGTTTTTTATTTTTCCTATTTTGCTAGGTTTTTCCTACACTTTTAATAATCTCACTTAGGTTAATAAAGCATGTCTTATTAGGTGAATGGTTGTGAGGTGTCACCTTCCTACATGTGAGCATCCATTAGCTATCTTGGGAAGATACTTTGCTATCTTTAGTCCGATAGATGGTTGCTCCTCATTGGTTGGTGTTGCCACCTCCTCCCTCTTCCTAGCCTATATAAGCATGTTATCTAGCTTGTATTTGCATCTCTTGTTTTTGCATCCTCTTAATGCTATTTTGCTTCCAGCATTTGCATTACTCTCTTGGAGACTAACTCTATGATGCTATTTTGATTTTGTATCATTTGCATTCATAGTTTAGATATTTACTCTTTGCACTAGTTTTCTAGGTTATTAATCTTTTTAGATTCTAACAAGAAGCCTTGGGTGAAGGGCACAAGTTGGGCTTGACATTGCAGGTGACAAAGAAATCATTTTCTTTTACCTCATGATGAGGTTTGTTATTATCATGGAGCATGGGCTCCATCATGGCCATGAATCTTGTTGTTGGGAGGTATAAGGAGGTTTGGTGGATGAGGAGAAGATGGTTGTTTTGAAGGCCTTGAGAGGAAATGTAGTGGAAATATGTTGTTTATGTTGTGGTGGCCTTGAGAGGAAAAATGCATTGGCAATATGATATTTATGTTGTTAGAATTTTTCCTCCTTGAAGAGCCCACCTTCACCCAATGTTTTATGATTCCAATGGTGAATCATTGTGCAAGCCATGGAAGGGTGTTGATTGTGTTTGTGTTGTGTATTCATGCAAAATTTTGTGAAGTATGTGTGTAATCTATTTGGTTCTTGTTTCCCCTGCTCGTTGGGTGGCTTCATGGAAGCCTAGGTTGGGAGGTGAGCCTCCATGATTCCTATGTGTGGGTGTCATGTGTAGGTTTTGTGAAGATGGACTCCTTGAAAGTATTAGGGTCTTCCCTTGACATGGTTGTAGAATCAAGTGATGTGATGAGTTCCTCCTTTTTATGTCATTTTGTTATGAGCTATGGGGGGTCAAACCCTGTCCCTTATGCTCTCTAAAATGTAAAAGGAAATGTGGAGTTTTAAAATATGGGCTATGTTATGCATGTATTTGACACTGTGAAATAAAGAATATAGTATCTTCATTTTTATATAAAAAGAAAGAAATGATTCATGTAAGAAAAATACATCATTCTTTTGGAAATTCATGTTGTAGATAACTCTTATACATAAGTAGATCCATGATATTTAATGCATAGTAAAGTTGTGAAATCTTCACATGAGAGAGAGTCAATGAAATACTTGTTAAAATATGATGAGTGAGATCATTGTAACATTTAGATTTTGTGTTTAGTATTATGAGAATGAGGATTCCATTATTGCATTGTCCATACACATGCTTGAAGAATGGTTCATTTTGTTTCAATGAGAAGGAATTTAATGTATGGTTTTAATTCATTCCTTAGAGAGCTTTTAAATCTAGGTTTGTGAATCTAAGTGTTAAATTAAGTCATACAATACCAACGCATAAATAAACTATAGCATCACTAACTTATCATTTAAGAAACTCTCTAAATCCTATAGTAGTGAAGAGGAAATGAATCCCAATATAGCACATATTCTAAAATCTGCATGAGAAAGTATGTTGTAGGTGCATTTTACTTCTCTGGAAAATGTATGAGGAATGATAAAATAACTCTTCCTTATTATAGTCTCTTAAAATATTCAAAAGAATATTCTCAAGACAAGACAATAATAATAATAAAAGATTAAAGAGGGGCCCTTAAGCTATAATCAATAAGATAGATGATGTGATCTAAAAAGACATTTTCCTTTGAAAACTTCAACAATATATATATATATATATATATCTAGTGGAGACTATGGTAGATTTTAAATAAAACAAAATAATCTAAGACTATGATTCTAAAAGGCTATGCCTACCCTACAAACTAGATGCTACTACTAAGGAACCCCACATAAAAGAAAAACTAATAAACAAACATCATAGGGCACTAAATCTACTTAGGCGACCATCCTTACTCCTTGTGCTTGTAATAAAGAGGCAAGTACTATTGGGGCTGACCATGTCAACAAGTACTTTTCCCTAGGTTGACGCCTTCCCTTAGGAAGGAAGGGGGTGAGTATTTCATAAAATATTACCTTTCAGGAAGGAAATACCACATAGCAATTTTCCTAGGATTGGAGGACTTATGCATGCATTGAGAAGTGTGGGGTGCTTGATGGGATTTTTCACCTTGATGTAGTTGCAGAAAATTACAGCAAATTACATGTGCCAACCTCTTTTTGGGTGCAAAATTCTTTCTTCATGTCAAATTTTATGTGTGGATGTTTTGAAAACACGTGACCCCATAGTTAACTCGAATTTTGGGCTAGGAATTTGGTAATGATGTGGGGTGGTCTATGTGTAAATAGAGTCAGGGCAGGTGTTAAGGGTTTAGGGGCTAGGTTGTGAATATCGTCTTAACTTAATTATAATTTAGGTTTGTGGCGGGGATTATCAAACTTATTTATATTAATGTATGCTATTTAGTGAGGAAGTAAATGGGTATATAATTTAGGAATTATATTTAATAAGATTTATTATTAAAGGATAAAATAAAGCTAATATAGAATTACTTGGAGGAAGGTCTTATTGAGGAGGTTAGGCAAATTGCCTTGGAGGTATAACATTCTACACTCTAATAAGAATGATTAGGATATTTGGTCATACTTAACCACAACTTAGTTATTGAGTTTTATATTAATGACATATGGAGTAAGATGAGAATTGCCTAGATTGTTAGAGATAAATAATTTGTTGTTCAGGAAATAAGTAGCAACAACTACAATAATTAGACTTAATTATTTAAGGTGATTAGTGATTAAATGTTAAATAATAGATATTTTAGTTAATCAGGTTGGTTTGCAACTACCGTCAAGGGTATCTAATATTACACTATAATAGTGCTTTTATGTAACATATGCTTTTGAAAATAATGAATATAGGTATAAAAATTAATAATAATAATAATAATAACAAGAAGTCAAAGGATGAGCATGAATTGAGGAGTTAATAATGAGGAATGTAAAGTAATAATTATAAATCTAAATTTGATATAAAGCTATGCTTAGGTTGGAAAACCCTCCTTTCTTTCCTCTTAACTTAATCAACACTAGTGCGGTTAGTGTCCTAACCCTGTCACATAGCTATAGGATCGGGGCCAATAACCAAGTAAGGAAACAATCACAACCTTTAGAAGTCTGAAACATATTCATTGAAATAACCTAGTTGACTAATGTAAGTTCTACATGTGAGACACTGTGTAAGTAAAAAAATAAATAAAATAAATAATTTTTATAAAAAAATTAGTTGTGTTTTAACCCTAAAATTTTGGGCATGACATTCTTAGACATACTCATTGTACTTGTGTTATCACAATGTATGATAAGAAGTTCTAAAAACTTTATCCCAATGTCCTTCAGCATCTACTTCATCCACATGATCTAATTATAATTGTTAGTTGCTACTATATACTTTTCTTCTAATGTACTCTATAGAATACAATCATGTTTCTTTCTTAGCCAACAAACCAATCTTCCTCCAAGGAAAAATTTTCCACCACTAGTGCTTTCTCCATCATCCATACTATCTTTCCACTTTACATCTATGTAAGCACATAAAGTGAAATCACTTGATCTATCATACCATAGTCAAAAATTAGATATACCCTTCAAATATATGAATATCATCTTTAGTAATACATAATGTGATTCATTAGGATCAGCTTGAAATCTTTCTACTATTCCAACTACATTTTCTATATTTGGTCTAGTGTGAGTTAGATATTGCAAACCTCCAATCATAGATCTATACTTCTTTTTCTCAACTGTAGGTGTCTCATCTTTGCTAGATAACTTGTGACCAGTTATCATAGGTGTGCCAATAAGCTTACAACTTTCCAAGACAAAAAAATTCAACAAGTCTTTCAAGTATTTAGCTTTTGATATGAAAATACCATCTCCATTTTGCACAATCTATAAACCAAAGAAAAATTTCATCTCACCAATCATACTCATCTCAAAATCATTCTTCATCTCTTCAAAAAACTTATCACTTTCTTCATCATTACCTCCAAAGATTATGTCATCAAAAAAAATCACAATAATCAACAATTCATTCTCAATTTCTTTCAAATATAAGTTACTATCTATTGTACCTTTAAAAAATCCAAGTTTTTTACAAATACTTATCCAATCTTGCATACCAGGTTCTAAGTGCTTTCTTTAGATCATGCAATGATTTTTTAAATCCATAAACCATGTTATTTTCTTTTGTCAAAGGAAATCCTTTAGGCTTCTCAATGTATACTTCTTCTTCTAGCTCTCCATTCAGAAATGTTGATTGTACATCCATCTAATATACTTTAAACTTCTTACTTGTTTCATAAGCCAAGAACATTCTTACTGCTTCCATTCTGGCTATAGGGGTATATGTTTCTCCATAGTCTATAACTTCTTGCTATGAATATCCTTTGCATACCAATCTATCTTTGTTCCTCACAACTTCACTTTTTTCATTTGTTTTGTTCCTAAATACACATTTAGTTCCTATAACATTCTTGTCTTTAGGTCTAGGAACCAATTCCATTGTCTCATTCTTCATAATCTGATCTAGTTCTTCCTTCATTGCTTGAATCCAATTATCATCTTTGCATACCTCATCTACACTCTTAGGTTCAACTTGAGAAATCAAACATAATTCCTCATTTACTTTGTTTCTTATCATCATTCCTTTATTTTTCCTACCAATAATCTATTAAACATGTTGATTCTTATCCAATTTCCTATTAGGTGTAGGAATTTCTATCTCAACTCTTTATCTCTTCTCGTGGTTCAAATCTCTATTCTTCTCTTTACTCAACAATTTGCAAATGATTTTGCAAATCATTGTTAGTCTCAAAGAAAACTTCAATATTTTCTCTAAAATACATAGGATTGTCTTCCTCATCATGAAAAGCATAATCTATCATTTTATCTTTAACTCCAAACTTTTCATCTATCTTTACATTTTCACTTTCAATAATTGTCTTAGTTCTTTGATTAAAAAATCTATAAGCTTTTCTTTTCAATGAATAACCAAGGAGCATACCTTCATTGCTTCTTGGATCAAACTTATCAATACCATAGTCTCTCTCTACATAGAATTTACTTCCAAATATTCTAAAATACTTTACTTGTGGTGCATGTCCAAACCATAGTTCATAAGGAGTTTTGTTTGTACCTTTTCTTATTTGCACTCTTTTCATGGTGTATACTATTGTATTGACTAGTTCTCTCCAAAATGTCATGGACACATCATTCTCAAATATCATTGCTCTTGTTGACTTTGATACAAATCTATTTCTTCTTTATACTATCCCATTTTTCTCAAGAATTTTGGGTGTTGACAATTGTCTCTTAATTCCATTTTCTTCACATAACATGTTAAAATCTCTACAAGTAAACTCTCCACCTCTATTTGATCTCAAACATTTAACCTTTACACCAAATTCATTCTCAACTCTATTCTTAAATACTTTAAACTTTTCAAATTCCTTAGACTTTTATTTAAGAAAAACTACCCACATAATTCTCCTAAAATTGTCAACAAAAATCACAAAATACTTTTCTCAAAAGAATCATCTTGTTCTAGTAGGACCGCTCGGGTTTGTATGAACAATCTCTAACTTCTCTATAGTAGTGAAATTATTGTTGGGAAATGAAACTTTCTTCTACTTAGTCATGATACATTCTTCACAAATAACATTAGTAGGCTTCATAATCTTATTCAAATCTATGACTGCAAATGTACTACTAGCCTTCATAATATTATCAAAGTTTATATGACAAAATAGTTTATGTCATATCTAACTGTTATACACTTTTGCAACCAAACAATTCATCTCAATAGGGTTCAATTGAAATATGTTACCTATGGATCTTATACATGTTCCAATCATCTTACCATCCTTATCTTTGATAATACAAGGTTTTTCTATGAACTATAACTGATAACCTTTATCAACCAATTTTCCAACACTCAACAAGTTATGCTTCAATCTGTCAACAGAATAAATCAATAGTGTAAGTATTTCCATCACAAGTAATAGATCCTATTCTTGTGATGTGATAGGTTGCATTGTTACCAACTCTAACAATTCCTCCATCATGGTTTCTAAAATTAACAAACTTGTTCATATCACTAGGCATATGACGTGAACATCCACTATATATACTCCAATAAAATTTATTTTCAACTTGAGAAACTAGGGATTTTTCTTCTCTAATTTTAATTTCAGAATTCTCTTCTTTTATAGCAAAAAATCCTAACTCATCATCACTTTCACTTTGAACTTTGTCCTTAGATCATCATCTTCATTTGTATAAAAACAATCTTTAGGTATTCTAGGCTTAAATTTTCTCTTATACTTTTTCTCTCTTATAGGACACTTAGAAGCATAATGACCAAATTCATTTCAAGTTCAACAATTAAAAAATTTCTTACCCTCTAGTTTTCTTCTCATAAGAAAGGTTATTCCTTCTTCAATCTTCCTATCTTCTTCAGATATGGATTTTTTGATGCTAGTATAGTCTCCATTTATGCTTTCACTTCTTGTGAAACAAGGACAAACACTTAATGCACTAAGAGATGTCTCCACTCTATTAAAATCTCTAGCTTTCCTTAACCTTGATTCTATTGCTTCCAATCTTCCAAGAAAAGTTTCCCTAGTGAACTTCTTAGTGCAAGGCATCAAAAATTCAATCATTTTTCCTACTTTCTTGAATGGTGGTGTTCAGGTTTTCAAAATCTCACATACAATCTCATCTTCCTCTTTAGATCCTTCACAAGACTTACTTCCTACAACAATCTTAGATATTCTACCAATATAGCTTCTCATGGATTCATCTTCCATTATTTTAGCATCTTGAAACAAACATAATTTATTCTATATTATTAATCTTTTTTCATGTTTATCTCCTTCAAAAGTATATTCTAAAGCTTTCTAGATTTTATGAGATGTCTCTAGTGATTTTACCTGACTCTATTAAGTTTTAGGAAGAGCTAACAATAATGCTTATTTGGCTCATATATTACACATAAATAGATCTCTTTCAGCTTCACTACATTCCTCAAGCTTTGTTTCTTCTATAGTAGCTTTGTTACTCTTTGTCAAAAGCCAATATCATGGACCCATACACAAAAAATGAGTCTTCATCTTTTCCTTCCAGCTATCATAGTTAGATCCTTAAAATTTAGGACTTTCTTTTCTGAAGTGACTTTCCATTGATCTCCCAAAGTTGTTAAGCTTTCTCTTCAAGGACCTAATGCTCTAATACCAATTGTTAGAAGGTAAAGTCCACCAATGTAACTAAGAAAGGGGAATGAATTAGTTATCCAACTATTATAACAATTATCAACATTATTAATCCTTATGCACATAAACAAGTAACCATAACAAGATACTCATACACAATAACACTAGATACATTAAATAGGGAAACCCTTGATTAGAGGGAAATCCCTGGTGGGGATGGTACCCAGAAAATGATGCACTAATATAAATGTTCCTTGTTAGAGGATGGACCCTATTAGGAGTCAATAAATAAATTTGGTGCATATTAGTCCCTATTAGGAGACTTTGAATCCCTATTAGGATATTCCAACCGAGTTGAAGTTGTGTCAACCCTTTTAAGATTTTTAGAAGGCATATGGACCCATTGTCCAAACAGCTTCAAGGGCAAGACCACCAAACTCACTGTCCAACTAGTCTCTATATTATTCCTTGCAAAATAGTAGAATAAATTGTACTTTTACTTTCTTTGTCCTATCAACTGGACCTCCTCTTCTAATCTCAATACCAGATCACCAACTTCACATCTAATAATCCCATGGATTGCTTACTTGCATTTACTAAATACTTTGCATACTTCACTTTAATTACATACTCACCAAAAGGAAGATAGCCTTCCTTTATACCATATCCATAAAATAATTCCTTTAGTCATCCTTGAGGCCTTTCCAATTAATTATAATAGGACCACATTAAGATAATTAATTATTTTACAATTATACAACACTGTTAGCTCATAGTCTTTACAACTTCTCACACGTCTGACCTTAGACTTTGTGTACTTGTTTTCATCATCATTTGACCATATTATTTCACTATCTAACCTCATATATAAAAATTCTATCTATGTTAGGAGATACAATCCAAACATTAGAAACTACATCTCAGGTTTTGTATCTGCAAACTATTCTCTGTAAATCAACCATATATTTGACTCTCTGTATGCACACTTCATCAAGACATAGTGTAGAACATTTCCTTAACTATGCTTTACCTAATATTGAATACTCTTTTCCCATGACCTCATTTAATGTCTTCTACTATGCCTGTCTTCACAGAAATACTATTATGTTTCCATCAATAACAAACACAATCATGAATGCAACATGGTAATCATGCTAAAAATCTCTCCAGTGCTTAGAATACTCCCCAAAAGAATATCATCAGCATTCATGCTAACAAAAAGACATTTAAAAAAATATTGAATGCATTATCTCAACTACTGCCAGAAGCAAAATTTGGTAAAGAAATAGGAAGTGGAAGACAATTACAAGCATTTTTAGACATAATAGGAAATATTCAAACTACTAAGGAATAATTGATCACAAAGTTACAAAAAGGAACCAATAAGGAAATATTGACTAAAATGGTTGAAATATTATTAAATAAATAGAATAACTTGAAGAATGCAATAATTGAAGGATTAAAGGATATGCAAATATTGGAAACATAGTATAGATTGTTGGAATTCTTTACAATAAATGGTGGGGGGGGGAGATGAATTAAGTATACAAGGTTTAGATGTACAAATAAAACTTTTCATAGCTTAGTGAACCCATATTCATCAAACATATTCATGCATTCATTCATTAGATCATACAATCACTTAAACTTTGTAGGTTACTATCAAATCAACTTTGCAAAAATGTAAGCATGAAATACAATAGATTCAATAACACATTTGACACAATGATTTTATGTGGAAATCCAATTTGGAAAACATGCTACTCGTTCTCACTCTTCTGAAGTGATGCCCAATGAAAGGCTAACCCTATTAAAAGTTATAATACACACTATTAAATTTAACCTGTTTATAGGATTTCAATCACCCTATTAGGAGTGAGCCTTGTTAGAGGACTTTAGATCATTCACTTGGAATGTCACTCAGTTAAAGGATTTACAAATGATTGTTAGGTCAACCTTAATCCAAAGGATTTACCCTAGACTGGTACAATGATTAGAAAGTAATAGTAAGGCTTGATCTGATAAGAAATTACATCTCACTTGAAGATTACAAATCTCTATTTCAGTCCTCCATTATGCTTGGCTTTCACACACTTCAACACTAATAGATTGTTCACCCTTCAAGAATTCATAATCTTAAGCCTTCTTGCCTTCCTTGCCAATAGTAGTCTCTTCTATTTGGTCTCTGAATGAAGCAATACCTCAGACCTCTTTTCTAACTTAGGTTCTTAAAAATTGACCAACCTTGCTTCTGACCAGTGGGTAAAAGCACAAACTTGTGTCACCTTTTATAAAGGAAAAGTGATATTAGAATTTAAACTCTTCAACTTTAACGACATAAAAGTGGCATTTGTGTTTAGAATTTGAAGATGATGTAAACTAATGAAATGTGTAAAATTGGATGAAGTTTATGTCTATAATTTTAAAAAAATTGAGTAAAATTTTTATTTATATTTGAATTTTTAAAGTGTATTTTTAAATTTTTAAAAACTACTAAAAATATAGAGTTTTTTTCCCGTCAAAAAAGATATATGCAAATATTCATATTTTGGTTTGCTTTTCAAATATGTTAGAGTAGACATGTATACATAGTGCACAAAAAAATAAAAATTGAAATTCAGCTAATATTTTTAAAGTTATAATTGCTCAAAGTCAAAGTTATCAGAAATCGATAGTTTTTTTCTCCCGTCAAACTTTTTCCATCAAATCTATATATTTTTTTAAAAAAATTACATATTCTTGAAGAAAACTCTCTCCTCTAGTGTAGCATTAAAAAATAATAATTTTTTAACATGATTTACTATTTTTTTCTTATTTTTGAATAGACATCTTCCTAAATCTTAAGATACCTACTTGTAATATTTTCAAATTATAACATAATATCCATAATCAAAATAATAAAAAAATTATATGATCATAATTGTGACTCTGAGACCTATAAAAGTATATTTTTAGTTTTAAAAAAAACTTCAATTTAATAGGTCAAATTGGCCTTCAAAGTGAGATGTTTACAAAAGTTCTAATTTTTGCTTGTTTGGCTACCACATAGGATGTCACACAGACTATTTTAGCTGTAACAATTTTGGATGTAACCATTTCAGCTGAAAATATTCCAGCCAAAACCCCCGTCAGCCAATTAAACCACTAGCAGTTAATGTCATTGTTTGATATAAAATAAAGTTTTTTTCTTTTTTGTTAAATAAATATATAGAACAACAAAAATTGGAAGAGGATTTTTGAAAGACAATTAATTTTGAAGTGATTTTCAGCAACTATTCTGCAGATTTAATCAACATTGCAAAGGATCAAATATTTTGAAGGTGCTTTTGTTGTCGTCTACTTATTTTTATTTTTATGTATTCTATATTGAACCATTAGCTGATATTTAGTGAAATCTAAATTTATTTATTTTTATTTCTATAGATTGAAGTATTCAATGGGCAGTAAAAGGAAAAGATCAAAGAAATATGATAGAATAAGAGATGACAAAATGAAAGGTCATACAAAACATAATCAAAACCAACCTACTAAAATTACTGAATAAGATGAGATTCATGAAGAAAATGAAAGTAATGAAGAGGAAGAAATTGGTAGTTCTACTGATAGAGAAAAATTAGAAGGCATAAAAAATTTGATCGATTTGGATGAAGAACTACTTTTTAACCAAATTCTATCTAAAGATATGATAAATGATAACACTATCAAAAAGTATTGTCAAAACATGTGGGATGAATATTTCAAGAATAAAAGTATATTTGGACAGGCACAATTATTTGTCAAGTTATTTAGGAGAAAAGATATTAGACCTGTTTTGGAGTTGTTGGGTGTTGATAATAGGAAAAGCCATGCGCATAATATTAATAAAACAATAGTTGAAAACTTGTAAAATGCTTATAACAAAATTGACAACACAACTTGAGGATGTGGTTTGAGTAATGCATGTAGAGCATTGATGACTACTATATCTAGTAGAAAATTGACCCATAGAAAATAGGTATGTACAATTTCTAATGTACTACATATATCTAGAAGAACTGTCTAGAGATATATCAAGAGGAGAAACATGCTAGATGATAACATTGAGAATAACTATGTGAATATTTGTAGAGTTCCTCGAAAAGATAGGATTTTTGAAGATGTAAAAAGACAAGTTATTGAATTTTGCACCACACATTCTCATGTTTCTTCCAACAAGCAAGATACTATACAAATTAAAAATCAAGAAACAGGGGCCAAAATTGAACATCCAATACATTTCATAGATATAACTCAAAGTGAATTATTTCAAACATTCAAACAAGAATTTTCAAATGTCAAAATATGTCAAAGAATGTTTGAGATTTTACGTCCTTCCTTTGTACGCATAAATAAGATGTGTGAAACTTGTTGTTGTAGAAATTATGTTGAATTTGGTCTACACTTGCAATCATTTAAAAAAGTTATGGCAATACTTGATCCTAATTTGGTCATCCCTAATAGTACAACACAATTTGTGAGGTCCATATTATGTGATAAATTAGAAGATTCAGATGAATTCAAAGTGCAATGCATCAAAAATTATGTGAAAATTATGGAGATTTATGCAAATTTTCTGAAATTATGCAAGTTAAGAATATTAATGAATCCACACCAGTTTCATGGATGAGATATGAATATGAGACATACCAAAATAAGAGAGGAGATGAATCTAGAAAAATTGTATTGAAGGAGAGTGAATTGCATTATGATGAGTTCATGACCAAGTTCTGTCCATTGATATATCCACATATCCAACATTGTCATGGTGCATGTTGGCAAGCTAGACAGTTCCATGATTCCAAAAATTGTTTTCTACCTGGTTGTATACTTTCAGTTGTAGATTTTTTTGAGAATTATACATTTGCACCTCATACAGAGCTTCAAGGCCAATATTATCATTCTAAACAAGTTGTAATATTTGTGCAAGTGACCTATAGACATGCACAATTTGAGTGGATCAGATAGAAAGATTGGATGAAAATGAATGCATCATCATCAAAGAGGTTCATTTCTATATTAGTGATGATAGAGTTCATGATAGGAGTTATGTGGCTCATTGTTTTGCAATGTTCTCTGAAGATCTCAGAAATCATGAATAAATGTTTTAGAGCATTGGATTTGGTCTGATGGATGTGCAAGTTAGTATACACAAAGTAATACATTTATTTAACTTATATTTATTTCAACATGTCTACTTCGATTTGATATATGTACACAGATAATTGTAGATACTTATCATGTTTCATTTTCATAGGACATTTCAAATCTGCAAAAGCATTTAATTGGTTAGCAATGCAACATGTTAGAACCAATGTTAGGTTTTTATGGAATTTCTTTGAAAGTGGACATGAAAAAGGGGGCATGATGGAACAAGAGCATGTATAAAACGTGTGCTTTGACAACATGAACTTGTAGGTAAATATATGCATTTTTAATGTGCATATTTAATACTCTAGTAGCATATATTTTAAATTTTATATATACATACATATTGTATGTACATACAGGGAATAGGATAGAGAGCGCAAATCAAATTGTTGAATGGTGCAAAGTTCATTTTGCTACTCAAGATACTGAATACAATAAGCGTTACTTTTGGGAGGTGAAAGGTGAACTAAATTATATTTATTTTTAATGTATTTTTCAAATCAAGTTGAGTTTTTAATTAAATATTTATTTTGAAATATGATAATTATTTTTTGTATTTGTAACAGATATAAATTGATCTAATCTTTACAATTGTCAAACGATTCTTGGAATTAGAATTTTACGTCAAGTGATGACTACAGGAAACCATAAACCTCAAGTAATTAAAGTAAGAGAGAAAACATGTTTTTGTGATGACTGCATTAAGGACAATCTAGTGAGTGCATGTGAACATATTGTGAATGGATATGTTTCACATTGGGATTTGAAGGAGATAGTTAGAAAGCCTCCTTTTGAAGATGCTGACATTGACATTGACATTCATGATCCTGTATATTCAGTTGATTATGAGCACATTTTTTATTTAGTTACGGCAGATTTGTGTGCATATATACATGTATATTCATTTTAAAATTAATTTATATTTATCTAGATTTTTATATACATGCAAGAGATATTTTTGCAGTTCAAGCCTTACTAGATAATGTGGAAAATGTGGACTATTATCTTTTAAGATGCACAAAAGCAAAACACAAGTTGCTAGAAGGAGCTATAGATGTTGATCAACAGTCACATCCAATTGGATCAATTGTTATTGAAGGAACATATTATCAACAAACAAGGGTAATTGATAGTGGTATTGAATTTATTGAATACAAGCCTGGAGGAATGGTTTTACATTATAGTAACCATGTTATAGCAACCAAATTACAATTTGAAGAACTACAAAGAAGAGGACGTCATGGAAATCAAAAGTGAAAATTGCCTATTGAAGAACATGAAAAACTTCTAGAGATAGTAAAAAGTAGAATCCTAACAATACATTATTTTGTGGAGCTCTAGTTGAGGTATGCCTGTATAGATTTTATACTTTCATATTTAATATTGACAAGATATTTGTTTTATAAATTTGTATACATTGGATCATATATCTTGGGTATGCAAAATTAGACATGTTTTGTTATTTTTATTTAAATTTGACATGGATATCTCATTTAAGATCGCCTCTTAGGACCTCCCCTTAAGACGACCTATTAGAACATCCCCTTAGTACCACCTTTTACCTAACCTTTCCTTAAGACAACCCCTTTAGTATTTGTATGTATTTATATGTACATTGTTTATGTTTTCTTAAATATGATTGTTAATGTTGTTATGTATTTATGTACATATAATCTTTATATGTTCTTATATGATACATTCTTTATGTTTGTATATAATCGTTATGTTCTTGTATGTATTAACTTTTATTAATTAAATATTGTAACATGAATTCTTTAGTTCATACTCTTTATATGTTCTTACATGTATATGTTGTATGAACTATGTTACATATTACATACATTATATTTTATTAATTAAATGTTGTTAATTATAGTTATTTAAGCATGTATGTCATTAAATATAGTTAATTATACTTAGATTAAATATATAGAACTTAATTATACTTATATTAAGACATGTCATTAACTATAGTTAATTAAACTTAAATTAAGGCATTAAAAATAGTAACATGGACATAAACATGAATATTGAAAACATATACATATGTATATTAACCTTTATTAATTAAATGTTGTAGTTCATGCATTCTTTCTTGGCGATCATAGTCTTTATATGTTCTTATGTACATGTATATGTTATATTCTTATGTACATGGACCATTAAAATTATATAGTTAATTACACTTAGATTAAGGTATTAAGATGAATAACTGTACATATACATGTAAACTTGAATATTGAAAACATGAATATAAGGCATTAAGATGAATAACATATACAGAAACATGTTCATAACACATACATAAGTTACATAAAAGAGTAAGACATTAAAAGATCAATAAGATACACATGTGTACATTAAAAGATCAATAACATACATGTACATATATCTAGAGAATATAATGTACCCATATCAAATGTATAAAAATAGATCACGTATCAAATGTCTAGACATAACATATATAAAACATCAAAATCTCCATATAAACATGTATCTACAGATAACATATAAAACATCAAAGTGTCCATATAAACATGTATCTGAAAATAACATATAAAACATCAAAGTGTCCATATAAAATGTATGTATCTAGAAATAACATATAAAACATCAAAGTGCCCATATTAACATGTATCTGGACATAACATGTGTGTAATAAAATAAAAGGCCACATATGATAATCAACTACATCCCCCCTCCTAATCCTAGGCCCTTTCCCCAAAAGGGTCTATCAACTACATCGAAACCCTGTATCAAATGATAACTTGGACCATTTAATTATGTGTACAGACAAATTATATCAAGATCTACATGTATATAAATCAAATATATATATTTAAATTTTAACATACCTAGGACTCATGACGTGTAGGATCTGTTGGTGTTTACAGATCAACAAAATGTAACATACCATCACTCAAACTCTATAACACATACACAAACACACACATATATATAAATTTAAACATATAGACATATTATTTACCATAATAAAAATAAATTTAAACATATAGAGATATTTATCATAGCATTATGTAATGCGCTGCCGATCTGACTGATATCTGAATCATGCAATGAAAAAATAGTATCAACATCCAAGTCAATAGTGCGGCCCTGATTTGAAAGCATGGAGGTAAATAGACTAGGTTGTCTAGCACTAACATCTTGAGTAGGGGGGGGGGGTGTTGTAGGGTCCTGAGTAGTTGGGGTTGGTGTTGTAGTGTGGGCCTGTGTAGTAGTAGGAATAGTAGGAGTAGTAGAAGATGCAAGAATGTCCTTCGGCCTCTGTGAATCCTCTGGGACTATTGTACGTGACAAAATATGACTAATCTAAGAGCTCATGTCATGAAGTGGAATCCCTATGAGTGTATTTAATTCTTGATATGCATCTAAAAGATTAGATGATAAATATGATCCCAAACAATGCAATGCATCCACCACTAAGACTGCAGAAATGTCTACTAGAGAAGGTATGTCTACAACTCCATAATTATCATCAATAGGTGCACTAGATGATGCAGCTATGGGAGCGGTACCTCGAGACCATAGCATATATCTACCACATTGATTAGAATAAATCTCATGTAACTATGTGGCAACAGTGGCAATGCTCAAAAAAATATGTGTTCTAATTATGTCATCAGAACCACTCTTGCTTGTAGCAACCATCTATGGACATCTCAGCATAACCAAAAGGTTTGGACCCACCATTGCCCATTTTTTAACGGGTGCAAGAGTGTCCATGGGTCTAAATCTATCACAAAGTCTCCCCTGACCCTACCCAACATGCCCTAGATAATCTGTATAGTCAACATCATAGTGTAAATGAAATTTTGCAAACAATTATTTGCAGAAATATAGAGGGAGATCATCCTTCTATGGTCATCTATGATGAGTGGCCAACCAACGAGGATACATCAATGGTGTGACGAGTGGATTAGTATACTTTTTCATAGAGTAGCCTCTGACTCTATGATGATTTGTATAAGATGGAAACATAGATTTCACCATGCTAATGGAAACCTTAGTGTCAATCTATTTGTACTTCACAGTGCCAGTGACACTATGAGATAAAGAAGAATAAAATGTCTCAGTGCTCATATCATCAAAAGGGTTGTATGATTCAATGGTTTGAATCATACAAAATAACTCCTCTCACATCATTGTGACCTTCTCCCTATTAGGGAGGGTGGTAGAAGAGGAAAGTGAGGTATCCAAAACTTGTATAGCCTAAGATAATCTCGCAACTGTATCTCTAAATAACTGTTGTCTATCCTAACTGGAGGAGGTCAATCTGCATGCTGTACCAAACTCAGCACTCTAACCCCCACCATGGACATTGGCATCCCCTAAGGATGCAGGAGCACGATCCCCATAACCAGATGCCATAATGTATATATGAATATAAATACGAGGATATGAATGTGAAGCTATAAGAGTGATAAATATCTAGAGATCTGCACATGCATATATATACAAATATAAACATACAAGTGTATTTAAATTAAAATAATTTAAATTTAAATTTAATTTGAAACACATGTACATATAAATACACAACATTAAATGTATGGTGCTATTCAATCATGTAACATGTATGTATTTTTAAACAAATTATCTTAGAGACCATATCTAATGTACATTGTAATGTGCTCATGCAAATGTAAAAAATAAATATTCATACATGTACATGTGTATATGTGATTTTTAAAAAAAAAATCTTTATTAAATGATAACTAAGTGTACACATCTATATGCAATAAAAAAATATAATTCTTGACTAAATTCTAGATTTTGATGTAAATGCTTTGATGATTATGGGGAGTGTAGATGAGAGTTAGGACATAGGGATAGAAAAATTAGTAAAAATGTAAACAAATAAACTACATGGATTAAGTATAAGTTATTAGAGAGTGTGTTAATTAGTATTGTAGTTATTACTTAATCCAAACTATATTTGTTACTAGATAAGTAAATGAGTTTAGTTAGCAAATGTTAGTGATCTTATCGAAAAATGTATCATAAGTGATCTTAATGTGTTGTTTGGTAATGTAAGACTCATTATTACCTAACAATACCTATTATGTGCTAGTAAACATATGAATACCTATTAGAACCTATAACAGACATAATGACCTAGTAGGAGTCCCTAGGTCCCCTTAACATATATATGGATAAAAATACCTAGAAATGTATCATAAGAGGTCGTTATGTGTCATTTGGTAATGTAAGAATCATCATTAACTAATAAGACCTATTATATCCTAATAATATATATTAAGACTTATTAGAACTTATAAAAAAATAGTATGACCTATTACGAATCCTATGTCCCCTTAAGACACACATGTATGGATAACATACCTAAAAATGTATCATAAGTGATCTTCATGTGTTGTTTGGTAATGTAAGACTCATTATTACCTAAAAATACCTATTATGTGCTAGTAAACATATTAATACCTATTAGAACCTATAACAGACATAATGACCTAGTAGGAGTCCCTAGGTCCCCTTAACATATATATGGATAAAAAAACCTAGAAATGTATCATAAGAGGTTGTTATGTGTCATTTGGTAATGTAAGAATCATCATTACCTAATAAGACCTATTATATCCTAATAATACATATTAAGACTTATTCGAACCTATAAAAAATAGTATGACCTATTACGACTCCTATGTCCCCTTAAGACATACATGTATGGATAATGTACCAAAAAAATGTATCATAAGTGATCGTAATGTGTTGTTTGGTAATGTAAGACTCATTATTACCTAACAATTCCTATTATGTTCTAGTAAAAATATGAATACCTATTAGAACCTATAAAAGACATAATGACCTAGTAGGAGTCCTTAGGTCCCCTTAACATATATATATGGATAAAAATACCTAGAAATGTATCATAAGAGGTTGTTATGTGTCATTTGGTAATGTAAGAATCATAATTACCTAATAAGACCTATTATATCCTAATAATACATATTAAGACTTATTAGAACTTATAAAAAATAGTATGACCTATTACGACTCCTATGTCCCCTTAAGACACACATGTATGGATAATGTACCTAAAAACATATCATAAGTGATCTTAATGTGTTGTTTGGTAATGTAAGACTCATTAATGTAAGACTCATTATTACCTAACAATACTTATTATGTGCTAGTAAACATATGAATACCTATTAGAACCTATAATAGACATAATGACCTAGTAGGAGTCCCTAGGTCCCCTTAACATATATATGGATAAAAATACCTAGAAATGTATCATAAGAGGTCGTTATGTGTCATTTGGTAATGTAAGAATCATCATTACCTAATAAGACCTAATATATCCCAATAATACATATTAAGACTTATTAGAACCTATAAAAAATAGTATGACCTATTACAACTCCTATGTCCCCTTAAGACACACATGTATGGATAACATACCTAAAAACATATCATAAGTAATTTTAATGTGTTGTTTGGTAATGTAAGACTCATTATTAATTAAATGTTGTAGTTTTTAAAATGAACATCATGAATATCAAAGTGTGGTTCATTCGGTTAGTAAAGTGCCTATGTTATGGTTAGAATGTGGTATAGGTTATGATTGGAGTTGATATAGGGTTATGTTAGAAGGTGTATTTAATGTTAAAATTAATTTCACCATAAGAGATTATTGTTTCACCTAGATCCATGAAGTTATGTTAGAAACTGAACAATGTGCCCTAAAGTTTTGCTACATTTTTTACTAATGTTTTTCTACATTTTTATCTCATGTTTTTCTACATTTTTTAACTAATTTTTTTGACATTTTTACCTAATGTTTTTCTATATTTTTACCAAATGTTTTTCTACACTTTTAACTAATAATTTTTTACATTTTTACGTCATGTTTAACTACATTCTTGCTAACAAATTAGTTTAAATACCATTCTAAAACAATCTAAAATAATTTAAAATAATTTAATTTCTAACAAATTAATTAATTAAAACAATTTACAATTATTAAAAAATAAACAATTCTAAATATTTCACTCACAAAATAGGTAAAGAACAACTACTTTAAGTATGA
Source organism: Cupressus sempervirens (assembly GCA_028749045.1). Classification (NCBI taxonomy): domain Eukaryota; kingdom Viridiplantae; phylum Streptophyta; class Pinopsida; order Cupressales; family Cupressaceae; genus Cupressus; species Cupressus sempervirens. The sequence continues at coordinate 659,250,073 of CM053786.1, forward strand.
TTAACATTTACTAATCAAAAAATACGTTAAAATTTTTTTTTAAATGGGGGAAATAAAAACCACTAACCCATTATAGCTTAAACACCTAAACTGCTCTTCGAGAACCTAGGAACCATAATAGTGAAAATGATAGCTGCAAGAGGTTTATCACACTTTTATTATGTCACAGAGGTTTCAACTAAAATTGTTCCAATCGAAATGATAAATGCCATGTTGGCGTGGGAAACTACTATGCATGTACGGTCGAAAGCATTTTGGCTAGGATTGTTTTGGTCAAAACTGTTACGGCTAAAATACCTTTTTGTATCATGAAAGGTGACACGGGTTTTTCCTTCCACCCTAGTCATCTCTATAAATAGAAAATTAAGATCTTTTGTCATTCATCCTCTATCATCCATTTTAGAGTTAGTTAGGATTCAATGAATCTATCCATATTTTCATTTTAGTCCTTTCTAGAAACTTCTCCTTCAATCCTATTTAAATTCACCACAAAATAGTTTACCATAAATTTTGTGCCACCAAATCATCATAGTTATCTTCCACACACTTCACAAAATTCAAGAAAATAAAATAGTCAACTCAAATTTGTCAAATCCATGATTTAACATGAATATTGGCACTCGGCATCAATATGTTGTCACTCAGCTTCCATGTTGTTCTTCTACTCATCTTCAACTAGATCGCTTGGCAAACACTAAAGTTTAGTGATGCTTAGCATTAACTAATCTTTGTAGACCTACTAGTTGATGATTCAGTTTCTTCACCACCGACATCTTGCTAAGTCAATTGCAGAGTACCTAGTAGTAGAGTCAGAAGAAATGGTATCAATTGCTCCATAGAATTGTAGGGCATATGTAGATGCATAGGTGTAGAGGTAATAGAAGTAGGAGCAGGTCCCCATCTCCTCCCACCCAGCCTTCATAGGGCCCATAGAATAGTAGGGCGCTAATCCTACTATTCTAACCAAAAAAGAGCTTAGAGATTGTTATAAGTATATGACTACCCCTACTATTCTATTTTATCAAGATGTTTTCTTTCATTTATTTTCCAGTTGGGCAGCACCCTTAAATTCTATGGCATTGCCAAACTATATTATCTACATAACATGCTTCCCCACCCCACCCCTATGGGCTAACCTCGAAAGGTCATATATTATTGTAGGTTTGATCCCTACCATTCTATAGGGAGTGATCTTTCTCCCAAAGGAATTTGAGGACATGAAACTCTCAGGCTTTGTCATGGTCAAGTTAGTTTGGGTGATCGATCCTGAAAAGAAGGTCTTCATATGCCAAATGTTCACTAATAAGTATTGCATCTTCAAACATATATCCTCCCCATGGAATATAGGCCACTAAAATGGTTTTTCTTCACTACTAGATCTCGACCCCAATATGGAACTACTGGTTTTGCATCAATTTGTAGTATTTTGATCTTGATCTCAAGCCTTGGCCCCTTTCCCCTTTTAATACCATAACTCAACCTTTTCACTGCATGCTTTTGTTATCTCATTTGATCAAATCCTCCTCATCAATCAAACAAATGATAGTACTCAAATCAACTAAGTAGTTACCTTTACTAGCAAGTAGTAGGTTTGAGATCAATGACAAAAAAATGATAGAAACACATTCTCATACTCGTATCAATCTATTTTCAACAATCTCCCTCTTTGGCATTAATAGAAAACCAGTACCAACAACAATACCAAAAAGAAAATAATTCCTTGTATTGAAATCTCTCCCTCTATCAGTAGCTTTCATCTTCTGTATACGTTACAAAATTATCTTATGATCAACAAACAATCAACTCATCCTTATGACTCCCTCTTGGTCACTTCCTCTGTCTAATATTCAAGTATTTGTCTCTGCCTATTATGTTATTATGTCTCCCTCAACACTATCTCCTTCTTACTAGGTAGACGTAATCATTTCTCCCTTTGTAGTAATCATCAAGTACACTATCTCCCTATGAGTAGATATTTCATGTTTCTTCCTTGTTCTCACTATATTTGGTATTCTATATTTATCTATTTCCCCCTTTTTGTATTTTTATATTTTTGTATTTCTCCCTCTTTGACAACAATGCCAAAGACTTGTCATCTTATTATTACTTTAGGAAGCCCCTAAAGTAAAATCCATTGCATCAATGTATAACATGTGTCAATCATCTCAGTTGACATAGGGCACATCTCATGCTTCTTAAATAGCCTTGGATAGGGGTATCACCCCTGTTTTTCCTTATAGATACTCATGAGCATCCTTAGGTAATGTTTTTGTGAACATATCAACTATTTTCTCTTTTGTATTCACATATTCCATCTTCATCTTTTTGTCTTGAACTAACTCTCTCAAGTAATGATATTTGATTGCAATGTGCTTAGTCTATGTATTCATCATAGGATTCTTTGATATATTTATAGCACTTGTATTATCACAATAAAGTATCATAGGTTTACTGATTTCCTCCTTCATACCTTAGAGTAGTTGTTTGATCCATACAATGTTTGTATAATTTACTACAACAACAACATATTCAACTTTAGTAGTAGATTGAGATATGTAGTTTTGTTTCTTGCTAGTCCATGTAACTAGCCTTTTTCCTAATAAAAATGCTCCTCCACTAGTGTTTTTTCTAACATTAATATTTACAGCCCAATCAACATCGATGTAGGATCTCAACTCAAACTTCTCATTTTTCTTGTAGTATAGACCATAGTCTTTTGTACCTTTTAGATATCTCATTATTCTCTTAACATCCATCAAATGATTCTCCCTAGGATTAGCGAAGAATCTTGCAACTATCCGTATAGCTAATGCAATATCAGGTCTATTATGTACTACATATTGTAATTGGCCAATCATAGACCTATATAATGTTTGATTCACCTCAACTAAATCATCATTCTTTGAAAATTTATGTACTATCACCATAGGTGTGCTTACTAGCTCAAAATTCTCCAATCCAAAAAATTTCAATATCTCCTTAACATATTTTGGCTGAGTGATGTATATACCATATTTCATCTGATGTACTTGGAAACCCACAATGAACTTGATCTCTCCAAACATAGACCTCTCAAAGTCTTTCTTCATTTCATTTGCAAAAGTCTTACATAAGGTATCTTGACCTCCAATTATGATGTCATCAAAAAAAATTGCAGATAGTAAAATACCTTTGCCTTTTTTTGTCTTCAAGTATAGATTTTTGTTATCATTAGTCCTCTCAAATCCAATCTTCACAAGATAATTATGAAGCCTTTCATACTACATTGTTGGTGGTTTCTTCAAACCATATAAAACTTTGTGTAGTCTACATACCATGTTTTTATTGTCAGCGTCAACAAATCCTTTCAACTATTCTATATCAACCTCTTCCACTAATATACCATTCAAAAATATAGACTTAACATCCATTTGATAAAATTTGAAACCTTTGTATGCAAGGTAAGCAAGTAGAATTCTTACTCCTTCCAATCTTGCAACAAGGGAAAATGTTTCTCCATAGTCTATCCCTTCTTCTTGTGTATATCCTTTACAAACTAATCTTGCCTTGTTCCTTGTGACTTTACCATTTTCATCTAACTTGTTGCTGTATACCCACTTGGTACCAATCATTTTTTTGTCTTCTAGTCTAGGAACTAGAGTCCATGTATTATTTTTCAATCTCTTCTTCCATGGCTTTACTCCAGTCAACATCTTCTAAGGTATCTTTTACTATTTTAGGTTCTTACATGCTCAACAAACATGTATCACTTCTTAGCTCATTCTTTGTCATTGGTCTAGCATCTTTATCTCTAGTGATTTGTGCAATAGGGTGATGTCTCTTGACATACTTAGACAAATTTGATTCAACTATGGTTTCTTCATTTGGTCTTTCAACTTCTAAGTCACTATGTACATCTATGTCATGTAGTTCGGCATCTCTTTCATGTACACTAATCTCAAAATTAAAATGTGCCTCAACTATATTTTGTAACATGGCACTTGAATGTATTTCAGTTCTTGAATGCAATTTGATATTCATAGTATGTGACTTGATAGTCACTAAAACTTGCTATTGGTTTGCAACTTGATTTACAACATCTTCATCAGCAAGCATACCTTCATAAAAGTTTACAGATGATATGTATTCTTCTAGTTCCTTCATAGGTTTAGCCTCATACACTTCTATATATTCATCAAATTTCACATTTTCACTTTCTACAACTTTGTTAGTGTTAGTATTTAAACACTTATAAGCTTTAATTCTTGTGAAATAACCAAGGAATATACCGTCTTCACTTTTTGCATCTAGTTGACCATTCCTAAAATCTTTTAGAATATAACACTTGCTTCCAAATACATTAAAATATTTTACATTGGGTAAGTATCCATACCATAGCTCAAGACATGTTGAATGAGTACCTTTCTTGACTTGCACATGGTTCAAGGTATAGACAACTGTACTTACAACTTATCTCTAGTATTTCAAAGCAATATTTTTCTCCATCATGAGTGTCCTAACACAATTCATTACAGACTTGTTCCTCCTTTTAGCAATTCCATTTTGTAGAGGGGTTCTAGGAGCAAATATCTATCTTTTGATTCCTCTATAATTATGAAACATCTTAAATTCATTTGATGTAAATTCTCCTCATCTTTCAAATCTCAATCATTTTAAACTTTTACCTATTTCCTTCTCAACTCTTGATGAGTACCACTTAAACATTTGGAAAGAATCATACTTCTATTTTAGAAACATAATAGTCATCATTCTAGAATAATCATCAAAAAGTAGCATAATGTACTTATCATCTTTGTGGCTTTGAACTTTAGTTGGTCCACACAAGTCGGTATGAAAAATTTCTAATATTCATTTAGAGGTATGAGTCTTACTCTTAAAACTTGACTTTGTCATTTTTCCTAACTAACATTGTTTGCAGATTATATTGTCAGGCTTCTTCAACTTAGGAAAACCTCTGACTCTTTTCATGTTACTAATACTAACCAAGTTATCAAAATTAACATGACATAACCTCTTGTGCCATAGCCACACATCATCAAATTCTACAACTAAACAAGTAGCATCCTCTATATCAAGGTAGAATAGATTACATCTAGTTTGATCACCTTTACTAATTCATTTTCCATCAATGTCATATATCTTAGCAATCTTGCTTTCAAACTCAACCTTATAACCTAAATTACTTAGTTGTGACACACTCAACAAATTATAGCTAAGTCCTTCAACATAGTAAGCATTGTCACATAAAATCTTTTCTATGAGTTTGATAGAATCTTTTCCTTTTATCAAACATGGTGCATCATTACCAAACCTTACACTATTTCCATCATAATAATTCAAGATAATAAACTTACTCTTATCTTCAGTCATGCGATGTGAACACCCATTTTCAATGATCCATTTGTGATTCTTTTTCACATAAGACACTAGTGTAGTTGCCTCATTTTCATTAGATTCATCCTTCAGTGCAACATACACCACTTCATCATCATGATCATCAAATCCACATTTTTTCTTCTTCTTCAACAATGTAGCAAGACTTCTTTCCTTTTTCTTTGTAATCTTTTTTGTCTCTTCTACTTTTGTACTTGTCACCACCTGTATAATCATTCTTCTCTAGACATCTAGCAACAATATGACCAACCTAATTGCAATTGAAACACATGATAGGTAACTTACCTTTGAAATTTCATTTACCTCTGTGAAATCTCCTTGCTAGTAGTGCTACAAGTTGATCTACATCTTCCTCATCTGTATCACTATCACTGGACACATATTTTGCATTTGTCTTCTTCTTCTCATTAGGTTCCTTCAATGATTGCTTGGCATTGAAAGCAGACTCAACATTTTCAAGTTTGTAATTATCAAAATTAGATAGCTCAAAATTAGTGAGCCTACCTACCAAACCTTCAAGAGTTAGATCATTCCCTGGCATGCATCTCAGTTCTTGTATTGCAAAAACTCTAATAGCATAGATGGGAAATAGTGTTCTCAAAACTTTTCTTAGTATAGTATCATCATCTATTTTACTAGTGGCTCCTCTTATTTCATTAAAATCTTTCATCCTAGAGAAATATTGAGAAATATTCTCACTTTCTTGCATTTTCATATCATTAAACTTACCTCTAAACTTTTAGCTTTGACTCTTAGAACATTCTTGTCACCTCCATAGATAGTGTGTAGAGCATCCCACATTTTCTTTACACTGTCACAACCCTTGATATCATTACAATTGGCATAGCTTGAGGTAGAGGAAATCTCCAACATTACTTGGTTATGTTCTTTCTTCTTTTTGAGATCTTTAGCAGTTAAGACTCCACAAGGATCAACATGCTCAACAGCAATGGCAGATTGTGCATGATCTCCAAGACCTCCTAGGTGTAGCTTTGTCAAACTTTACCATGCAAGAAATTTATCTCTATTAAGTTTGGGTACCTCTCTTTTTTACATCTTGACCTTTTGCTTCTAGTACCTTGAAACTAGTCCTCTTAAGTAGATGGCTCTGATACCAATTGTTGGAATTCTTTAGAATAACTAAGAGGGGGGGTGAATCAGTTATCCAAGGTCTAGATGTACAATTAAAAAATTTCATAGCTTAGTGAATCCATATCCATAAAACATTTTCATCATGCATGCATCCATTAAATTATGCAATCACTTAAACTTGTAAGTTACTGTCTAATCAACTTTGTAGAAATGTAAACATAAAACATAACAGATTTAATACCACATTTGACACAATGATTCAACATGGAAACCCAATTTGGGAAAAATCACTAGTAACATGCTACTCATTCTCACTCTTTTGTAGTGATGCCCTATGCAAGGCCAACCCTATTAAAGGTTACAATGAACACTATTAAATGTGACCAGGTTAATGGATTTCAATCACCCTATTAGGAGTGAGCCTTTTTAGAGGACTTTAGATCATTCACTTGGAATGTCACTTGATTAAAGGATTTACAAATGATTGTTAGGTCAACCTTAATCCAAAGGATTTACCTTAGACTAGTACAATGATTAGAAAGAAACAATAAGGCTTGATTTGATAATAACTTACAACATACTTGCATATTATAGATCTATGTTTTAGTCCTCTATTATGGTTGGCATTTACACACTTCAGCTCTGATATCTTGTTCACCCTTCAAGCATCCATACCATTAAGCCTTCTTACTTTGCTTGCCACTATAGTCTCTTTTCTTAGGTCACTAAATGAAGCAATACACTAGACTCCTAGTCTTCCTTAGGTTCTCACCATGACAACCTTTTCTTTTGACCAGCCATCTCTACAAATAGAGAATTAAAAAAAATTTCCTTCATCCTCTATTATCCATTTTAGGGTTAGGTTAGATTAGGTAGGATTCAATGAATCTACCCCTCATTTCATTCCATTCTCTTCTATAAGGTTCTCCTTCAATCCTCTTTTAATTCTCCTCAAATGGTTCACCATGAATTTTGTGCCACCAACTCATCAATCTTCTCTTCCACATGGTTCACAGAATTCAAGAAATCAAACTTATCAACTCAGATTCATTGAATTCTTAATCTTTCTCATAATGCTGACACTCAACATTAACTAGCTTCTGATTCTTGACACATACTACATTGCTCAGCATCCTCTATCAAATCACTTAGCATAAACTAAAGTTTACTAGTACTCGGCATCAACTAAACTTTTCTTGGCATACACTGTGGCACTCGGTTTACACTGAAATTAACTTTTCTTGGATCTAACTAATTTTCTACTTAGCTTACACTAACTTTACTCTGCACTTATTGTGTAGATTTTTAAGCTTGGCAAAACAACTTTGTTTAACTTGTTCTTCTGAACTTAATCAGTGTAACCATCCTTTGCAACCTTAAGTAGATTATCAATGAACTATAATATGAATATCTTAATTTATCCTTGTACTCCTTTTCCATATCATAACTCAACCTTTCCTCTAGGTTTTATGGCTACCTCATTTGATCAAATCCTCTTCATTAATCAAATAAATGATAGTACTCAAATCATATAAGCAATTGTCCTACCAGCAAGTAGAAGGTTTGACATTAGTGACAAAACAATGATTGAAACACATTTATCATACTTGTATCGATCTATTTTCAACATCTTATTGGCATGATTTTACTAAGGTTATCATTATTGGTCAAACTTTATATTCCTATGTATAAAAAGAGTGTTATTAGAGCATTATATGTTATTAGTTAATATAACATATTTAGACATAGTGTATCAATGATGTTAAAGGTGAGAAAGAAATTAAGAGAAGTGTGTGGAAGATTCTAGACTCGAAAGAGGAAAAGCCCTAATGAGATTATCAAGTATAAATGGTAAAAAGTGAAAAAGAGATGAGAGAAGGAGAGAGAAGAACAAAGGAATGTAGTATTGTTGTAAGAAATTATTGCATAAGAGTTGTTAGATGAGGAATAGTGAGCTATCAAAAGAGTAATAGTGAGCTGATGAAATGGACCTATCAAATAGAGGAAATGCAAGTACATGCCAATTTCTTGTTGATTATACCTAATCAATTGATCGGCAAGATTGTGAAATCCTTTAACAAAGTAGTCTTTGAGAGGACTTTTAAAGTTCTATTTTGGATTATTTATGTAAAACATTTAATCAAGCGAACATTGTAATAGTGGGATTAAATCTCTTAATAGAGTAGTCTCTAATAGGACTCTTGATACTCTTAGCAGTGTATTAAAAACTTTTAATAGAGTGTAGTCATTCAAAAGATGATATTATTGTAAAACTCTTAACTAGGCACCTTTTTATTGCACTAATAAATTGTGGGTACCATCTCTACTATAGTTTTACCCTTTGACCAAGGGTTTTCTATGATACCAAAATCAGTGTGTTATGTGTTTGATGTTTATAGTGTGCATGTTAAAAAAAATTATTTCTAGAACTCATTGACTATTGGTATAATTAAGAAAACAACATAATGTCATCAGTGAAATTCTAGAAGTAATTATCAGTTTCAAGCAGGCAAAATTTTATGAAGGTAAAATATTGAAGTATTGATTTACACCCCCCCCTTCCCCCCTCAGTACTTCTCAATTCTTGTAGCTTCCAACATCTTTATCAAATATATGATTGTGTATTGTGTTGAAAGTGTATTTTCACATTAATTACTTAATGTTGTGACTCGGTATATGGCAAGTGATTATTCTGATAATTGGTATATTAAGGAATAGTAAGATGACATTTCAATACCTAAAAATTGATATGTATGATTTGAGAGGTTGGTTGTGGTTACTAAGTTATTGATCTAAACGTTTATGAAGTTTGAATTGGTACTAATATTTTTTAAAGCATGTAGGATAACTGGTTATAATTTTTCACCCCCTCCCCCCCCCCCCCCCCCCCCACCTCCCCCCCATCTCAGTTATCTAACAATTGGTTTCAAAGCTAAGTTGTTGAAGCAAGAAGTTTGAAGGAACTTGAGAAAAATATTTGAAGATGTATAAGAGAGAGGTACCTAAGTTGAACAAGGAATATTTATCTTCGTGGAAAAATAGGATGAGGCTACATCTATCTAGATTGGAGACAATACTACACATTGGCTAGACAATTTGTATGTTGCACCTACCCCTCTCATGATAGTGGAAGAAATGTGTTAGAAGAGAGAGCATAATAGTATGATGATTGATGTTGCATCTACCCTATATGATGTCAAGTTTGATGATGTCAAAAATAGAACTACTGCTAAAGAAATGTGGGATAAGTTTTCACTTGTGCATGTTGGAGATCATGGTGTATTGAGAGATAAAGTAGAAATTTTAAGAGGAAAATATGATGACATGAGGATGAAAGAAGGTGAGAATATAGTCCAATATGTAAACCAAATCAAATAAGTGGTGAGTGTTATTAAAGTTGTAGAAGGTGTCATCAGTAATAAATAAGTTGTAAGTAATGTTCTTAGAACTCTCCTACCTATTTATGCTATAATAGTATCTATAATTCAGGAATTCAGAGTTATGTCTAGTAGGGATCTTACAAATGATGGTTTAGTTGGTCATTTGACTACATTTGAATTAAGTAATTTTGATAATAGTGTGCCTAAAATTGGAAATGCTTTCAAGACTTCACTAATTTTTGGTAGTTTAAAGAAAGAAAAGTGTAGTAAAGATAAAAGTGACTCTAAATTAGAGGATGGCATGGATGAGATTGAAGCATTTCTTGAAAGAAGGTTACCAAGAGGTAAAGGTAAATTATCTATGATATGTTTTAAATGTAATGATGTATGCCATATTGTTGTTAGATGTCCTAATAGGAATACAAGTCGCATATATAATAAGAAAGATCACAAATATAGGGTAAAAAAGGACTACAAGGACAAAGGGAATAAATCATGTTTTTTTTTAGAAAGAGCACATTGAGTCAAACATAGAAGATGAGAAAGAAGGAGTAGAAGTGGTGCATGTTGTTGTTAAAGAAGAAACTAATGAAGAAAGGTATGAGGATAGAAAATATCTTATTTCACATGTTAGTAAGAATGACACATAAATTATTGATAGTGGATGTTCACATCACATGACTAGAGCCATTATCAAGTTTGATAAACTTGATGAATATGATGGTCAATCTTTTTAACTAGGGAATGATGTCCATGTCCAATGAAAGGTAGAGGTTCATTGCTGTTAAATGATAAAATCAAATGTGATTCAATGCATATTGGGTTCAAAGACTAAAATATAATTTGATGAGTGTTGTTGAGCTGAATAATATAGGCCATAAGTTGGAGTTTCATAATAGAAAAGAAAATATTTATGATGATGATGATGATGGAAATCTGATTGGCACTAGAGAGAAAAATAGACGTAATGTGTTCTACTTAGATCCTACAATTAATATATTTTTGTTTGTAAAACTTGAAGATTTGTTCGTCTGTAAAACTATAAGATTTTTGGTTGTGGCATAAGAGGCTATTTCATGTTAAATTTGAGAATATGGTCAAAGTTATTAGAAATAAAAGAGTGAAAGGCTTACCAAATCTACATAAACTTGAGAATGTAATGTGCAAACAATGTCAACTCTATAAGATGAACAAGTCTAGTTTTTCAAGAAAGATCCATACTTCTAATGATATTTTGTAATCAGTGCATACATATTTATGTGGAACAATGAGAGTAGAAAGTTATTATGGTGACCAATATTTCATATTATTTGTTGATGATTATTTGAGGATGACGACTATCATGTTTATGAAGTTAAAGTCACATGCTTTTGATAAGTTCAAATGGTATAATGCTAGAGTTGAAAAAGAAAATAGTAGATTAAAATGTTTGAGATATGAAAGAGTTGGTGAGTTTATGTCTGTTGAGCTCACTAACTTTTGTATAGAGCATAGAATTAAGAGAAAGCTATCTACACCAAGGACATTATAGTAGAATGGGATTGATAAGAGAAGGAAAATATCAATTGTGGATTGTGCAAGGATGTTGATAATTGAAAAGGAATTTCTAAAATGTTCTAGAGAGAAGTCATTAGCACTATAGTCTACACTCTCAATCAAATTAAACTAAAGAAAGGAACAAATAAAACACCTTATGAACTCTAGTATGGTCATACACCTTATGTGAGTTATTTCAAGATATTTGGGAGTAGATGTTACATCAATAAATATGTAAGGGATGGAAAATTTGATTCTAAATGTGATGAATTTATTTTCTCTGGTTATTCTACTAATAAAAAAGCTTACAAATATTTGAACAAAGTAACTAACAAAATGATTAAAAGTGAAAATGTAAGAATTGATGAGTTTGCAAATAAGAATGATGAGGAAAGAAAAAAGGAACCTAATGATGAGACTAAATTTGTCTATGTATATGAATATGTACCTAGTGTGATATCAAAAAAATATTAGAGAGCTACCCAGTAATAGCTTTCATTGCCTGAGCTATAGATAGAACAATCTGAGTAGGATATTGAGCTCCAATCAAGTGAGGATAATGTTGGAAATCAAAGAATTGAACCTATCCTAAAAAATTATGTGAGAAGGAATCATTCACCCTAATAAATTATTGTATATCAAAGCATTAGATTCATGACATGAAGTAAGTTGAAAGATGGAACTTATTTAATTATTGAGTTTGAACCAAGAACTGTGAAAGTTGCACTAGATAATGAAGCTTGGATAAATGTTATCAATGAAGAGATTGATTAAATTAAGAATAAAAATACATGGACACTACTATCAAGACCTACTAACAAGAATATAATTGGAAAAAAGTGTATTTTTAGAAACAAATTGAATAAAAGTAGTGAAGTTGTAAGGAATAAGGCTAGACTAGTTTGTAAAGGTTATGCCCAAGAAGAAGTAATTGATTATGGTGAGACCTTTGCACCTGTAGCAAGATTGGAAGGAGTTAGAACTATATTGGCATATGGAACCTATAATAAATTCAAGTTATATCAAATGGATGGTAATTCTACATTTTTAAATGGAATACTAGAAGAATAAGTATATATAGAACTGTCAGAAGGATTTATTGAGCCAAATCAGGAGCATCTGGTATGCAAACTATAGAAAGTACTATATGGACTAAAGCAAGCACTGAGAGCATGGTACAAAATATTACATTCATAAATTATTAAGATTGGATTTGTAAGAACAAGTGAAAAAAATAATCTATATTTGAAAAGTGAAGCTAAAAACATGGTATTGATTGCTCAAATATTTGTGGATGATATCACATTTGGTGGGAGTTCTTTGTAATGAAAATCATTTCTTGATCAAATAACCAAGGAGTTTGAAATGTCTATGCTTGGTGAGATCAAGTTTTCCATTGGATTACAAGTTCATCAAACAAAATATACTATATCTATGACTCAATCTAAGTATGTTAAGGAGATCTTGAAGACATTTGGTATGGATGTGTCAAGGCCAATTTGTACACCTATGGTGATTGGATATAAACTATCTAAGGAAGATACTATTGTTGAAGTTAATGAGACACAATATAGATCATTGATTAGGAAGTTACAATGTGTTGTGCATAATAGACCTAATATTGCTCATGCAATTGGTATTTTTGGAAGTTTTCCTCTAATTATAAGGAGACATACATTTTAGTTGTTAAAAGAATACTTAGATATTTAAAAGGAATAGAAGAATATGGATTGTGGTGCAAACAATATGGTAATTTTGAACTTAGAGTCTATACTGATTATAATTGGGCTAGAAATATTAATGAAAATAAAAACACAAGTGGTGGAGCTTTCTTTTTAGGAGAAAGATTGTTCACATGGTTGAACAAGAAATAAAACTACATAACACAATCTACAACTAAAGCTAAGGATGTTGCTGATGCAATTAACTATTTAAATATTATTTGGATTAAGCAACTATTAGAAGGATTTACTGAGCACATAACCATCTATTGTGATAATACGAGCACAATAAACATATCAAAGAATCTAGTGATGCATGAAAAAACTAAGCATATACCTAGTGAGTATCACTAATTGAGGGAGAAAGTACAAGAAAAGAAAGTAAGGCTAGAATATGTGAAATATAAGGAGAAAATTATAGGCATATTCACTATGTCATTACCTAAGGATGTTTTTTAGTATCTAAGAGGTAAGTTATGGTTCCTTCCCCTATCCAAGATTAACTAAGAAAAGATGCATATTACATCAATTCATGGGTGAATATATATATTTTTTTGGATTTGATGCAAGAGTTCACTCTTTAGGGACTATTTCCTAAAGTTGTGAAAGTTATTATAATGAAATTGATATAAATAGTACATGTAAGGTACAAGGTATTACTATAAGGTTTTATAAGTTTCTCATTGGAACTTATATTTACTTTTGGAATTTTTGTCAAAGGGGGAGAAGATGTAATAGAAAATCTAATGATGTAATGGGAAGAAGATGAATGTGTAAGTAAAAGATGGCATTGATGAACATAAATAGTACACCCAAAGGGGGATAATTTGCCAAGATGAAGATGCTGAAGTTATAGACCAAGTGAATCCAATGTTGAATATGTTGCAAAGGATCTAAATGAAGTTAGCTAGCTAAAGGGTTGTGTTGTCACCAATGCATACATTTGATTATCTTATGATGTAATGTTTTGTAATGAAAATTTGTGTTTACATACAACCATCAATGCCAACAAGGAAGATTGTTAGCCCCAAGTGATAATATTGATAATGTATGTGAAAGATTCATATCATTTGTTATGTTGTCATTGATGTTCATCC